>JARQZK010005083.1:137500-212500 GCA_030704885.1 Cynegetis impunctata | reverse complement strand
AAATTACGAAGCTAAACGTTCGAAAACTTAAAATAAAATGAACGTAAATACCATTACAAACAATGTAAACAATTCGTTAAGGGCCCATGCTCTAGTACCGATATTAGCCGTTCCGGCGCTGCGATCTTAATTTCAGACGCCAATTGGCTAGAAATGCCGGTAGAGGGGGAGGGAGGCAGGAAGATGAGTCACAACATTCTCCGCGTCCCGCCACGAGACGACTGTTCTACTGACCTTGGACCTTGGTCAAGGGCATCAGACTTACTGTATTTCAGAACTCATTGGGGTAGTTGGGTAGATCTTCGGTTTTACTTTGAATTTTTACTGTAATAGTTTTAAGACAAAATTCCTTCCATAGTCGGCGGCAAATCATTGGAAGCTTGTGATTTTTGGCTGTGTGAATTAATTTTTCAATCCACAAACTGGCACGACGCTGGGCGAGGGGTGTAGAGGGGAGCAAGGGCGCACCCAGGATTGAGTTTCGGGGGGGGCTGAATCAAAATTTACCTCCTTAAATTTAAATAGAAAACGCACATCCCTTATCCGGTAAATCATAATAGATCTTATGGTTAACCGATAGTGAGTAGGCTCATTTTATAGTAGTAGTTGAGCTCATTTCACAATTATTATCTTGGTAATCTCAATTCTTTTGTTACTACAATAAATCTCGGGGGGGGCTGCAGCCCCATGGCTCCCCCCCTGGGTGCGCCACTGGAGGGGAGTGTACAACTGTTTAGTGTCCAAGCTTCCAATGATATGCCGGCGAGTATAGTTTAAATATTTCTACCCAATATTTAAATCAGTTTCTAAAAATTTTCTAAATTTATTATTTTTTTTTACAAAAATTGGTCAATTTAATGCCCCTCCAAAAGGCTTGGGTGTGCGGCTGCATACTTCGCACACCCCTTAGGCCGGCCCTGATATAGATAGAGGTTTATATATTCAAAAATTTTCTCTTTCAGTTATTATATCAGTTCCCTGATTATCAATATACGAATAAATAGTAGATTATTTGTAAAAATTTTAATCAATTCACCACTTCAAAATCGTACGTAATCTATAATAAATAACCAATTCTCATTTCAATATAAAACTCCCAAGAATATTTCTATAGGTACTTGAAAAGAAGTAATATTACATAGTTTTTAATTCACATGATGAATTTATACGTTTCTGAAACTAATAATGCCGCCGCGTTGAGAGAATAAATTTTTAAACACATAACAGTATGCATATAGGCCCTGCCTACACGCGCCAAATATATGGAGTGTAACATGCGATAGTTACTGTTACACGTTTTTTTTTGTAACTCAATGGAGCTACAGTTCAACGCCGGTTCCGAACGGTCAATGGGCTTGAAACTAAGTATTTACCGAACTGTTTATCATATTTAGAACCTCTAAATTTCATGGGATATACACAACACCCAAGAGCAAGGTGGGACTCGAACCCACAATCATCGGTGTACAAGCGATACACCTTACCGCTGGGCTACCGAGGCCTCTTCTGTTACACGTTTTTAGTACTAGATTTCATTCGCCAAGTGTATGGAGTGTAGTGGTGGGTATCCACCAAAGAAAAGTTGCCTTTTTTATGTTGTTAACACGTGTTGGTAATAAAAGTTTCTGTAAATACCTCGTGTTAGCAACAAAAGTTGTGAACAAATGTTGAAAACCATGTTTCCGTTTTTGGCGGTAAACATCAAAAGAAAACGGTTGTTGCAGATATATTTTCGCTCTGTGGGTACTCTTTCACTTAGGAACATTTGTTGGAAACAGAAACATGTCTCTCACGTGGACGAACGAATTAACCGATATGTTAATTAATTTATATCACTTACAAAGTGTACAACGGTACTCAACTGTTGAAAATTATAAAAAATATATAAAAAAGGATGCATGGCAAGCTACCAGTGATGCAATTGGGTAACAAGAACTTGAAATACAAAAGAAAATAAAAAATTTACGGCGCAGTTTTTCAGAGAGAAAAAGAAAGAGAAAATGACAATAAGTCTGGTCATCTCTTCTCAAAGTATTACCTAAATAGTGTAGTTCCTCGATGTACTTTTCTTCCTTTGAGGTCGTACTCAATATTTATGCTTGCGTTTTTTTTGCACAAAATAATGAATACTGCGGCTGCTTGGTTAATATCATCTTCTGTCGGAGACATTCCCGATGGTGGAGACAGCTTGTTGTCAACTGAAATGTTTCCCAAATTGTTGGCAATTCGATGTGGACACAATGGAAACAAAAATGGTGATTTTCTGGAGAGATGCAAACAGTTGGAAAAGCTGAAATTGACAACTATTTCGGTGGAAACGCACCATTACTTGCGCTAAATAACTTCGTTCAAAAACTCATATAATGAAATAATTAATTGACTTTTTATATGTTTTCCAAACGCTGACGGAACTCTACTGCTTGGTGTTTTTTCTTAAATTAGACTGCATTTGAAGATATTGGCTATTGATTGAGAAACATAACACAATGGACACGAATATTTCTGCTTAAACCATGTATATTTTCGATTCAGTACCTGTTTGGGTGTAACTTTTAATTTTTCTGATTTGTCACTACAGGCCTTGACTATGAAAATGAAGTATTTATTATAATACGCTGAAATTCTTACATTCACGATAAGGAATTAATGCATAGAAATGAGCTTGTGACTAGGGAGTTGCAAACAACTTTGAATTTTGAAATCAAGTATCTGGAACCTGATTTGGTATTTATAACTTTTTTTGGACCAGACTGAATATTTGTAACCAGCATTTAATTCGAATTTATAGGTAGGAGTACCACAGTCGAATGTGGTGCTGATTATGTGCAAAATTAAATTTTATCTATGTGTAGATAAAATGATATTAAGCAATGATAGGGGAGAGGTGGCATGAAGGGGACATTTTTATTGTAGAGGCTCTAGTGAACGCTCTATACATATAATATTTTAAATAAGTTGAACCCGAATGAGAAGCCTACATTAGTTTTCTATTAAAATAAAACTTCATAATTAATATTTCTTTATTCTTATTATATATATATATATATATATATATATATATATAGTTGTAATTTTATTTTTGACGTGTTTTATACCAGTTTTGGTCCTTTTAATGAATAAATTGATTGATTGATATATATTTATGTATATATATATATATATATATATATATATATATATATATATATATATATATATATATATATATATATATATATATATATATATATATATATATATATTTATTTATTCGAATTGTTGTTGCCTGTGAACTTTTTAATAAAATCGAGTTTTTTGAGATTCACCAAGCCTGTTATTGCTAATAATTATCAAAAGATTATATATATTTATATATATATATATATATATATATATATATATATATATATATATATATATATATATATATATATATATATTTTAATATAGATCCATTAAAAAGAACTATACCTTATTCTATGACTCATTTTTTGTAGCTATTCTATCACAAATCACACAGAGTTTATCTCTTTCGGACTAGAGTATATGAGTATATCAGATTTCTGCCTACATGAATTGTTATTTGGTAAGTGAATAATTCCATAAATTATTCAAGGTTTTTGTGTAGTCACAAAATAATAATCTAATAACATAACTGACTCTCGTTATATCAAGGGGTAAAATAAATATTTTGAGAATTCTGGAATCCTTAGATAAATATAGATAAAGACTTTCGAATAATAAATACGTGTATATTTATTCAGTTCGCTGTAATTAACTAATTAGCGTCTAATGTGGCATTATAACTAAAATGAATTCGTCTTCAAAGAACGTACGAGTACATTTATCATACAATTTTAGGAAATCTGATTTTTTTTTAAATTTTGACTCACAATACAAAATTATTGTGATAATGATTTCAACTAATTGATAATCTGTTTGTAACTAGCTTCTAACAGTAACGATTTACATATGAACAGAACCGGCGTCAAGGGGGAACAGAGGGGGCAAATTCCCAGGTACCACCACAAAAAATGAAATAAAAATAAACATTTTAAGTTCAAATGAATTTAAATTCCAACAAGGATACGAGACAAGTGTGTGTTATTTAAAAAAGTAAAAAATAAATCAAGGTAGAGCATGTGTCCCTGTGCAATAAGGAACATAAAGTAGGACAGATTGTTAAAAAAAAGACTACAAGAGAAAATTATATTTTGATAAAATAAAAACAGAAGAAAATTATTTTATTACTACCTACTGTTTATAAAATGTTCAACCGGCATAAAGTAAACAAAATTTCGATTGTTTTTTTTTCCTTGAAGAAGTACAAATTTCTCCAATTCTCAAAAACTTTCAAAATGTACGTCCTCATATTTTTTTAATATTGTGGATAATGCTGTAATTGAATTGTCAATATTAGTATTCTATAGATCGTTGAATATGTTTATAATATGGATTTTAAAGTACACAATTAAGACAATAGGATTTCTAGTTCCGTAAGTTGTTTCTGATTGTAATTAATGAGTCAGTTATTATTCTATATTGTTTTTACTATTAGTTGAATTGATGTGATAGTGTGTTTTTTCATTGTATTTTGGTTATAATTGTAAGACTTGTCCAAGATGACCAAATTATGTCATTTCATTATGGATTTCATTGAATTTCACTGATTTTTCAATACACAGTTGTTTGTTTTTCAAATTAACTTGCTACAAACAGGGCGGGATTAACCATTAGTCAGAGTAGGCAACTGCCTAGGGGTCCCGCATCGACTGGGGGCCCGTACACCACCAAGCAAAAAAAATTTCATCGAATGAAAATTTTGTTTGAAAATTTGTATGAAATTCCTCAACATTATTATTGCTTTCTTTCGACGCATGTTGTCAATTTATGAAATACTTCATACATACAGAACCATCTAGTATCGAGTAGTAGAACAAATAAACTGTCTTCGTTCAACAATGTCTCAGAACCGTTTGAATTCATTGTCGATAATGGCCATTGAAAATGATGTATTAGAAAGAGTCAATTTCAAAGATGTTTTAAACGATTTTGTTTCTAAAAAAGTTAGAAAAGGTAATATTTAAACCTACTGTACTGTACAAAACTAATAAATATCTTGTAAGTTGACTTTTTCCAATCTGTACTTCACAAAACTGTTTTCTTTCATTTATCGTATTTTATTGCGTTTAACAAGATCAAATTTAAAATAACCGCGTCCCGTCTCATTACTCTTTCCGAACCCATCATGCAACCTGGATCATCATTCAATCACCTATTCATTAAGACCATTTCAATAAGGCTAACGAGTCAGGTAAGGTGATGCTGCAGCATCAAGTCAAAGTAACCATGTTGTTGCAATATCACATTAGACTTTGAAGTAACAGGATACTTGGAGTCGATCATCTGGAAGTTACTTACATCCCTTTATCAACTAGAAAAGACCTGGGGCCCGGACAGGGTTGTTGCCTAGGGACCCGGACAGGGTTAATCCGGCCCTGGCTACAAATGTATTATACATAACGTGGTTAAATCAATTCTATTATTTCGTACGATAGTATGGTCGAATTGGACTGCAGCCGTGTCTGGAGTGGCCGGTATCCAGGAAAGGAAACACACGTGTTTCATTGCTCCCTGAAGTAGGTATGTGTCAGGCAGGCGGGCAGCTTGAGTTTGGGATTAACTCCATCAGCCAGATCAGAGGATACACTTGTATGTACAAGTGCATTAAGGATGCAACAATTGGGTTTTGTTGAAATCCAGGAAATGATTAAATTTTATACAATGTTCGGAGAAGCCAGTGGTATTTTTAGTTTTATTCTTAGTCAATAATAAAGAAAAATTTAATATCGGAGAAAACAGTGGTGTTTACAAAATATTTTGCGACGAATGTCCTGCTTTCTATATTGGACAAACAGGAAGTAATATAAACATTCGTGTTGATGAATATAAGAAGTCAATTTTACAAAATAAAAATACCACTGGTTTCTCCCAACATTGTACAAAATTCAATCATTTCCTGGATTTCAACAAAACCCAATTGTTGCATTCAGGTAAAAGAGGAAAGCGCCTTGACCTTCTTGAAATATAAGTTCCGCCCATAACAGTAAATTACCCCTTGTAAACGAACAAATTGATTTTCAGGTATCACCTTTGCTATTGTCTGTTTTATAAAACAAGATGTAATACTCGCCTGTAGTCAGTATTGATAATGAGTTCATAACTCGAAACATGTCGACTATCCTTTACTGCTAAATACAGTATCTAAATATTTTTATATAGTGAAACTTAAGCCAAGTGTGTTTTATTTTAAAGTTTATTCTTTAAAATTTTCTAATAAGGCAAGAAATTGTAGGGTTATTTTACTGTCAATACCTAACCTATACATTAAATTTGCATTGAGAATCGCCGCTAATAATGTAATTAGCATTTTACTACAAAGGAAGGAACTATCTTCATCAAGCACCAATGCGGATAAAATCAGACAGGAAGTATTTAAGGGTTGCTAAGAAAAAAAGTTGGCAGAGATATAATGAATCATAATATATTGTATATATACATTTACTTAATGAGAAATATGAAAAAATTACAAAATTTGCATCGAATAAGTTATAATGTAGGAAAAGGGTATTATATGATTTAACTAGTGCTTTAAGCGAAAAGTTAATTGAAGACTACTACAACAAAAAAATTGATTTATTAGACAAAATAGCCGCAACTGCTCGAGAGCATTTTGAACCAAAGAAGAGATAACCATAATTGTTATTTTAAGAATCTAAGAAGTTATAATGTGGGAAAAGGGTATTATAATCACAATATTTGTTATTTTAATAGTTTTTGTTCTTATTTGTTAAAATTTGAAAAGAGCATGTGTATCTGTTTCCTACACCTGAAGTTGAAAATAATCCACATATATAACTTATATAGAACCTCCTTAGAAACATGTAGACTAAAAATTATTTCAACAAAGACTATTATGAATAAAACACTGAGAAATAGAGTTTGCTCTTATTTAATTCAACGAAATGAAATTTTAAACTCACATTTCAGCCTGTGTAATGAACTGAATCTATAACATTTACCTATTTCTTAACCAAAGTAGTGATAACGATCAAAAAAATACTAAATCAATAACTTAGATTAATTTTTTTTTGTGATATACAGTCATTGCTCATTGCACAAAACTATAACATGTATTTCTCAACTGAAACTAATATATCAAACCAATCCCTATAAGGATTGGTTTGATATTAGATTTAATTGAGAAATAGATGTTATAGTTTTGTGCAATGAGCAATGACTGTATATCACAAAAAATGAATCTGAGTTAATAATCATTTTGCATTTTTGATTGTTATCATTACTTTGGCAAAGAAAAAGGTACATTTTATAGTTTCAGTTCATTACACAAGCTGAAATATGAGTTTTAAAATTTCATTTCGTTGAATTAAATAAGAGCAAACTCTATTTCTCAGTGTTTTATTCATAATAGTCTTTGTTGAAATAATTTTTAGTCCACATGGTTCTAAGGAGGTTCTATATAAGTTACATATGTGGATTATTTTCAACTTCAGGTATAGAAAACAGATACACATGCTCTTTTCAAATTTTAACAAATAAAAACAAAAACTATTAAAATAACAAATATTGTGATTATAATACCCTTTTCCCACATTATAACTTCTTAGATTCTTAAAATAACAATTATGGTTATCTCTTCTTTGGTTCAAAATGCTCTCGAGCAGTTGCGGCTAGTTTGTCTAATAAATCAATTTTTTTGTTGTAGCAGTCTTCAATTAACTTTTCACCTAAAGCACTAGCTAAATCAAGGAATTGGTCCTTGATGCTAGAATGTAGAGATGGGCAGTAGTAGGATTTAAAAAAATTAGTGCCAGATGTTACTGCTCAACTGCACACATGGGCGGCGCGGCCCTGATTATTTATCAAATAGCTTGTTAGGTACTCCAAATAACAAGACTCTTATCGGTAAAACTCTCAAAAGATCAGTGATTTTTTTGGAAAATTCACGTTCTGTTTGTTCTAATCTTGTACGATTTCTAAATAATAGACTTCATATGGTTCAATTGTTGGCAGATTTCATTGGCGTAGATGTGGACTAGGATCGATAAATCCCGATTCAATGATACTTTGGTTCATCAAATTGTTTGCTTTTACTTTACAATGGTTTTTTTAGTGAAAACGCCACTCACAGCAAACCTTTTTTTTAAGTCTGAAGAGCCCTAGGAGACTGAATATGTTGTTCATAATAAACTTTCACATATTTTGCCACTGATTTAAAAAATTTCCACTCATGCTCCACCTTTCCCTAAGTTATGGACATGCCAAAATTTTGACTTAATTTTAGGTGTACCTATATAATTACTGAAAGAAAAAAATATCCAGCAGAATCCACAGATCAGAATCTATCGCAGTTCTATATAAGAATATATTTTAGGTGTATATAATTACAATGAAAAAAGAGTGTCCAGCAAAATATACAGATCTGAATCTATAGCATTTTTATATAAGAATATATTTTAGGTGTATATAATTACACTGAAAAAAAAGTGTCCAGCAAAATATACAGATCTGAATCTATAGCATTTTTAATAACTGAGATTGAATTCTCGCACATCACTTGGTGAAATTTTAAAGTTTATACTTTATTCTATAGCATTTTTATATAAGAATATATTTTAGGTGTATATACTAAAACAAAAAGTCCAGCAGAATCTACAGATCTGAATCTATCGCAGTTTTATATAAGAATATATTTTAGGTGTATATAATTACAATGAAAAAAGAGTGTCCAGCAAAATATACAGATCTGAATCTATAGCATTTTTATATAAGAATATATTTTAGGTGTATATAATTACACTGAAAAAAAAGTGTCCAGCAAAATATACAGATCTGAATCTATAGCATTTTTAATAACTGAGATTGAATTCTCGCACATCACTTGGTGAAATTTTAAAGTTTATACTTTATTCTATAGCATTTTTATATAAGAATATATTTTAGGTGTATATACTAAAACAAAAAGTCCAGCAGAATCTACAGATCTGAATCTATCGCAGTTTTATATAAGAATATATTTTAGGTGTATATAATTACAATGAAAAAAGAGTGTCCAGCAAAATATACAGATCTGAATCTATAGCATTTTTATATAAGAATATATTTTAGGTGTATATAATTACACTGAAAAAAAAGTGTCCAGCAAAATATACAGATCTGAATCTATAGCATTTTTAATAACTGAGATTGAATTCTCGCACATCACTTGGTGAAATTTTAAAGTTTATACTTTATTCTATAGCATTTTTATATAAGAATATATTTTAGGTGTATATACTAAAACAAAAAGTCCAGCAGAATCTACAGATCTGAATCTATCGCAGTTTTATATAAGAATATATTTTAGGTGTATATAATTACAATGAAAAAAAAGTGTCCAGCAAAATATACAGATCTGAATCTATAGCATTTTTAATAACTGAGATTGAATCTCGCACATCACTTGGTGAAGTTTTAAAGTTTATACTTTATTCTATAGCATTTTTATATAAGAATATATTTTAGGTATATATAATTACAATGAAAAAAGAGTGTCCAGCAGAATCTAATGATCTGAATCTATTGCATTTTTATTTAAGAATATATTTTAGGTGTATATAACTACACTGAAAAAAAGAGTGTCCAGCAGAATATACAGATCTGAATCTACCGCATATTTGTATAGGAATATATTTAAGGTGTTTATAATTACTTATACTTAAATAAAGTGGCCAGCGAAACCTACAGATCTGAATCTATCAGGTTTTTATACAGGAATATATTTTAGGTGTATATATTGGATAAGGTGATTCTCAGAAATTGATGAGGCATATCAGGCAGGAATTCAAACTAATTATACAAACAGTTTTACAACTGTTACATCTTGCAATTTGTATTCATCGCTTACCGAGAGTAAAAATACGCACTTCTTGAATAACAAAGATACTGAATATTTTCCAGGTTGAATTGTTTTATGAAAGTCATTTGAAATTGTTGAATTTAAAAATGGAAATATCTTAATTATGATAATTTGATAATTCCAATAGAATTTAACAAAGAATATTTAACTTTCTACGAATACAAAAAATTGATTCCCCGATGACAACTCGAATGGTATGAAACATTAACCATATATTTAATACTCAACATTACATTGCAATTAGAAAAAATGGTAATACATTAAATATAATAAGTATACTAAACATTAAACTGTATGTACACATATTGTGTGTTCACACCTATAAACTCAATATATTCATCATATCATCTTGAGATTATTAAAAACAAATATAATATGGCAGTAAACATTCGTATTTAATCCTTTAATCTCAATTATATCGATTTATCTATAATACGTATCTTTTCGGTGCCAAATTCGAAGGAAATGTAATCTAATCGAAAATTTAATTGCAATTCTAAAAATTCCATGAAATCTATTAAAAGAATTGCAGTACTCAGGTTAATACAATGGTTGTGGGTTAGGTATATCAATTATGACAGATAAACTGGAGATGTATCACACCTCGAGTAAGCGAGAGACTAAAGTACATGAAATTCTAATTATGAAAAAAATTTTTTTATACTGTCAAAGCTATGCGTTGTTCTCAGGAGAATTGAAATATATATATATATATATATATATATATATATATATATATATATATATATATATATATATATATATATATATATATATATATATATATATATATACATAAAAAAGACAAAATAACTTAATATTTTTACTCTCTCTCTCTGTATCACTACAACCCGGAGTGGGTTTTGGCTGCCTCCACTATCTGCCACCATCTCGACCGGTCTTTCGCTGTCTCCTGCCACGTGTCAAGGTCCACTCCCAGGATTGAGAGGTCTTTTCAGATGTTATCTCGCCATCTTAGTTTTGGTCTACCTAGTGGCCTTCTTCCTCGGGGGCTTCTTCCCATACCGATTTAATCAGCCTTGTATTCTGGCTTCTTTGTACGTGCCCTGTCCATCGTAGTCAACTCGCTTTAATCTCTTGGATGATGTGCGGGTTTTGGTACAGTTGCGCAAGTTCTTATCCTGTAGATTCCTGTGTGAGGGCCATATATCTTTAGCAGACACTTCCTCTCAAATCTTCGAAGTACTTGCGTGTCCTGTACTGTTATTGTCCAGGCCTCGCATGCATACGTCGCTACTGGCCAGATTATGGTCTTGTACATTAGAATCTTGGTATGTCTTGATAGCAGGTTAGACCTCATCATCGATTGTGGCGCATATAGGCATCTATTGCGATGCGTTGTTTTATTTCATCTGATTTTTAGCGTCTGGAGGAGGGGCACGTGCTCCTTTCTTTAAATCTAATTACCAAAAATGATTGGACAAGCTGCCGATGATAACATATCACCTGTATTAAGGGTATTAAGGATGCGTGAGAAGGTGAGGTGGGGTGCAGAGCATTCGCTTAGTAGTGGTAACTTAAATGACAAAAGTATTCATAATTGCCTACAGCACATAATTCTTCGAAATACCTGAGCAATTATTTTTGTTATCAAATTAGAGATGATCTCTACAGAGTGCAGAGATTTTAAAAGTACTAGGTACTACCTATCTTATTTCCACTGGTTATTTCCAAGAAAAAATCATTCTCTATTTTGTTTATCTTGTCTATACTATTGACTATTATTCCATCATCCAACTGCACCAAATAATATGGGCAAATTCATCTTCAAATCAAATTACATATAAAATACGATGTGTTGTTCATTGATTAGATTCAGACTGCGATGAAGTGATTTTTCTGTTCTCAATGCCATTTTGTAAAAGTTATTTGACTTATGATCTAACGATTCCAATTTTTTTTTGAATTATCAGAGAGATGTTAATCTAACTTACGTTAATGACAATTTGATAGGTACTAGAGTTTATCATCAGATACATTTTTAATCGAACTTTGGTATAGAATATCATCATGGGCACTCCAAAACAAATTTTTTTTATAATTTCTTTTGTGGATGTCAACTCCCTTGTATAAGTAGGTATAACATAAATTTTATAGAAACAGGATCTGTAAAAAATATTTTTTTCGTAACTGCGTAACAGATATGTCCGTATTTTCCATCATTCGTAATTTTACATCGATTGAAGACAGGAAATTGGATAAGACATAAAACTCATACGATTCTTTTATTGAATTCCATCTAGAAATCAATTTATTGTTTTAATGCTGCATAACTACCTAAGCAACTTAGTTATCAAATCGAAATGTTGATTACAAACATAAAAATCTTTCTAAATTATTTCTATATACAATAACCTAATAACTGCTACCACTGACTAGATTTTCAGGCTTACTGTATCTAAGATAAATTAAATAAGAATTTATTTTTCAAACACATTCCAGTTTGAGCTTCCAAAAACATCATTCAGTACAAACTTTTTTTTTTTTAGAATCCAATTCCCTCAAAAGTTATAGTTTCAGAGATCTGATGATAAAGAAACAGACTATCAAATTTCTTACAAATTTTGCTACCTCGAACTTAAATTGTTCATTTATCTACTTTTAATCTCAATTTTATTACACAAAGAAAAAAAATCGTTGAACCAAATATGGTCCAACCAGAATTCACTGATATAAATAGAAATTTACAACACCGATAAAGTTTCAAACATAAAATCAACGATAAAAACAAAATAAAAAAAATATATCAAAGTCAAATAAATTTATTTATAAACATATCACAAATGGAACAATTTTCAGTCATCAGGTACTTTAATGATTATGAATTCAAAATTCGTTTTACGAAAATAGTCAAAACATTTTAAACAAAATCGATATCTTCAGTATTTTTTTTTTGCTTTCTCGAATGCTTCTACAACTGAGTCACTGAAAAAAAAAATCCAGTTCATTTTCCAATGACTGAAATTAAATGTCTAATTATAAATAACCTATGTCTAAATTTTGTTTCTTAGTTAAAATAAATTGGTTATTATTATACTAGGGCAACTTATGGCCAGTGTGCAATTATTTTTTGATTTTTCTGAAATACTTCAGATTGTATTGAACAGCGAAGCCTCCTTATGACGTATCTTAATTAAATTAAAAATAGTAAAATGAAAATTAAAGTGTCTCAAATAGTTCAAATTTTACTGATTCAATATTTTAGTTAATGACTTCAAACATTGTGTTTCTTCTTTTGATATATTTAACTGCCTTACTTTCCTCCTTCTGTTGTTACTATATTTGAGAAACCACTTTATAGATGGCAAATACTTACATGAACAACTTACGGTACCAAATATATGCACCAACGTGGCCTGCATCTACGTATTTAACAGTTACTCCAGGCCAGATATCCTCCAGTCTAGAGGTACCATGTCTAGGAACATATCCGTCAGCCTTGGCACATATAGAAATTATGAGAGAAGTATCAAAAGGAACCGAAAAATTTTTCAGATGAGTGCATTCATCCATTACACCTTTCATGAACCAAAGAGCCTCCATGTCTCTGTTCTTTGCATTCTGACTGGATTTGGATAATACTGGTCGAGATTCTCGTAACAAGTGCAGAATTGAGACGTCCCTGTTCAATAAAAAATTTCCCACAGTCTTCAAGTTAGAGTGTTTGTAGGCAATGGCAGGACAATTTGTGACTTGGTCTTGCTGGATCAGGTTGAGGATTTTATGTGGTGTAACGTAAGTAAGATCTTTTTCTGTTTTTCTCATATTAACGAGTGCATTTTCTACAAACATAATGTGCAAGGTCTATATATAAATCAAATTTTCTGATTATAAATTTCCAAAATTGACGGAAACGCATCTGTTCATTCTTAGGGCCAATCCATAAATTATGTCCATTATTTTTGGTGCACACCCCTGTCGTTGTTAAAGGTGGTCACATTTTTATAATGACACATATTTTGCAATTCTAAACTTTAAATTAAATTATTGAATTGATCTTCCAAAATTATATATATTTCAATTTAAAATCTTTTTTCATAAAATCAACAATAAATCGAAGATTTTAGAAAATTTACAAAACATTACGAATCAAATGAAGAATATAAAATTTGATCATCTTGTATCCATGGGCTTTGAACCCATGTATGCTTCATATAGTTTGAGGTAAAAAATACCTAAATCAATTTTTTTACCCATTTCAAATTTGTTAGATATATTGAAAATCCCAAAATATTGGTAGAACTAAGAAAAACACGTTAATCACACAGTGAAAATCAAGATGGAAATCGAGACACTGTAGCAAGCGTGTGAACTCGGTAAGACAAAAAGTGATAAATACAAATTTAAACCTTATAAAATATTGATGGAGTTTTTCGTACGAGTTCACGTTAAGAATTTTAATACTTCAGATTTATGCAGTGACGCTTTTGACCCCCCTCGCACCACCTAAATGTGTGACGTAATCTATGGATGGCCCCCTTTTCAATCAAGAAAAACTAGGAACTGTGGCACAGATACACAATAATTACCATATTTTTACTAATATTTGAGAATTGACAAACTTATAATAAATTTTTTAGACTTCAAAATTGTTGAAAAAAAAGAGAATGTTTATTCAACCTGTATGCTTAACCAATCGGGAGAGGTGGATTATTCACTATTTCAAAGCACCTGATCCAAAACGTTAAGTTATAGTAGTTCTATTTCTGCAAATTATAAGAATAAATTAATTTGTGTTGCTCCTTGCTCCAATGGATCTTTATGATTTTGTTCAATATATCAACTTGAATTTCATATATGAAAAAAAAGCTTTTCCCATTTGAACTGCCCTATCATAAAAAGATTAACTCATTTTATTGCGGAACAAATACACAATTTTCATATAACCGATATAAATTTGGTATCAATTTGGAGCCTTCCCTTTTATATGTCCCCTAAATATACCACACAACGGCAAAATACCTTGTATTCCCGGACAAATTTAACAATCACAGCATGAAGATCTCACCTTAATTAAACATTTCATTTATAATCTGTGTCGAAAATATTGAGAAAGGAAAAAAGGTTCTCATATAAACTTTTAAAACGTAAATAAAAACAAATTGCGATTTTGTGAAACCGCACAACAAAAAAATTGAGTAACTCGGTTTGTCTAATGAGTTCATCTCGGTATAACATTTATCCACCCAATATAATAAAAAAAATGAATTAAAAGAAATGACACAAGAAATAATTGAAAAGAAATTACATCAAATGGCAATAGCAGGAATTTACGATCATATTATAGAAAAACATCAAATTTTAACAGTTTATTATATGTAAACTTTTAAAAAAACTGAAGTTGTTTTCTCTCTAAAGACCATTTCAATATTTCATACAAAACAGATAATTTCATTGAAAAATTTATAGAGAATAATAAATATAGAATTCAGATGATCACACCAAGGAAGTTATACCAAACGAAAGTGACTAAATTTATCGTCATCTGATTCAAGATAACCATAATTTCAATTACAATTATGAAACATTAAGAATAAAAAATATTTTACACCTAACCAACTATCGCGAATGGTCTTTTAATGTTTTTATAGGAACATCTAATTTGTTCGAGTATTAACTTTATAAATAGCTCGCTCTGTTGTTATACCATAATTCAATGAGATTTTGTGACTGTGTTGACGAAATGTGTTTACCCAATAGATTTTTATAAACCTTTCTGAAGTTATTTTTGAATTCTTTTTCTGATTTATGAAAATGAACTTCCATCATGTCAATGCCAATAATATTCAATATTTTGAAGGTTCATAAATGCCAAAAATATTTCCCCAAAAGTAAATGATATTGAATAAGCACTTTTTTAATTACAGCATATAATAGCTGTAATTAAAATAATAAACTCAAAGGGGGTGGTATAGTTACGTATCAACCCCATAGAATTGGCCGGGAATGAGATATTGAAAGTTGTTATGACTGTAATTAAAAAAGAAATACAAACCTTGAGGAGCAAAGCTACATTCGAAAGGATTGTCGACAATTTTACATATTTTTGAGAGAATATTCTGGTATGTTTGGTCTGCCATATACTCTCTCTGGAGCAAATCCCAGTCAATAGAATCACTCATAACCCCCTGAAAATAAACGTTTTCACATAATATTCACATTGAACAGAAAGAAAATCAAAACGTGACTAGTAGAAATTTTAATATTAAAAAAAAATACCTCTGTGAAAACTGTAGAAGCGGTGGACCAGGAGAGGCAGGGCACTAGAACTATTGGAGCAGGCCAATTTGATGCAGCTAAAGATGCCATCTAGTTACAAATAATTGAATATGTAAGATGAAAACTTGTTCCAAAGTTATGTACAATAATGTTGAGATATGATATTATGATTGCTATAATGTATAATTGCTACAAATTATGTCAAATCAGAGTGAAGAATAATGTAACATTGCTACTTAAATTTGATAATTCCCTAAAGTCTGCATATGATCCCAGATCATGCTATTTAGTGATGAATAAAGTTATGTATATTGCCTGCTATGATAAATTTTTCAAGAAAAAAAAATTGAAACATAATTGATGTACTTTCATTCAAAAAAATACTAAAAACAAATGAAATGATGAAATTTTCATACACCAATTTTTAAATCAGCAACACTGTTTCACAGTAATTTTAAATAATTTTGAGAAATTTTTAGTTTCTGATGATTGTGGGTTTGAAGCAAAGTATTTTCTTATATAAATAATTAGGCAGTACACATAATTATATGTACATACAAAGCCGGAAGAAAAAAAAACTTGTATTTGCAAAGATAATGCTTTCGTACTTACAAATAAAAAAGGATCATAATACAAAGTGAAGATATCAAAGCCTTTATGGAATATTATGAATATGAACTTTAAAGAACACTTTTTTTGACTTCTGAGGAATCATAATGTGACTTTATACTTGTTTTCAGTAGTTCTTAGAACTTTATTAAACCTACATGTCCTCCCATAGAAATACCCGTCACACCAAGGGGACCAAATCCTGACTTAACACACCAATTCAACAAAGCAATACATTCTAATACTAAACATCCTCCCATAACGAAAATATCTGCAACATATCTCAAACTAGAACGAACTTGATCCTCTGGTTTTCTAAGACCATAGTAAGGGTTTTCTAAAATAATTGAACCAATTCCTTTTTGCAATAATGGCTTGGCCATTATGTTTCTACGTCTCCAAAAAAACTGAAAATAATGGTTTAGAGTAGACTTGCTCTGGAATAGAGACGGCATTGTAAGTTAATGCAATAAAACTTACATGGTCCCCTGTACCAGCTAAATGAATGCAAACAGGTTTATAACCTTCAGAGGGCCATTTCAGAGGCAGTAGTAGCTGAAAGTAAGCAGTTTTTATATCAGATGTCATTAGACTAGGTATATATAAAGCCAGGGGACTGGTAAAGCTTCCTTCTATTATTTCACAATCAGATCTTCGTTCTTTCTGAAAAACAATTAGGGCATATAAACCCTAAATCAATCACATATTTATTGGATATTACATTTATTATCTTAATAGGGTAATCGCTCGAAACTAATTTGAAGCATCGTTCTCTGTTTGATATTACTTTCCTGAAGTCGAACAACCTGCAAAGTAGTAACAGTTCTGTATGTTGTCTGTAAAAAAATTTAAACCTACATTTTGAGAGTTTCTGCAGAACCCCATCCTTTCCTGAATAACTTTGTAAGCAAAATTTTTCTATATATTATATCCAAACGGCTGACTGGTGTTGACATAGTTGCATCGAATATTTAATTATTTATAGGACGACAATCTGAAAGTCAATATAGGGTAAGCTGCTATTAGAATCACACTAAAGAAGCGCATAAACATTCATGTCGTTTGTTCTTATTCAAGGCAGTCATGCCTTAAAAACCTGATCTGATCTTAGACTACCATGAAAAATGACCACGATCAGATTTTTCAAATTTTCTGTTCAAATATCATCTCGTCTTCTGTTGCCACTGAAATATGTTATCTAAGGATTAGTCATAGAGTATTTAGATAAGATCATCTAATCTAAATCTCATTCTCATTCATATCGACACATCCACATGTCACATGTATGTACACAGCAAAAATTATATCAACAATCTATGCTCAGCTCAGATTCTTCGACTGAATGGCCTCTCATCTATTTCATCATCATAGCACATTGGTTATATATAAG
Organism: Cynegetis impunctata; assembly: GCA_030704885.1. Lineage (NCBI taxonomy): Eukaryota > Metazoa > Arthropoda > Insecta > Coleoptera > Coccinellidae > Cynegetis > Cynegetis impunctata. The sequence goes on along the minus strand of JARQZK010005083.1, from coordinate 194,303 downwards.
TATTCACAAGTTAAAAATACAAAATATCTTAGATATAAAAAAAATAAATATCGAAAGAATCAGATGTCTAGAAGATATACTGTATAATTATTCAAAATATTCACTCATTTAAAATTGAAAGTTATTGGCCAGCTACCAGCTTGCGAGTATTAAAAAATATATATCGGAATAAATAACCGAAACAGACGGAAAGTAAAAATTCCTAAAAGGAATGAATTTCTCTGTTTTAGAGCGAAAAGATATTGCTAGCATGATTCAGATAATTGATAAATGCCTTAATATTTTGGGCGTGAAATATCAAATTAATATCGCTCTTTGATTCATCGTAACTTATATTATGTGATGCACATTTTATCTTCACGAAGTTTTTTTTAAAATTATTATGCAGTCTTCCAGACTAAACAAAATGGTGAATGCCAGTGGCTCTCCGCTCGCGCGTTGTACAAAATTTATTTTTATAAAAATACACAGCGAATTTTACTTCTACATGAAAAAATACTTAGATGTGTTAAGTCTGGCAATGATCGGTCAAACTGTGTTGGAGTTCAGGGCTCATATAGATATATATATATATATATATAGATAGATTTTTTTAAAATATTATTTATAACCATCAACAGCTACTGCAGATTAAGTAAGAAGGCTGAAATTTAGTACGTGGATTGAGTTGATGTTGAGCTACGATTTTCTGGGGGCTCCAACTCTTTTCCTTATCAGCCGCCATTTTAATGTAGAGATTTCATATTTTTTCGTGAATTTTAAGGGTTATCTCATCTCGACAACCCCTTCAAATTGGCAGAGGGGGTTAAGAAGAAGTATATAAAAAGATGAAAAAAAAATCTGGGAAAATACGACCTTAGTGACGGAGCTCTATTGGTCGCGGTTTTTTGGTGCGCAGATTATCAAAGTTCAAAGTAATAATTCAAATAATTAATATATTGTAACTACGTAATACTTGACTGATTTTCTATGTAATGTTGTTGAATTATTTCCTGAAAATTTCAAATACGTCCAAGAGATAAAAATTTTCAGTCTATTATATTGAGTTTTCAAATTGTTTTTTTTCTACAGTAAATGAACGAAATTTCAAACAAATCTAGTATTTTCGAATTTTGTCATAAGTTTTTAGGAATATCTCTTATATTAGATACAATTAGAGGAATTATTATAGCTTCCTACATCTTTCAATAGCAAAAATGTAGAATATTAGAATATTTTTCAATATTTTTTTTAAAATACCGTATATAATTATTCTAAATTCGTTATTATTGTATGCTATAAATTTTGTTCGAAACAAAAAAGAATACCATATTCATAAAAACAATAATTTTTTTAGTTGTTAATACCTATCTCTTTTTGATCTCAGATATTTATTCCAGCAAATTCTATATTGAGATTAATACCGGACGCCATTCAAATAAAATTTGCTTACTCATATACTAGAATCGGACAATATATCGTTTAGAAAACGGAAAACTAACATGGACAAATTTCGAAACTACTTAATTTATAGACATAAAACAAACAATAACATTATGTTGTATATCTCGAGAAATGTTTCAAACAGAATATATGGTAGAAATAGAATTTTCAGATCAGATTGCAATATTGGTAGGCTCTAAAAGGGCAATTTTGTCTTATGAAATTGTTTTCTTCATAATCTAAATATAAAATATGGGATGTCAGGAGATGCAAAAATCAGCTTTCATTATTCGTTCAGGCGTTGGGGGTAGTTGAGGAGTTTTTCTGACTAGGTGCGCTAACATATTTTGGCGCTTATATTACTTATTTGAAATATAATAAAAATTTCGCATAATTCCTCAAATTAACTCTAAATTATTATTGCCAACACTACAATGTCAATTTAGGCGCCTTTCAGAAGATATTTACCTTGCACATTTCGAATAATCGGAATATAGAATTTTTCCGCACATAAAAATCAATTATTCGCATGATTTGCAAATGCCCCCGCGATAAATCTTAGAATTCAATTCATTCTTATCAATTTTCAAGCATAATATACATAAAATACAATTTCAATAGAACTTCGTTATCATAAAGTATGAACATGAAGAATTACCTTTATTGCGTTTCGCTAGTTAACTTTTCTAGAATATTCCTCAACCTTTCGACGATAATATAATGTATGATTCATTCTATCATATAATTATTCCACATAATCTTATAACGTTTTAGTGACTAAGCTATTTTCATCAGGCATACCAACCAGTAAAGGTATAAGTCCCAAACACCTGAACTTCTATACTAACGAACACAGGGAATTTTAGGACTCAAATATATTGGCATACTTGGGATCATTATAAGCAAGATTTAAAGAACGTAGTATAAATGAGTGGAAAAGATACGGCTTCAAGCAATTGAATATTATTGTTCAGCGAGTTTAGTTGTGAAGAAAAGTGAAAGTTCATTTATTCTCGTAAGTATCCCATGTATGGATTATTTACTATCAAAATATTGTTTACAAACAGAAATTGCGCATCACCTTATGTAAATTTTGAAAAGTATAAACAAGGTTGAATGTTGTTGAATAATAATATAAAAAAATATTGTTTTTTCATGAAAATTTATACTGTTTGCACCTTTCCAAAAATGACAGAATTGAAATAATGTCGAATTTTCTTACTCGAATTGACAGAACATTGCCTTAATCGTTTTTTTTGACTCATTATCAATTTTTATTTGTTGAATATGCAATTCATGTTCTGAATGTTAGAAAAATATATGGCGCAACTTGTGCAATATTTAGCTGGATGATGCAAAAGGGTTACTCTTGAAGAAATATTCATTTTATATCTTTTTTATGTTCAAGAATAAATATGCAATTACTACGATGAAAAACATTAAACGATACATTTTTTGATATTTTCACAATGGATACTGATCCTTGATGAAAAATAGTAAACATCGTAATAAGTACAAATAAATTATCAAAATTTCACTAATTCACCTAAATAATCGGATGACGTATTTCAGTACTTTGTACCATCTTCAGTTCAGGTATATAGAGGAACTCTGTGTGTCTGAACATGGTAAACCGTATGTAAACGCGTCATTAGATCATTTAATTATACTAGTTGAAATTTAATACATTATTTTTTATTTATTACATTAAATAATAAGTTTGTGATAAATTAAAATAAATCTAAACTCTCATTTCTTCTGCAGAAAAATGCCGAGCTCTGGTATAAATTTCAAAGTATACAGTTTAGTTGGGGACAACACCGAGGTCAAACGGTTCTTTGTTGACTCAGATGCTGTAACAAGTTTCGTTTTCATGAAGGAGAAAATAAAATCCGTATTTCCCAATTTGAGAGAGGGCGATTTCAAAATCACTTGGAAAGGTGAGTAAGACGAAGGTTCAATAACTTCTTATGTAATGGTACATACATAGTTGGACTTTTAATGTCTGTCAATAATCATGCCCCAGATGAAATTCATATTAGTATTAGTAGGTACTAGTTCTATCAGATCTGATTATTAATTTTATGGTATAGGTAGAAGAGTACCTATTATATTATTTACGTTATGTACCTATACGAATATATCACTTTAAACTCTATGGCGGACTAATTCGCATGCATTTCAAATATAGTCAAGGTCACTTTTTTTATTATAAAATGAACATTGTTCTTACCTAGGGGCCGCCTAAGTATTACGTAGGCGCCAAAGGGGTTGGGGGGTATTTTTTTTGCTTATTTTCGATGACACAGGTCTGCGGGTATTAGGTATGTCAGTAATTTTTATTTGTGTACTTTTATTTATTTTTTTGCAAAATTTCTTCGGATTTGAACACATGTGGATAACCTACTTGTCTATACTGGAATGGGAAAAGCATGTTCGGGGGATTCCCCGACATACTTTATTATTGCTTACTCACTCTCACGCGGTGCTTTATAGCTAAATAAAAAAAACCGCGCCAGCGTTGCCGTTTGCAACATAATTATCGAATTGTAACATAATTTATCCTCAAAAGTTTGGTAAAAAATAATTGCAACATAATCGATAATTGTAACATTATTTTAGCTTAGAGATTTTAACATAATTCATCCTCAAAAGTTTGGTAAAAAATAATTGTAACATAATCGATAATTGTAACATAATTTTAGCTTTTTCGACTATAATATATACAACTATGGAAAATACCTGACACTAACCAAGATATGTGTAATATTAAAAAAAAGGTCTTTTGTTTGGATTGTGTGTGCAGATCATCATTTGATTTGTATCTTTCGCGTCCCAATACCTAATACAATATGTAATACTAAACCTTTTAATATTTGTTTGGATTGTGCTTGGAGATAAAAAAAAATTGTAACATAATTTTGAAGAAAAAACCGTCGTAAAACTGTAGGTCCCTTCTATTCGTGTATCACTGTATCACGCACAACACGAACAGTTGTAGAGAGGTCGCCTACACCCGAAACCGGGTAAGGCACTTGAAGAAGAAAAAGTTTCATTGGATTTGACGTATTCTTTTTGTTTACTATGAATCGGCTCTAGCTACCGTTTAAAATGAATAAATTTTGTGAAAACTATACCAATACTTATACTTACGCGTAGGAGTGGGGCAAGAGTTTTGCTTACTTTCGGTGAGAGAGTATTAAAAATAACATATATATATATATATATATATATATATATATATATATATATATATATATATATATATATATATATATATATATATATATATATATATATATATATATATATATATATATATATATATATATGCATGTGTGTACAATTATATATTATGTTGTTATGGTTAGCGACATTTCAGTATCTCCTCATTAGTTTTTTAGCCATTATGTCAATTTTTTCATTGTTATTGATTATATATTATTGTATATATATATATATATATATATATATATATATATATATATCTATATCTATATATATATATATATATATATATATATATATATATATATATATATATATATATATATATATATATATATATATATATATATATATATATATATATATAAATATATATATATATATATATATATATAGTTTGCACAATAAGGGAAACTTTTTTATTATCCATTTGTCAGAATGTTTTATTCTATTGGTGAATTGCGGAAAACTTGAGATGTTGAAATTCTAAATTTCCCTACTGTGTACAGTTAATTTCGACATTATTAAAAATGTTTATTTAGAAAAGTTCAGCTTCATTTTGTATGAAGTTTTAAACTTTGAATAGTTTAATAAATATCTGTTAGAGATCTATTTTTCTAATTTCTGATATTCATTCCCTAGATGCCGATGGTGATTATATTTCAATTACAAACGACGAAGATTTCATTACTGCACTAACGGAAATGATTGATAATCCTAAAGTTTTGTACGTTAATGCTGATCCGAGGAATGTTTCTGGTGAGTAGAAATTCATTTGGTACAAAGTGAGATATACATACAGGGTGTCCCAGCGAAAAGGCAATTGATAGGTATTTCTTCTTGGCAAAGCAGAAAATGGGCAGACTTTTTTTTTGAGGGGGAAATCTGCGAATTTTCCAACCCTCAAATTCAAACCCCACTTTGAGGTGACATTCACCCCCTAAAACTGCACTGAAATAAGGGAGTCGACAAAGATTTCTTCCTATATATATATATATATATATATATATATATATATATATATATACATATATCTATATATATATATATATATATATATATATATACATATATATATATATATATATATATATATATATATATATATATATATATATATATATATATATATATATATATATATATATATATATATATATATATATATATATATATATATATATATATATATATATATATATATATAAATATATATATATATATATACAGGCTTGCCATACGTCCCGGGACAGTCCCGATATTTTGCTTTTGTCCCGCCTGGTTTTATCAATGTCCCGGAAAACGGGTGATGGTTTGTAAAAAGTAATGAATTATGGCTGTAATTTAATTTTAACAACAGCCTTATGAGAAGGCCGAGCGCTACCTAGTGGAGAGGTGTACACTATCACTTTATCGGGCAGGGAGACGTGAGCGCTTTGCTTTGAAATCAAAAATTAACATTGTCAACTTATTAATCAATTTCTTATTTTGACAAGAAAAAGTTTTTTTAGAATTGTTTTCGTAATTAGACAAAAAATTATGAGACTGCAATTGTTCAGTTACACAATTTTATGGAGTATTTCAAATTTTATTTTACTAACACTTCTTTCTAGATGGCAGACCCGAAAAAATAATGATAAGGGAAAAATATTTATTTTCAAGTAGCAAAAATTTCTTTTTTATTTTTAAAAGTTGTGTAGAACTAACAATTTGAGGTTTCAGATTGCCCTCTACCGTCATTTGCGGGACTAAGAAAAAATGTATAAAACTCGCCATTGTGCTACTGATTTTTTAAAAATTTCCCATATTGATGTGTCCCGGTTTTAATCATCGAAAAATATGGCATGCCTATTTATATATATATATATATATATATATATATATATATATATATATATATATATATATATATATATATATAAATAAATATATATATATATATATATATATATATATATATATATATATATATATATATATATATATATATATATATATATATATATATATATATATATATATATATATATATATATATATATATATATATATATATATATATATGTATGTATGTATGTATGTATGTATATATATATATATATATATATATATATAAATAAATTTATGTCCTACGAAATGTATGATCACCGAGGATGGAAAACTATTATATTTTTTTGCAGAAGACAATTCCCGCATGTACTGGGTAGTGTGTGATGTATGTCAGAAATCGATAATGGGATACCGCTATAAATGTATCGAATGCCCGGACTACGACCTCTGTTCTACCTGCGAAGGTAACGGTAATCATTCTGAGCACATGGTTCTTCGTCTACCAAACAGCGGCACCCCCATTGCTAAAGTGGATCGCAAAATGATGTATAACGCTGCTAGAGCGTTGAAGAAGTCCGCTTTCAATGTTGCCAAACATGCCCATCGGTGCACCAGAGATTCGTTCAGAACGGGGGAAAAGGAGAAACATAGTCATGAAAGTGCTGAAGTGCCGGCAACCTCTACACAAAATCCTGCCTATGAATGTCCCTTTTCTACTACAGACATGAATGAAATGTTCACTCAAAATATGTAGGTACTTATATCATGCCGCCGTCTAGAACCTCGCGATCGTGCGGTATCGGCTCGATAAAACGACGCGATTGGACCAAGCCGAGAAATCTCTATCGGTGTTAACGCCGTCCCAATCGAATATTCGACACTGCGATCGCAGCGCTGTCTGCCGGATCCAATGTAAAACATTCCAAGATCAAAAACAATTTATAAATGAAAAATTAATTTAATAAACATTATCTAGTGGACTGAATTGTGAATATAAACCATTCTGGAATCCACTGGAAAACACACACAGAAATTCATCAAAATCGGTCAAGCTGTTTAGGAGGAGTTCAATCACATACACACGGAATTATATATATATATATATATATATATATATATATATATATATTTATTCATATAAATATATTTATTGCATTTTTTCTTCAAAAAATGATCTACTTTAAGCTCAAAGTAAGGTATTTGATGAACGCGGTGATTTTAAGTAATAAACAATCTTAAAAACTGATATAAACTCCTAGTTGTTTGCTTTTAATAAACTGATCGTTCTTCAATTCTCCCAATAGGTCACTAACTCTACATTATTTACAATGTTTCAGCTCCCCGTTTATTGAGATGTTATCCAAGGGCGCTTCCAATTTAACGAAGGACCAAGAAGCAGCTTCACAAAATCCTATCTCTGAGATCGTTCGATCGGTAGCGGAAGCATTCACTGGTTTCGTGAATACAGAGGTTCCAACTAAGTCTTCAACATCTCAAACTCCTGTCGCTACGCCACCACAATTTACCACGAATCCATCTACTCAGAATACAACAGATAAGACTACAAGTCCCACTCAAAAATCTCAACCGCCAGCTAAACCATCAGCACCTTCGGCTGATAGCGTCTCTAACGCGAATAATCAGGAAATGGAGTGGACCATAGTGAACGATAGTGAGGAAACAGCTTCTCAAGGAAGTGCTGCCTCTCAAAAATCCACCACGCAGCCACCTCAACCTCCACAAGGTATTTATTGAGCAAGTTAAATCTGGCAAATAGTTTTATCATGAAATTACCCTTTCCTCTTATGAGATATTTAAAATCAAATATCTACATTGAAAGCGTCGGTTAAGGAAAAGAGTTGATTGAAAGGATTTTTCCTTAACTTCAACCCATTTCAGTTCTGTTAGATAAACTTCCCCTTTATGTGATTAGAGTTAGGGGGGCTGATTTAATTTCCTCATATTTATCAGGTCGTGAACAAGTAGTGGAACATAGGGGTGTGAGGTCGCCGGCTTTGGATGTTACAGCAGGTGTGCCTCAGGGCTCAATTCTGGGGCCACTTTTATTTATAATTTATGTCAATGAACTTTCGGAGCATATGTGTCCTCTACGTACCATCCAGTATGCCGACGATACTACGCTTTGTGGGACCCATTCTGACCTTGCTTATTTGGAACGGCAGGCAAAAGCTGCGATAACTAGAGTCGAAGACTTTTTTACGGCTAATGAACTGAGTCTTAACATAGATAAGACCAATACACTTATATTCGCATTGAGAGAGCTGGAGGATGGTCAGAAATCCTTACCATTCTTAGGGGTCACCCTTGACACAAGATTGAACTTGAGGGACCACATATCTATTTTGTCTCCAAAGCTTTCCAGTACTCTTTACTTACTACGTAGAATCTCAGAGTATGTTCCTTTTCATGTGTCTAGGGCTGCCTACATGGGACTGTTTCAGTCTAAGATCTCTTACGGACTGCTTTTCTGGGGACAGTCTACAGATTGGGTGCAGATATTTACACTGCAGAAGACAGCCATACGTATTTTGGGTCAAGTAAAGCAAACAGAAAGTTGCAGGCCACTGTTTAAAAAATTTAACATCTTGCCTCTGGCCGCACTTTATGTGTATCAGTGTCTAGTGTACGTCAAGTCTAAACAAGCTACCCTCTCTACTGTAAACTCTCGACACGAATATCATACAAGAAATGGGGATGATCTTCTTATTCCTCAACATCGGCTAACCATCACGCATAAAAGCTACATTACTCTGTCTTTGAGACTTTTTAACCATCTATCACCGTATCTAAGAGATTTATTAATGAAAGAGTATAAAATTAAGATTAAATCACTGTTGTTGGACCTATCCCCTTACACTGTTGAGGAGTTTTTAAATTGTCAAATATAGTGTATGTATTTTTAAATGTGACAGCTTGTTTATTATGCAATTTTAAAATATCTTAAGTAAGCATATTGCTTTAAACAATTTTTATATTGTTACTTTTAATTTAAGGTTTCATCACTTTGTTAAAATATTTGTCAAACTGTTTGTAAACCTTGACGATGCTAAATCATTCCAAATGATAAGTAAGCAAATAAAGAATATTGTATTGTATTCCATTTAACGAATTTCAACTCAAACTGTCTGCACGAGTTGTGGATGTGCGCAAAATCTCAAAAAAACGAAAAAAAGTTTATACCGCCAAAAGGCTCTTCTCTAAAATCCCTCTAACTCAATTTGGTCGGAGTTTTTGGGTGCGAAAATCCTCCATAAACCATTTTTTAGCTCTATACACTCCAAAAAGCTCTTGAAGGTCGAATTTCGATATTAGTATTTAATTTCCACATATTTTGCCACCGCCGCTCTCCCTGCCCCAAAGATTGGGGGCGTGAAAATTTTGACTGAATTTACCCAAATTTTGTTCTGCTTTAAGAACCCCAAATACCAAATTTTTGGTTTGATGGGACCCGTAAAGAAGGCGAAATATACTGGGAATATATAAATATACACATATATTTTTTTGTGTGGAATTCTGGATTTCCTTCGTCTATAAAGTATCTAAAAAAAAGAAATTTAATTAGTAAAAAAATTTTGCTTAAAATTAACCAATTTATTTTAGCACTTCCCTTTTATATTCATTATATTTGCTAACTTCATCAAATCAATATCTAATCTTAATTTGAGTTTGTTTTTTCAGATACAAGATTGATGAAAGGCCTCGCCCAGCTTTATGAAATGGGATTTTCCAATGAAAATCAATTTTTGAACTACATGTTAGAAACACATAACTACAATGTTGGAGAGGTGGTGAAAGCTATTTTAGAAATGAAATAATTTTTCATTGTTCAATTTATTAATATTAATGTGATTTAACTGTATAAGGTATATTTTTTGATTTAATTTTATGGTATTTATATAAGGATTTTGGGTTTTTAGTTTTAAATAAAGAATAATCAAATGGTACGTTATTTTTATTATATCAGATATTAAAAAAATATATATTTTGCAATTTGATTGCATATACTTGCAAAATGTCCTTTGTCTTGACAATATTCATACTTTGAATATAATTGACGACGACGTACTTGTGAAGGACATTTAGTTGAAGAAGAGAATAATACAATACATAAGAAAGTTCTAATTGTTACAATACTTCAGATAAAACATCCTAGATAAGAATCTGAATTATTTCAACCCAATTATCTTCCATCATAGGTAAAGCTTTCAGTTACTACCAAGAAACAGTAGCGATAATCTACTAAAAGAAGTTCTTGGAACAATTGGCAAATTCTCATTAGTATATTGTTTGCTAACTCATGAAATTTATGTCATCATCAAAGTTGAATACTACGAATTTAGTAAAATGCTGTGATCTAGAATTGTTTCAAAATAATGCTCCAACTACAGCATACTATATAAACAGTTGAAATATGTTGCTTGCAAGAGTCCCTCCCAATCTATATATGTGTTCTAATGTAACCAACGAACTTTCGGTGAGTAAATTTTTTTAATTCACAATAAAGCACAGTTCAAACTATTAATGGTACATAATCAAACTTAAACAATCAAATTTCTTAAATAAACAGGTCAAAGTCAATCCTGTTTGATTTATAAAAATTTGAGCTTTCTCCATGCTTGCGAACGAAAACACCATTCTTAAAATAGCCATCTTGCACCCACTGGAGCATCTCGGAACTGGAATGAGGGCCATGAACTTCTTCACTCTCTTGTTCCCATTTAAATTCCCACATAACTTCTTGATTACCACTTTCTCTTTTGTCAACTACAGCTTTTGAACTAGATGGTTCTGATTTACAGGTACTATCAAAATCTACAGCAAACATATCAAGTTCTGTATCCATTGGATTGCTTTTGCTGTTAATCTGAAAGAAATATTAATAAATACATCTGCACAAAGCATACAACCAACGGAGTATATTTAATTTTATATATTTAAAAAAAAGTCCATATGTCAATATATTGAATATAAAATTCGCCAATTCTAATGCAAACTACAATATAATTTTCTTCATATATAAAATGAAAAGAAACATGATGAAAAATGCTCACAAACGTGATTACTCCTGAATTAATCTTTGCTGAAAACAAAAACACATAGAATGATTATTGTTCTGAATATAATGAGCACCATATCGCTAGTTTGGAATGAAAACGGCATCAGAGCATCATATCGCATATTTTGAAATGACAACGGCATAACTCAAAAAATGGGATTATTCAATTATAAACAAAACCAAAATGTGGTATATTTTTATGTGGTAGAAGGCCACTTTTCAAATAAGCAATATTTTTATTAAGTTAAAAGTTGAAGTTTACTCTACATGTGTGCATAGCTATAGCCTGAAGAACATTCAGATCCTGAAAGAAATTCTGACATATCTTTATAATACTAACTTTTTTTGAAATCGCCTCATACGTTTCCTGATATATATCCATATTGCCTAACGATGTCAAATTCTCATTGGCTAAAGCTGTTAATTTAGTAACATCTTGATTTTCGATCAATGTACCAGCCTTTTTCCTCTTCAGTCTTTCTACACTTGATAATTTCTTGCTATTACCTATATAGAGATGAAAATATATTTTAAAATAGTTAACAGACACATCAAAATGCTCCAATTTGTACCTCCAAGTCGGTTTAGAGCTTTATTGACAGTTTCACCAGGTTTCATCAGTTCCAACATTTCTTTATAATTTTTGATTTCATCAAACTGTTCAATGTCTGAATTATCACTGTCTTCAGCTAATCCTGCTGGAGTATCAGTAAGAATATATTGGCTATTTGGATCGTTTTTAATTTTGTGCCACTCAATATTGTCTAGCCAGTTATCCCGAATTTCTTTTTCATTTGTCCAGATGAAATGACCTTGTTTATCAAAGTGTCCTTCTTCCATTTCTTCTTTCATATTGAAGGCAGTCATGCGGTTTCCTTCTTCTTGCCTAGATATGCCTTCTTCCTCCCCTATGAATTTGAAAATATATACTACTACTCATTCAAGAAAACAATTTAAAATGTTTAAGACAACCTAATAAAGATTAAGAGTAATAATAAACTGTTTGAACGTGTTGAGAATAAAACACAATTGGAAATACAAGAATCATCACACAGCATCATACCTTCGATATCGTCAGCGTGTAATACTCCTCTATCTTTGATTTCATCCTCCTCGTCTGAATCCAAGGAATGTTTTTTACCTTCAATTGTATTCAGCCTCTTTTTAGATGCTTCAGAACTAAGTTCGCCATCTAAATCAAATTTCCTTTTCGACATATTGTGTTTAAATCATGAATAATATAATGACCAAAGTAGAAATTTAAGTTTGCCTGCCTTCGAACGATGCACCAAGTTTGTTTGGTTACTCCACGATATTGTGGTTACTCTAATTTAAAATTTAATAGTTGATTTTTGAACCTTAGCTCTCAAACACAAAACAAGTCTGGTCTGACTCTGACACAGCAATAGTGTATAGTGAGACTGTGTGCATAGAATAATATTTTTTTTCTAGTTACCAGAGGTCTTGAGTTTTTCCAATGCCCAGCCTGCTTGTTAAAAATTTTTAATTTTTAACAAGCACAAGTGTGTTCAGAGTGTGTGTGTGTGAATGATCCATAATGTGCAGTTAGCAGTAGGTTAGCCTACTACTTAAAAAATTAACTAACACTTAATATTAACTAATTATTCAAGAATATTTTATTGGTTATTTATATTAATTTCTAAGTATTCCATGCGGCATATTAGCTAGGAGATATTTTTTATTTCTTAGCATTTGTATCTTTGTAGAATTTCAGGTTTTGTTATCATATAATAATAAGCTGATTGCTACGATCTTTTTATCTTGCACTTTCTTATTTTTGACTTGCTCAAAGTAAAACATTAACCTCTTTTGTCATTCGCCTCTGATGTCATAAATCGTATAATTCATCTAAGAAACCTCAGTTATAAAAGATAGAATGAATAAATTCGTGGCAGAACATTTTGCTTGTACGATTCAAATGTCAGATTACATTGATGTATGCTACATTGTGAACTAGTGACATCATCTAGTTGCATTTACCATTTAACGGTGTTATCCAAATTTGCTAGTTAAATTTTATATTCACAGTTGGCTCATGTCTAGAGAAGAAGATACAAAGAAATTATGCATCCTTAAGCTCATCTTACACATAAAAAGCTTCCTCTCTTTTGATTAAGGTATATTTTCCCGGCTCATGGCGCGTAGCGGCGTTATATCTGTGGCTTTTGTTGTAGGTTCTGTTTTGAAGGTTGAAATATCTATTAAAGATTTTGATAATTTTGAAGAAAGTGATCCAAACAATGAGTTGAAAATCTAATTATTTATCTCAGTGAACAGGTAAAACATATTCACTTGTTCTTCTATAATACGGGTGAGTTATCTTTTAGGCGCCTAAAATACACTAGAAGATTAATCGAAATTTGTGTTGAAAAGAAGTTTTACTTCAACAGGTACGATTATACAATGGAAGAAACAACCTCCACTGAAATTAATAGCCCTGCTGATGACACACAAAACGCAGAAGATAGATCAGTAGACCCAGAAGAAGTACCTGAAAACTCTGAGGATTCAGTTAATGTAAAATATAATAGTTCTGAATGTATAGAGCAAAATAAAGAACAGATTGAACATAATAAGTCTAAAAGTGAAGCTACTGAACAATCTTCCCATTTATCTGATGAACCAGTTGTTAATGAAGGACAGGCTTCTGCAAATCAACAAGATTTTATTGATAAACAAGACACTGGAATAAAAGATGAAATAGAGACCTGTACAACAGTGTCCATTTCAGAAGAGAAAGATTTAAACATAATTGAAAAAGGTAAAGAGGGAGATAAAGAAAACACTCAGAATGATGATCTTAGAGAAGAAAAACTCAGAAAAGAAAAGGAAAATATTATAGAACATCAGTATATAGAGAGTGAACGAGAAATTGAAAATTCTAATGCAGAAGCTAGTGAGCATGAAGAGATTGAAGGAGAAACAGATAATGGATGTAAAGAGAATGAGGATTTATCTGAATGTGAAAAAAAAAGTGACGAAGGATATATAGGAAATAAGGAAGGTCAAGATGAAACACTAGAGATTGCAAAAGCATTTGGAGATACTGCACAAGAAGATGAAAATAAAGAAGTTGAAAACGAGGAAACAGGCGAAGAGAAAAGTGAAAATGTAAAAGAAGTTAAAGAGAAAGATGTAGAAAATGCAAACCGAGATAATGAGATTGAATCAGAAGATTTGATAAAGGATAATGAAAGTGAAAAAAAAAGTAATGAGAGTGTTAGTGTGGCAGTAGATTTAGAAAACCAAAGTTTACGTGAAAATATCGTATGTGTGGAAATCACCAATTCTGATGATCAACAAAGTTCAGGTTAGATTTTATAATTAATTGGTTCACCTTAATTATTCATGCTTCTTTGCTCCTCAATAATTTCAGTAAAGAATAACTCAGCTTTCTATTTATGTTATGTAGGCTGCTTATCTGAATAATGCATACAAAATTATATCAAATATTCCTGTTCTGAGTTTTAGTTAATAGTATAAGAAGCCTGAGAATTCGTACTAGCATAAAATATCGTGAACATTATTATCTTTTGAATCACATTATGCATGTAGCTCTTTGAAAGCAATACCTACTTATCAATTTAAGCTTGCAACATGTTTGAATAAAATTTCTAAATATATATCTCGTACTATAATAACTCCTATGACGTAAGTTATATGATAAAATAATAAGTTATGGTTTTCTGTGATTAACCATTAACTATTTGTTTATTAGTTAACTCTCTACTGAAATCCTAGAATTAATTAGTCATTTTGCGATTCCAAAATATGTTCTTTGCCGTCAGATTCCTCAACAGTAGATTAAATAAACCCCTTGTTCTTAATGTCTCAGTATTTCGCGATTGTCTAATGATTTCATTAGGGGAATGAGATGTACGATCAGTATTCAAACATGCACAACGTGAAACTGAAATTGAAAAAAATTTATTTATTTTTGTGTTTCTAGTTCAGTTTTTCATAAATGTGTTCACCTAGTATTAAGCGAAACATGTTTCGCCTTCATCAAATTATTTTAAAGCTAACTCTTTCTTAGTTTCGACTGGTTTTCTTGCAACTGACTAAATTAGTACAGTGTGGACTTGTTTTGAACAGTTGCATATTTTGATATGTATGAGTTCAAATATTTAGAGTGATATTAAAGGAAAGAATAATTCTAAATATTAACCGATATCTGATTATCGAATATTCTAGAAACTGGTGCTGCACTTGAGAAGAATTCAGAGGTGTAATGTGGTGGTTGGAAGATAACGATATGTTTAGAGTAAGCCACTGGATTAATGATAGAATTTCTTATGAAGTTATACACACAGTACCAAATTTCAATTACAATATTTTTTGTTTCATGTTCCTTCAATTAGAAACTACATCAAAAACTACCTCAGTTCCCCCAAAACAGTACTCCTTTATATGTTACTATATTAATAACTAAAAAATTCACTTCAAATGTAAAAATTTAATACTAATACTTTCATGTTCATTTTCTGTTGTTATTATTCATGTTGAGTACAAGTTCAGTGTTTCATATCATTTCTGATTGGGGGCTGATAATATGTCATGGGGTCTATGGTAATATTTCAATACATATTTCAGGTAAAGCATTAGAAGATATTTCAATAGCTACTACAGAAAATGAAACAGAAGGTGAACAAAGTGAAAATACTGAATTTGTTCAAGTTAATTCTGAAAAAGATGACATTGAAAAGGATCAATCTAAAGGTGAGTTATATGAAATATTTAATATTATTTTGTATTGTAATATTTTCTAATAACTTGTAAAGCGATTTCTATATGTTAATGTCTACTTTTTGCTATAAACATTATTACTTTCATTGGTATGTGTAGTATATTGGCTGTCGGAAGCAAGGTTAAGGTGTTTTCTATTATAGCAGATGAATTGCTTGAAGATCCAATTGGGGGTGACGATAATGATAATGACAATCTTGATTCAATGGCAGAAGGTGCCGATGAAGAGCTTTGCATCATACCAGATACTGAGAGAGTTCTTTCACAAGCAGAAAAAGATGCTGCATGCACTTTAAACCCTTTAAAAGATTTATCAGCTGCAGATACTGAAGATGGGGAAAACAGTCAACATTCGGAAGGCCAAGAAATGATCATTACAGTTATAAAGTACAAAGACCAAGATCCACAAACTTGTCACAAGTGTGTTTGGGTAAGTTAATGAATAATTATGTTTAATGATTTCTTCCAAATGGCTTTCTTATTCTTTGGTTACTGGAAAGAGAAACTAGAAAATAATTGAAGGCATTTGCGTAAGCTGAAAGAAATGTAATTTTAACCTGAAAGAATACATCCTAAATTAACTATTGAAGTTTCTTCCATCATATAAATTTCCTTGTATAAGCTACTGTTGTTTTTTGTTACATATTTCTGATGGTCTCACTGAAGGTGATTTAATTTTCAAATACTAAAATAATTTTTTCTTGTAAATGTTTAAATCCTTTTTTTAACTTTCATCATTAACTTTGTGGATTATGATGTATGATGTATAAATTTTTTTTTCAAATGAGATAATAAAAATTTTGGTGAAAGGTTCGCACACCAAAGTATGAGTTCAAGAAAGGAGAAGATCAACTGTATTTATGCAATGACAATTGTTTAGAGGACTTCAAAAAATCAGAAAAGGGAAAAATCGTTCTCAACTGGGAATCAGAGATAAGAGTGAAAGATTTAACTCCAAAAACTACGAGTGTAGCATTTCGAAGAAGTTGCGCTGGTTGTAAGGAAGAAATTTACAATGAAGAGACAAATTTGACATGGGAAATCATGGATTTCTGCAATGAAAGTTGCCTGAGTGAGTTTCCCAAATATATGTATTTATTTATACATAATTTTTTTTTCATATTTGTAGCAAAATATCAGAAAGAGATAGGATCTAAATGTTCGAGTTGTTCAGGGGATGTAAGAACAAATTCGCTTGGCAAATATTGTGTTAGATTTGGAAACGATATTCGTCAATTCTGTACTAGTCATTGTTTGGAAAATTATAAAAAAGGACTGAAAGTGTGTTCATACTGTCAACAAGATATGTCTACAGGCCCAGAAGGTAAGGGAGAATTTGCTTCTTTCGACTTTAAAATCTTTGAAGGTGTAAAAAATATAATGTATACTATATTGAAATTGATTGATGTATAAATTATTTGTATTTAAGTCTTCACATGTCATTTCAGCTTTTTATGTAATTTTAACAGAGAAATTTGTCGGAATAGTAACTGAAAAAGTCGAAATAGCGGCGAAACGTACATTACAATGTGATAGATTTTGTATAAATCTCTTGAAAATGTGTGTTCTTATTAAATTATTATCAGTCTTTAGTAACTTCAATTCAAATAAAATAAGACATTGAAAATGGCCTAATATACAAGCACTATATTAATATTCAAAAAGTATAGAAATTTTATTGATTACTAAGCAAATATGGGTATGAAATTAACCACAAGATATTCAGAAAATATACTGTCCGCTTCAGAGTTATCCGTGGGGATATCTTTATTTAGAAAAAATATCGTGCAATTCTGAAACAGATGTATGCAGATTTTGACACGGGGAGAGTTGACGTTTTCTATAATTCACCGTTGGATTGTGAATGTAGAATTCGCTTCGAGAAATACATATAACCAGCTCCCTTGGAAAGTTGTTTGATAATTTTTAAAATTATTGAAGAATTTCTTGTTCACTTTTTTATCATTTTCATCTGATCAAAAATTTTTCATGTTCAACAAGGTACATCAGACTTTTGAATTCAAATGTTTTTTCATACTTTTATTCATGATTCATGAAGATTTTGATGTTTTTTTAGGTTTTCTTGCTGTGGGGGATAAGGGCCAATTCAAAGATTTTTGTTCTCAAGAATGTTTGGAAAATTATGACATAATGACCAACAACAGGCCGCCAAAAGTCGAAGAAGGCACCACGTGTTGTGTCTGCAAACTTCCTAAACCCATAACTATGTCCTTCGAACATGGTGGAACGAATAACTTTTTTTGCAGTGAACCCTGTTTTGTAGCTTTCAGTTTTGTGAATAATATAAAGGCAGATAAGTGTGCAATGTGTCGTAGGGATTTCTCTAGTGAAATTCTTGAGAAACATACAATGTTCTATGAGAACTCACTTCATAGTTTCTGTTCCAATAGCTGTCAAAATATTTATATAATTGCACATAGGAAAATTGTACCTTGTACTTGGTGTAAAGTTAAAAAATACAATTTCGATATGATACGAAGGTTTAACAGAAGCGGTCCACTCTTGAATATGTGTAGTGTGAACTGTTTCAATTTGTACCAGGTGTCATTGAATGCAGTTAACTCCAAGAAGTGAGTAGGAAGTTTCGGAGATATTTGTACTTTTTCTTTACTTCAATGCTGATTTTAAAATTTTTATTTCAGGACTCAGTGCGATTTTTGTCAGAAAAGTCTACAAGCCATGTATCATCTGACAATGTCAGATGCTACAATTAGAAATTTCTGTTCGTACATGTGTGTGATGTCATTCCAAAATCAGTACAATAAATCGCCGATCATAATGAAAGAGGAAACGTTTCCTGTGCCCACTGGAACGCCTAAGAGGAGTAAAAGAATCGGTAAAGGGACGGAAGCTATCACAAGATCTGGGGAGCAGCCATCTTTGCCAGTCATAAGCAGTGTACAGAGTTTAGCAAATAGTAATGGAACAGTGCCTTCGCCTAGAACTACGAGATCTAAAGCTTCCCCAGCACCAACTCCCGCATCCACGCCGGCTCCCGTCCAGAATAGTATAGAAATTCCAGTTCAAGTAAGTTTCAGAAGAAAGGTGTTGATTGTTTTCATACTTTTGTAGTCGAAACATGACCAATTGAGTAGCAATAGTCAAATTTCTAACGGATATAAAGAAATTGTAATAGATCAACTCATACGGAAACAACAAACAACATAAAGATTTATTGCTCTCAATCTACCCCTTGCCTATTATGTAAGATGAACAACAATGTTATTCAATCTATTATGTCCCTGAAAAAGCAACGAAAAGACCAAACTATAATTATTGTAAATTTTAGGCTTCAGTACCAGGAAACTGATTGGAGGTCAGAAATTAATAAACTTAAAAAAAAAACTTATTGTGTATACATTATATATAACATTAAGCCAAGTCTATAACAACAAATACTAAAAACAAAATAAAACAAATATTTAAGGGGGGCTCCTATACAACAAACTCGATTTTTTTGCCCTTTTTTGCTCGATGTCAATAAATGCAACAGGTAGGCACTTGAAATATTCAGTTGTATTTTTACTCTATTAATAAGATTAAATTAAAATAAATATTTATGGGGGGCATAGTTAATGATACGGAACCCTTCGTGCGCGTGTCCGACCCGCACTAGGCCGATTTTTTATTTAGTAAGCATGATTTATCATGTTTCACCAAGCGATGTGCGAGACTTCAATCTGAGTTATCAAATTTTAGTACAAACATTAATGAACTAATTCAAAATTGAAACATATAATCTTAATTTGATATAATACTTGTTATATGGAATATTTAGATCTTTATTATTTTCATTAATTTTTATACAGTTTATAATATATTTCTTTGTGATTTCAATTGAATTCTACACTGTAAAGTGTTTGCCATCAATTAACACACAAAATTAATGAAATGATTGTTGAATCTTTCAGGTAAAACACCACATCATCATAAAAAATGCCCCAATTCCTAATCAGAGGAATGTGGGAACTATGTGCCGTACTCGGATGAGCAATAAGGGTGTTAATGCGACACCTAAATACGAGAATGTGCATGTACAGACGGAAAAAAGGGAAGCTGAGAAAATACTGATTCCAATTCCTGTTCCTATATTTGTACCATTACCAATGCACATGTTCGCCGCCCCTGTTCCAATGCCAGTGCCCATTCCTATTCCAGTTCCTGTTCCTGTGTTCATTCCAACTACCAGAAACTCTGCCAGTGGCATCATGAAAGAAATAAAGGTAAGAGTAGCACCATGTATGCATTATTTATTTAATTCATTAATTATAATTATATATATATATACATATTTATATCTATATATATACATATATATATATATATATATAATATATATATATATATATTAATATAATATATATATATATATATTATATATATATATATATTATATATATATATATATATATATATACATATATATATATATATATATATATATATATATATATATATAAAATATATATATATATATATATATATAATATATATATATATATATATATATATATATATATATATATATATATATATATATATATATATATATATATATATATATATATATAATTATATTATATATATATTTATATAAATTTATATATATATATATATATATATAAATATATATATATAATTTAAGTGTCACGTTATTTGTCCGCGATGTACTCCTAAACTACTTAACCGATTTTAATCAAATTTGCACTCCGTGTGCAGTTTGATTCAACTTGAAAGATAGGATAGCTTACATCTTAATTTATAGTCGCAATATTATTTTATTGCAAATTATTTGTTAATTATCTCTGTTAGTTTGATAAGATACTTACAGATGGCGGTATAAGGTAGTTAGTTGACTGGATTGAGTAAGTATCCAATAGATGGCGCTATTTTGAAATTACTAACGCTTTACGTGTTGCTGAGGCCAAAGTATAAGTTAAATTTATATTATAGTATATGCAATGTGAAATTATTCTTATTTTATATATATATATATATATATATATATATATATATATATATATATATATATATATATATATATATATATACTGAATTTCCTGAAGCTTTATTATTTTATATACTGCTGAATTCTACACATAATGGAAATTGCTTATAAAGGTTGATAATTTTCGATCTACTCGAAAAAGTAGTAGTTAGAGAATTCAAGGTAACATTAAAACTTTGTAGAAAATCCAAGTGAAAATTCCAACAAATCCTTATGAAGCGGAGCTTCTCATGATGGCCGAAATGGTTGCTGATGATAAAAAAGAAGAAAACACGGATTCAGAAAGTGAAGTGGAAGATACTGGTGCTGACGACACTGGTGGCGGGGGTTTCAGTCCTGAACCGCAGGATGGTAGCAACACATTTGGCGATGATATGTTACAGATGGCCCTCAAAATGGCCACCGAATTGGACGAACCAGCCGTCGATTTGGAAGGTGCCTTAACGGCGAATACAATAACTGCATCCCAAACGCAAGATGAGGTCCATCCCGAAGCTTCAGAAGAAGTTGCTCAAGAACAATTGCATCTTCTGGATAGGGGTCAAAGGGGAAGGAAACGAGGTGATATGATATGTTCGAGGAATGATGTTTTCTAAACTGAACTTTTTCTTTTCCATTTTAAGGAATGAGAGGTAATTCTCGAGGCCAAGGCGGCAGTATTTCCAAGAGGGGGCGAAGGAGTTTATCCCAACATGCTGATATGCCGATGATGCAGCAACCTGCAGCACCGCCAGAACCGCAGGAGAAACCAGATGCTAATATGTGTCTGAAGTATACATTTGGTGTGAACGCATGGAAGCAGTGGGTCACTTTCAAGAATGCCGAATTGGAAAAATCTTCCCGACGGGTCAAATTATTCAAAACAGAAATTCTACAACTTACAGCAGATGAACTTAATTATTCTCTTTGTCTATTTGTCAAAGAAGTGAGAAAACCTAACGGAGCCGAGTATGCCCCGGATACAATTTACTATTTATGTTTAGGTAAGACATTCTTGAAATGGTTATTGTTTGATGGTAATCTCTAAACATCTCATTTTATGCCTTAGGTATTCAACAATATTTATTCGAAAACGGTCGAATTGACAACATATTCTGTGATGCTTATTATGAGAAATTCACAGATTGTTTGGATGAAGTTGCCAAAAGGTTCTCTGTTTTATACAACGATTCACATTATATCGTTACTCGAGTAGAAGAAGAGCATCTGTGGGAGAGCAAACAACTTGGTGCACATTCTCCACATGTACTCTTAAGCACATTGATGTTTTTCAACACCAAACACTTCAATTTAACTGTGAGTACTTATTACTGTGTTCTAATAATAAATTTAGAATGAGAGTTGATGACTTTTTAAACGATAACCTAAGTTTAACTAACAAAACATACTTATTTCATTGGGTAATGAAAAAAATTACAAATATTTTGAATTTTTGTTGTTAGACGGTGGATGAACATATGCAACTATCTTTTTCCCACATTATGAAGCATTGGAAAAGGAATCCAAATCAAGCAGGGGCTTCGAAAATTCCTGGTTCTAGAAATGTGTTGTTAAGGTTTTACCCTCCACAAAGTGCCATTCGTAAGTTGATTTGAATAAGATGAGAAATTATTGTTGTTTTAATTTTTTTTTTTTTTTGAAGAAAATAATGCACGGAAAAAGAAAGTTTACGAACAACAAGAAAATGAAGAGAATCCTCTGAGGTGTCCTGTGAAGTTATATGAATTTTATTTATCCAAGTGGTAAGTGAATTGTTAGATAATGAATATTGAATAAAATTCATATTTCAGTTCTTCCTAATACTATCAAAATTATCTTATATGAAGTTGTCATCCTTCATTTGAAACAATAATCATTGAATATTATTTGCGATAAAATACTAAACATATTAAAATAATAATTTCAGCCCAGAGAGTGTTAAAACTAGGAATGATGTGTTCTATCTCCAGCCAGAAAGATCTTGTGTACCTGACAGCCCTGTTTGGTATTCCACCATGCCATTGCCAAGAGATGCATTAGAGAAAATGTTACATAGGGTTAAAATGGTAAAAGAAATAAATGTTGCTCTTTTGACAAGTTAAGAATCTAATGTGTGAATATTTTTTTATTGGTCAAATTTTGCACTTTACCCAATAATTGTCCCAATCATGTATACAATAAGTTTCTTCTATTATCTAATTAATCAGTTTGTTTATTCGATTTTTCTATATGTTGGATGTAATTTTCGAATTTGTTTTCTACAAGCAATAAATTGTAGGTATTAATATTTTTATTTTATGAGGGATTTTATTTAGCTTATATGTTGACATGTGATTATCAATTTTATTTCATGATCTAAAAGCTTATAATGTGTTTATTTTTAAGTACATATCTTTATTCAGATTACAAATAGTTGTACTATCGGCATACTGATTTTTTTTTGTCATTCATCCCCAAATTTTGTAGCACACATCCAAAATAAGTTTTTTATGTGTTTGAAATGAATTAAGAAATGTACTAGTCTTTTTCACAAAATGTTTATGGAGAGGATAATACACGTCTTGGCTAAATATTAATTTTCAAATTAGTGTTTTTTTTTTTAAATCCTTTGATGATAAGTGTTGCCAAACCTCGAGCCTGTATAAAATACTGATTTCTAGGCATGAACTAAATTTGTAAAAAAGGGATGTATAACATACTTTGCAAGCATATCTGATTTTTTTGTTTGTCCTTTACTGTTCCACATTTTTTAACACTTCTATATAGATAAATGTTAGCAGGTTCTAAAAATGCTGGATTAGGTATGGTAAGTCTAGTCTATTCCGTTTAGGGTTGGAAAAAAGTATTTATCTATATATTATTATTCAGAGGCGAGATTTAAAAGATAAAGTGAAAAATGTTTATATTCTGCCAAAATGGAAGTAGACTGATAAAATCTGAAGTACCACCTTAATTTTCAAATAACTGAAAATTACTTATTTAGTGTCATATCTAAATATTATAATTAATTAACACACTACAGTATATTTATATATTGAACTCGACTAGAAAAGTAATATATTCTTGAAATAGATAGATACAAAATATTTATCTTAAAAAATATTAAATTTATATAAAAAAAAACTTAAAGGTTGTGATTGGACACACTAATACAGTTTATAACACCACAACAATTTTTACTTGACAATTATATCAATAGAATATGTTATTTTATGCAATATCTATTCAGGCCTGCAATAGTTTATAAGTTTCCATTACTTGCATTAACCCTAAAAGGAGAAGTTTCATGTAGGTTTTGTATTTTTAGTTTTATTAGTCCATAACTCCATTAAGTACTAACTCAACTGCCTCTTGAATATTACCAGAGGTTGTCTGCAACGCTCTTACATTCATTCTATCATTAATAAGACCAAGTTCATGCATCTGTATTAATTCACTTTCATATCTTGCCGTCAATGCATTTAAGCTTGCCTCTTCTTCAGTATCTGGCGTAACAGGGGGAGTTCCTGTAGGTGTTGCACCAAAAGCTTGTTGTAATGCACTGCTGAACATTTCATTAGTTATAAGATTTTGTGTACCTCCTGGGGTGCTAGGTATTTCCGAACTATTTGGAGTGAACGCTCTATTAGTTGCACTTGCAATAGCAGCTGCTAGTTGGGCGGAAGTAATTATGTTGAATGATGAGTTTCTAGTTATGGGATGTGAATCTCTAGAAGATTCTGTGTTAGAATCCATGTCTTCATCATCTGACAATGCATCTAAGGAATATGAATAACCAGTACTTGTAGTAGGCTGCTGATGAATGGAATTACTTTGATCATGTAGATGTTTAGCAAGAACACAAGCGGCACGAATTAGAGAAGGGTGCTTTTCTCCAAGGGAACGAACAGTATCTGGATCAGCTAAGTGAATCAATAATTCAGGATCTAGGAGAATAGACACAGCTGTGGTATCGGTGCCTAAATCAGGAACAGCTTTCTGAAGATCATTTAAGGCTCCTGCTCTTACAACACGCTAAATATAGAATCAAAAGAATAAAACAATAAAATCTGCATTTTTTTTAACATACCTGAACGTTTGACCTGAAACCTGGATTTTGTGTTAGAATTCTGAATGAAGAAACAATATTCTGAACATCTTCTTCTGTGTTGACCTCAGGAGATTTAATAGAGGAATTCAATGAAAATGCTTCCAATACATGTATTTCTGAATTTTCCTTAATTTCATAATCAGCCAAACACTTATCATCACTTAATATGCAACCTCGGTAAGTGAACACTGAAAAATTTCATATAAAATCTTGTATTCAGCGAATTTCAAGAACTAACCCAAATTTTGGAGTTTTTTGTCCATTACACTTAATGCAAGAATCTTAAAATCTGCCACATTTCCATTTGGCTTAATGTTGTCAATTCTAATTCGGTTTAATTTATTATTGAACCAAGTGCAAACATACATTATGAATGAATATCACGTCGAATAGAAGAGAATGATTTTGAAAATCTGTACATTGTTTGACGTTTTAGTTTTTGGACTATAAATAACACGTAAATCTCACAAATACCACAGAATTACAAATCATTTTCTATGGTGCTCAAGGAGGAGAAGACGTACAAATCAAAATCAACTTGTACTCATTTCTAAGAACGATGGTTGATGGTCCAACAGGTATTATAGAACCTGTAAAAAGCTTGCCAGAGAAAGAATTGATGTGTATATCAGGAATCACAGATATTCAAACAGGTGTTAAATTTACAGTACAGTTAACTACCGTGCTCGGAAAGAAGGAGCCAGGTGAAAGTGTTTTGAATAGTCACTCTGGACAGTTAAAAAATGAAGATGTTCTTTGTGTTTGAGTCTGCTTGAATACTGCTGCTCAAACGCCGTTTATGTTCTGGTGCAAGGAAGATGTCCAATTACAATCGGCTTACCAATAAACTTAGTTTAATAATATACATTGCAAGAGCCTAAATATTACTTTTTGCACAATATAATTGTATATTTTTATAAACAAACAGGTGCATTTTCTGGGATCGCACCTGGGTCTATAGCATAGACATATACTATATATCAGGGGTCACCAATTAGTTTCACTAGACTAGGGGTCCGTTTTATGAAATAAAATGGCCATCGCGGTCCTCACAACACATGGTCGTCGCAGCGTCCGTATATGCGGGAGGTACATCTTTATTAAATTACGTACTCTGTAGTGCAAGTTGCTGTGTTCTAGAGGTCCGCACAAAATGGGTCCGCGGTCCGCCATTTGGTGACCCCTGCTATATATACTTACTCAGTACATATACATATATATATATATATATATATATATATCTGTTTATATATATATTTATATATATATATATCTATATATATATATATATATATATATATATATATATATATATATATATATATATATATATATATAATTAGAACTTCTCATTAAAGTTATGTATGATTAACTTAAAACACTTCATGAATAAATTAGATATTTTAAATTATCAAAAATTGAAAGTATATTTATTTGTTTATAAATAATTTCATTTTTATCAACTTATTTCTTCAACAATTTATCTCAAATGTTGGTGGGAGGGGGCGCCTCTATCAAGTTTCTGCCGTGGTTCGATATAATCGTAGATACGGGGCTATACTAATGAGTTTTAAGAAAATCTGTTTTTATTTCTGTTGTTTAGTTAATGAAATAAATATCTCATGTGAAATTAGAAACGCCGATAGAAAGTCTATCTATACTACAAATTTATGTTAGAAATAGGTCAACTAATGTGGTATGGGGTTATCTAAGAAAAGAAGAATAATTTTGAGAATACCGTTCATAGATATATACTATATAATATACTTACAGATATATATTAAGATTTCTATGATACCGTTACAGAGGGGTCGGGATACACAGAATACTATAAATTATTTGTAGTTTGTCTCTGTGATCTGAATTCATCAACATCTGACAGCAGTATCACTATCAGTATCAGTATTGTATTGTTTACTTGTGTTGTGTATTGGGCAGCATAAATAAGCAGTTTGCAGTTTTTGATTATAATTCAATATTTCGCTTATCAATTGTAAAGTACCTCATCAAACATGAGTTCCCAATTTACTAGAGATCATATGAAAATATCAGTGGCAAAAATTTTACAAACTTTGGGATGGCATACAATAAATACAACACCACTAGAGATATTAACTGATATCTTACACAACTACTTATTTCAATTATCCAAACTAACGAACGAATATGCAAACGAATGTATGTATTTCAAATTCTCGTTTTCCAAAAATAATAATTTTTTTTTCAGTTGGTTTCACAGATCCAAATTTAGACCATTTGGGTTTAGCTTTTAGAGAAATAGGTATCAGTTTACCAGAACTTGAAGAGTATGTAAAATATGTAAATTTTGGAGCTGCTTCAACACCTGTGAGTAAGTATCCCGTGCTCAAAGAAGATCAATTGAATTTTCTCAAACCCGGGAGCAAGGAAGTTGTTACACGACCAGTTCATATTCATGAGCACCTCCCACCGATGAATCCCATATTGGAAGGTAATGAAATTTTGCTTTTAATGTGTATAGTTAGGACAAGATACAGCATTTATTGCATTGTTTTTGATTGGAATTAAGTTAAAGTGACTCAGTAGTTTTATGTATAGAAATATTGAATTTTAATAACATGTAGTTGAAATAGCCATTTTATCTTATAACACCCAGGATCATTTAATGAATGACTAAAGCTAAAAATATTCAACAAATTTGATAAAATGTTTTTTTAGAAATATGAGACTTGAAGATTTTGAAATTTACATATTTAATTTTTTTTTACATTTTACATGCTGAAGGAGAGGCTACAGGTAAATAATTTTGTTCATTATGAAGTTAATGCGATTTTTTAAAGGTAATTGGTCATAATACTCATATTGAAATAATTTCAAAGAAATAATAAAAATAAAACTTCCCATATATTCATAAAAATCTACGTGGTAGATGTGTTTTGTCCACACAGTGACTTCATCTTGGTAGTTTATTATGCTCCTGATAGATCATTGTGGGATTTCCAATATAACATTTTATGAAGACTAGATGCACTGTTCCAAAAGTCAACTGTGAGTGGTTTTTGAATCAGTGTTCTGGACCTGGTATATTAGTGTAAATCGTAATCTTTCAATTTTCACGGTATAGCTTGTTTTTGAATAATATTTTATTTTTATTTGAAGGGGCAATCGTGGAAAAAGCAGTTGCAATAACTGCTGCTGAAAACGGAGATGAAACAAGTTCAGATAAACAAATTTTCAAGAAGCCTCCTGATATACCGCCTACAGAATTCAAGAAATTGAAGTGAGTAAAGTTTCTCCTGCAATGCCTAAATCTTATTTCATTAACTTAGTAAACTGAGTGACAGGCATCAATTATAATAAACATCTTCTTTTTATGAAAATTTTAAGATAAAAATTCTTAATATTTTGATGTTAAACAGCAGTACAATTATACATCTTTCTGCTTGATACAGAGATTATGTTAATAAAGTGTTTATAAGTGAAATAGTTTAGAATGTGCCTCATGAAATTTGTTTTTTAGGCGAGATGAGGAAGGAAGCAGACCAACACGTGAAATAAGTAGTGTGATGATGACCACATCTGGATTTTTATCGCCAGCTCGAGAAGGCAAACTCCCCGAATCAAAAACACCAATACCACCCCCTGTAGAGCCACCACCACCACCTGCCCCTGTGGTCAACCCAGCAAGTAATCCCGAACAACCACCAGAAGTTATACCTGTAAAAAAACCACAGAAGTTATTCAAAAAAGTCGAGAAAAAGAAAGAAAAAGTTGGAAAGGAATTGTTCAAGGCAAATCATGATGACAGAGTCAAGAAAACACATTCTAAGGATTCAGCAAAAATTAAACAAATGAAGGCTTTGACAAATACTTCTGCTCTTTTGAGCAGTTTGCCACAAGGGCTAGATGTTGTCAAATTACCCCCTATTCCACATGTTCATAAGATAAATTCAATGAAATTTAATAATAAGGCATTACAAGCTGCCAGATTGAAGACTGAGAAACTTAATACTACCATAACTCCATTACCAATGAAACCAGTACCTGTCAATAATTCACCCAACAGTTCTCATTCACAGATGCATATTGTGGATAAATTGCTAAATGTCCCTGATAAAAAGAAGGTTAATATTCTCAAGAAAATTTCTAATGTAAAAGAAAAAATGGAGGAGAAAATTCTGGTCAAAAAAGAAGATACTAAAGAAGAACCTGTGAGTCCGCCAGACTTAATAATAGATGAGCCAGAAGATATGATTCCTAAACTAGCCCATCTTCGTGGAGACATAACTATCGAACCTATAAATCCCCCCATTCATAATGAGGGCAATATCAAAGTAGAACCCATGTATTTTGATGATTCTTCTGCTGGTACTCATTCGACCCCTAAAACTCCTGAACTGATTCCTACACCCGCACCGATTGTTGTCAAGGATAAGAAAAAAAGGAAACCAAAAGTTCGCAAGGTAACAAAATCTTTTGCTGTTATTATGAATTTCTTGATCTTCATGTGTTTATTTGCAGCCAAAGCCAGAAGATCAACCTCTACTTTTCGGTTCCTTAAACGAAGCTGAAGCTATGGTGGAAAGACCTAAAACACCTAAAGCCGATCTTGATTTAATTTCGCAGCAACAACCTCAAGCACCCCCAACCCCTGACTTCTCATTTGGGAATATCAATCCATATCATTTGACAGCTGGACGTCCAAATATGCATTTTTTAGCCAATTTCGGAGGTAAGATCATCGATTTGTTCATTTATTGCTTTCTTGGAATCCACGATTATCAGTAACCATCTGTTATATTATTTACTTGACAGTATACTTGTTATTTAAAATGAAATCTATTTCATTAGCTTATTAGACCGAACAAATCGAAAATATATAAATGAAGTTGTACAAGGAGTCAAATCGTGTTTTTCGAGATTTCATCTTGTTTTCGTAAAAATCTGTTTATTTGGATGAATGATTTACTGCAAGAAAAATCATATACCCGAAATTTTCTGCAAATACTTTGGGGTCTATTCTTTGAATATTGCGATTTGTAGCGTATCCGACAATAATTTTGTTCAGAGTTGTTTTATATGATGATATTTCAAATTCATTCGCTGTTTTAGGTCCTGGATTGATCCCTCCGCCTCTAGGTAACCCTCTAAACCCCTTATCAAATCCCTTGTTTCCTAATCCTTTTCCGTTATTGAATTTACCAGATTTCGGTCAGCATCCTTACTTACCTCAAAACTTACCATCTTTGCCTAATCCTCTAGCAAATTTTCTACCAAAAATGGAAGAAATGCCAAGTTCATCCACTTCGATACTTGAACCTGTCAGTTTACCTCCCCCTAGAACCCCCGAACCTGTCGCTACCTCTTCTGTAAAATTGGAGAAACCTGAGAAGAAGTCGAAAGAACATAAAAGAGACAAGAAGGATAAATTAAAAAAGAAAGCAAAAAAGGAGAAATTGAAAGCGAAGGCAGAAAAGAAAGAGGAGAAGAAGAAAATAAAGAAGAAAGAAAAACGAGAGAAACGCAAAGAAAAAGAAGTATGCATTAATTTGATGTTATGTTATTTGTCCATTGTTATATGAAAATTTTTCAGATTAAAGAAGATACTTCAGCAGCGGTGCCAAAATTGACGTTGAAATTGAAATCACCCTCACCTAGACCTGTTACACCAGATACTACAACTAAAAAATTGTGAGTATTCATTCTTTACTTTTTTTTTTTTTTTTGTTCATATTCGGTTTTTTTTGTATCTGCCTTTAGGAACATCAAACCTGTTGTGAAGAAAGAACCTGAAGTATTGGAGGAACCGGATAGTGAAATTTCTAGTCTTGCTAAAATATCAGCTCTTGTTACTGGACCTCCGAAACCAAAAAACGTTCCACCTCCAGTTGTACCAGGTGAGCTCTGAGTTGTTCTGATTGTTAATTGTTCCAGTAATTGTGTTTGATTAGTTTTTCGAGCAGCTTCAATGTTAAATCTTTAATATTGTTAACTTTGTGTCATTTGTGATGGTTTTTTAAACGTTTCAATAAATTTCTGATAAATGTCGATGTGTCATATATTTTCTTTTTGAAAATATCGAATGGATGGATTTTTATTTTTTACAACAGAGTCACCATAATACTTGTAATATATGACGGAAATACTACTCTGTAATGGATCACTTTTTGCGTCGTATAAACATAGTAAAAAAAAAAATAATTAAGAATTCTATCGTGTATTATATATATATTTTAAATTCACCAAGTTGTCGCTCCATTATTTTACAAGTTATTTTGTGACTTCCCCTTTGTTTAAGAACAATATTAAATTTCGTTGTTGAATATTTATACTCCTGTTGATATTGATTAAACTACATATCATTACCGAACTTATGAAAAAATGAACGCTTTCAGGTTTATCTTAACTATCACATGTAGAGTATTTTCAGTACTTGATATTATGCTTGAAGAAATGTGTGATCTATTGTCGAGGAGTTGCTTATTCCATGTATTTTACTAAATTATTCACTGGTTTTATCAAAGTGAATAGAAATTATTGAACTCCAACGCAGACATGTCTGATGTTTTTTTGTTTATGAATGACATTTACATTTTCATCCATTTGATATACATAGTTATAATATTGTTGATATCCATTCACTATTGGCACATTTGTGGTAATTAGTAGTTGTATTGCAATTGCTTCAACAGTCCCAAAATGTAACCAGTATACTGATTTGAATTTAATCTATTTCATTCCTAACAAATCTTAAAATTTCTTGATTATCTTCCTAATGGGCTTAATTCGACAACCAAAGCATTTGTAGCCAAGATTTTGACCCAATCTCAATTTTGAGTTACCTAATTTTTCTCAAACTGAACTAGTTAAAGTTCAAAATAAATATTTTTCAGTTATCTGAACAGCCTTTTTCGAAATTCTTATAGAATTTACAAGATTACAAGGAACGATAACTAGTTTCTGAAATAAATGTTTAATAATGCTATGGTTAATTGGAGAGTTTATATAAAAAAGAATATGAGAAAAAATTAAATCAAACCATCAACCCATTCAATGGTGCCTAGTACTGTATAATTTTTCTTTTTTGGAATTAATTTCTTTTGTAAATTTGCAAGGTTTGTCCATCTTGTAAACTATTTTGGGCTGTACTTTTCTACTTTTTTTTTCATTTTTATCTGCAGCTTTCAATGCAAATTATCCTAATCATTACGCAATTGCGAAGAAAAAACACAAACTTGAACACAAACCAATTCCCAAAATAAAGGTGGAAATTAAGAAAGAGCCCATTTTCGAACTACCACCGGCACCTCCTTCAAAATATGTAGTAAGTAATATGAAATGGCTTTAGGGAATTGAAAAAATCGTATCATCTGTATGCCATCACTAAAACCATCATCCTGTGTCATGTTTTACCATTCATTTTACGATTAAAGCTTTAATAACATTATTTAGGTACCTAGTCTATATGCTTGCCGGTGGAGTTTGCAAAAATATTGAAAAAGCTGTTTGCGAATTTTATATATATATATATATATATATATATATATATATATATATATATATATATATATATATATATATATATATATATATATATATATATATATATATATATATATATATATATATATATATATATATATATATATATATATATATTATATAAATAAATTACTTATAGCGAGCCGTTCGCAGTGAAATTTTCATTGTTTAAAATGTTGAAATTTGTGAAGCATAGCAATAGCGATTACGTATTGAAATTCTTCACCAGTCTTAGATTGTGTTCGTGTATTACATATGTCGGTATTATTCTGCTTAGTCCGATTATTTGTATACAATTTATGGGTAGTACACATAAAATATTTCAAGTCCATGCATTTTGGGTTCTAGTTACACTATTCTTCACCAATAATTCACATCTAAATGAAAATATTCTCTCCGATTACCTTGTTCCTGAGAACTGAAGGATGATACTTAAAATAGAGTAAGAAACTTCTGATGATTGAGCAAAGATCTTTTTTTGAAGATGAAATAATTGTTAATTTTCTGCAAACATTTCAAACAGAATATTTTCAAATTGCATAGTAATACATAGACTCGGGATGCATTCTATAATTTCTAATATATTAATTATTCCTGTTTTCAATTTTTCATCTATATTATAACTTTCTTAAATGAGTAAGTTCACTAGCTCTGAAGAATTTGACTACTTAATTGTCAATTACAGATGATAACAGCTCTGATTTTATATCTTATGAAGGTAAAATCATTGTATACACAGTGAATACTATTTCGTTCCTCAAGAAAGATTGTTTTACCTGAATCGAATACGAAGTCGCTGTGCAGATGGAAATTAATTGGGAGAAGGTGAAACCAAAAAAGTTCTAAATAGTTTGACATTTTTTTAAAAGATATAAAACCATTCAAATTTTTGGTAATTTCCAATCAAATCAACTGAAATTTTGTGAGTATGTATTGTACGCTGTAGTGTACCCCAAACTTTCAGGTACAAATGTTTGTTCAATGTCATTAGTGGAATATTTCAAACTTCTCAGCATGTATATACATTAGTTGGCCGGCCACGCGTATATATATATATATATATATATATATATATATATATATATATATATATATATATATATATATATATATATATATATATATATATATATATATAAAAGCATTAAATTTCTGTGCCCAAAAACGTTGTAAATTACATTTGCTTTGGATAATAAAATTTTTGTTAATATTCCCCCGATGTTTAGGCACCTATGTAGTCTTTTGGACATTTGTTTGAATGTTGATGCTTCTTAGTAGTTTGTCACCTGAAAGTAACTACAATATTTTCTGTTGGCTCCTCTAGAGTTGGATTAAATTACTTTTAAAATTAATTTTTATGCCTGTATTTCCGATTGCTATTCGGTGTATTTTATATGCACTCAGCGAATTTAATTTTTTTGAGTGAGGTTATTGTTAGATGGTGGTGGTTATGTTTATCATGAATATTTTGCTGAATTATTCGCTTAATTATGTGAGTTTATGCAGCTGAGGATATAAATAAGCGCGAAGAAAATGCTGAGACGGCCGTGAAACCGCTTATTCCTGGGCCGGGCAGGCCCAAAATTCAACCTGTCAAGGCTAAACCTGTTAAGCCAACAAAAAAGAAGCATTCGCCAATAAAGAAAGTAAGTTAGATAAAAATAAAATTTTGTACAAAAAACGTAACCATTTCCAGTGAATTTGGAAAATAATAAATTATAATTTACTTCAATTTATTGCAACTAAATTAGGAAGACTGTCCTGCTCTCACTGTTTTATTATTATCTAATTTTAATTTTAATTATTTCAGCTCATTTGCGAAAAATAGTGTAGGAGAAAGGTCGAAACAAATATGATATAAATTCCATCATACAAGGCAATACGATTTCTACTGTACGCTTATTTTTTCCAAAGCTCGAGCAAACTTAGTATCAGATATGTTGTCGAGTCATGATATCGGTTTGTTTCAGTTATTTTCAGTCGACCGTTCATGAGCTTCCGATTTACTTGAATGTGATATTGGAAGACTCTTCTTCACTGATATTTTATATAAATAATCTGTCTAAATTTGTATCAAATTCTTTACATGTATATATTGGGCAAAAAAAACAGAAATTATTGTTTAAAACTTTAATTGCTGTAGAGCTATGAAAATTGTGTATTGTTTCTTTGGGTTATTGCATATACTAACATTTGTTAAGGATGGTCAATGAAGTAAATATATCATCTCGCAAAAATCTTGCAACTAATTTGGGTAACGCTTGAGCATTTAATTTTCAGCCTTTTCATAAGAATTCGTGCTTTTTCTGGTATAGGAATATTACTTCTGAAATCTTTAATGTTGTTACTGGGAACATTCAATTTCATTGTTCATTGCTTGCATCATGTCTACATGCTTACCATTTATGATTATACACTCATAAATCGATTT
Source organism: Cynegetis impunctata (assembly GCA_030704885.1). Taxonomy (NCBI): domain Eukaryota; kingdom Metazoa; phylum Arthropoda; class Insecta; order Coleoptera; family Coccinellidae; genus Cynegetis; species Cynegetis impunctata. Next base: position 158,929 of record JARQZK010005083.1, on the reverse strand, counting down.
GTTTATTTTTATATGAAAAAGTTTAAAGGATTCCTTAGAAATTTTCGACTCTTTGTTTTTGATGTATTAATGATAGAGGAAAGTTCTTTGAATTTATTTCTCATATGATCCGAGTCATTTTCTATGTTGAAAAAGATTACATTTTTAGAAATGGAAAACCATTCAATGAAACTGTCATAATATAGAAAACATTGCAAATCTCGAAGTGAATATCAGTTGGGTAAGAGTCGTCAGTGAAATATCTGTCGATTTTACTTAACAGTAGAATAAGAAAAGTTTATGGTGAAAACGGATCACCTGTCCAAATCATCACCTTTCAACTCTGGAATATAAAGCAAGTATGCCAGTTACCAGGTTTTACCAGTTACCATTGAATGTACAATGGGAAGGGGAAGAAGTCATCGGACAAATGTCTTGTACACTTCTTTCTGTGAGGCAGCTAATGAAAAAAAACAGTCTCTAAATTTGCAGCAATGTTGATAAAATATGTTGATATCTTATTATGGTTTGCCACCTTTCCTCATTCAAGAAACAGGAAAGAGAAAGTAAAGTTTACTACAAAAGTGCTTGACAATAAAATGCTCCTAGCGACTTACAAATCAGCTGCTTCCATCCATGAGTTTCACTTGCCCTTCTATATTTTAGCAACTAATTATTTGCTTTGCCATCTTCGAGTGGGCTATATCCGATTAACTAAACGCCGTTGTCTTTGTGATTAGTACATACCCGAAAATTAAATAGTTGTAATGAAAAGCAATTGAAAACAAAAACTATATAACTTATTGACGATCTTAATGTTGCACAAGGTGGTGTGGAAAATCATTTGGTATGAAAAAATAAAATTTTTCAGAGTACAAATGAGACTTGATGAGTTGTATAACATTACTATTAAGATGTTACAAGAACGAAGCTACTGGCTGTTGGTTTGAATTAAATTGGTTCGTCAAATTTTCGTTATATACCCTTAGTTGGAGATACGTCGATTTTGCTCATTGAATAATTTTCCATTTTCAACTTATTTCAAAATTTTCAGCTTTACTTGTCAGTAAAATATACTGCTCAAGTGTTCATAGTATTCCTTTAGTTCGAAAGCGTTTTCAATTTATTAACTATAAATAATCATGACTTCATTTAGCTCATTATTACCAAAAAATTCATCATGTGTCCTAACCAAATTTCACACTATTCGTATTTCATATCATCTTACTATTAAGTTTTTGTGAAACGTTTGTTCTTAATAAATTCCCAAATTCAGGACGCTGAAGGAAATGAAGTATGGATCTGTCCCGGCTGTAGTCGTCAGGATGACGGTAGTCCAATGATAGGATGTGATGGTTGCGATGCCTGGTATCATTGGTAAGTAACTAAATGAGCAATACTTTAGAAGTGGTCATTATTTCCTCAAATGTCTTAGTTGTTAATTAAATGACTACTGAAGCTAAACATACACAATGCTAGAGAACCTGCAGAGTAATAACTCAATAAATTCAATGTGATTATCATTATAGTCATTAACATCTTGACAGATGTATTGTGGTTCATCATTGAGCTTCCGTAGCTGAGACAGCATGATTAATGACCTTTCTCCAACGGTCACGGAAATAGGTTATATGTGCCGCCTTGGTGTACTGTTTGTTAAGAAGCGTTCTTGTAATGTCTGTCCAACGTTGTGGAGATCTATCGCGCTGGCGCTGCCCCATCAAGAGCAGTCATCCCCACATTCACGTTTCAAATGTATATATTATACTGGAATGTGGAAAAGACCAGAGTTGAAACGAGTCTCATCTTGTTAGTCATGGCGATGGGACGGTCACGCCAGATCCCAGTTAGTTTTGTCATTGGCGCTCTTGCAAGATGTATGCGTGTTTTAATTTCGGGTTCACAACTCCCTGTGTGGTTAACCAGAGACCCCAGATATATCATCGAGGAGACCACATCGCATCTAGCTATAGTTTAGGACTCGGGATTCTATGATGTTTATTTTGAAGTAGTTTACCATGAGACCAAATCTTCCACCTGCAGTTTGCTGAGAATGTCAGTGATTTCTTCTGGAGGAGAGACCAGAAGTGTAGTATTTAGTAATAACGAGAATACTGGTTTCTATGTGTTGATGCAATCTCGACCATTGCAACAATATATTTAGTTTTTTTTTTGGAACGAAATTCCTCACATATTCTCAAAAAGTTTATTTACCGACCTTCTTGTAGGAACATGGTTGTTGTCAAGTTTTAGTAGATAAATGTCATAATATTTTTTCACTCACCTTGGCAATCAATCATTTTCAATTATATTCAATATTCAACTTGGAGGCATTTGTAGTTAGAAATTTGCATCACTATTTGGGGTGGGATATTCGAACATGTTTCCATCTATGCAACGCTATTGTGTGCATGTATTTGCTGTGGCGTGCAGTTTATGACAGTTGTATTGGAGAATGATGCGTCACGTACAGTTACATCCATAGGATAGTAGCCCTGATGTAATTGTATGAGGTATCGAAAGCTTTCATACTCTGTGTGATAATTGTTATATCCTCCTGTCTATATTTTGACTAATTTAGACATAAAACAAGAGAGGTACTATGTCATTGTCTCACATACCGACCTCCGGTCATCTGAATCCTTACATCTACTTTCTCTTTATGGAAGGTAACGTCTACATTTTACAGGACAACTCACCTAAATGATGAGTTCTAGGTGTTGAAGAGGTCACTACTGTCTCCGTTTGGTTTTTACTGATCAGAGATTTCTATCTGATGAATGAAATCCCATCGGCAACTCAAGTTGGCAGACAAATTTCTTTAAATTTTGGAACAATTTTAACCATCATTATATTCGAAAAAACGGTTATGAATGCTTACTTTTAAACCGAATTTCCGTTCGGAATCAAAACTGTAGTTTAACAACACATGATATCAGTTTAATTAAGATTAAGTGGATGTTTTATTTTAATGATTAAATTTGTCTAGGGTATGCGTTGGCATTCAGGTGCCCCCCGACGAAAACGAAGATTGGTACTGTAGACACTGTTTGCTAAAAAAGGACGAAGATCTTCAATCGGATAAAAAAAGGAAAAGGAAAAGAAAGGAGAAGAAGGAGCACCAATAAGAAGAATACCTCGAAAGTTTTAGTTTATTTATTATTTCGTATTTTACGTACTATTTATATAAGATTTTTTATAACTGTTACATAGTTTCTTTTGACCTTTTTTTATAGGTATTTCTTGTATTGTATTATAATTTTCTATATTCATCTTTCATTTTATTTGCAACGATATTGCTGCCGAAATTCTTTTCCCTTCATTTATTTTCATAATTTTTTGTTCTATCCCATTTTCTTCTTCATGTTATAAGATTACCATTAAATGAAAAATAATCAATGCACTTTTCATTAGGAATCTGTACGAGGGTTGCGTGATACAAAATTAAAAAAAAATTGGTTGAGGTAAAGTCAAACAATAATATTGATATTTTTTTATTCACTGTTGAAAACGGCAAATAATAATATTTACGTAACATTATAAACTATGGAAACTGACAATACCGAATAGAAAAGAATGAGCTATAAAGATAATTTAAATCACCTTTGACTGGACATACTACAAACTTGACAATCAGATTAGAAAAGTGAACTATGAAAGTTTCTACACAAAAAAAAAACAACAATAACAATATATAATGTTCCTGTTTTCTACCAGAGTGATGGAATAAAATTCACTTCAAATATTATTTCATTTCACTCTGTTTTAGTTCTTGCGGTTTAAGACTTTCGTTGTTTTGAATAATACATAATAGATACGTGCAAACTAATGATACTACGAGATCATATAATACTTGGAAATGATTAGCAAGACTTAAAATAATGTATTGAACTAATGCACAGACTGTAGGTACCTAATAGGAACGATGATTTATTATTGAGAGATACATTTATCTTTCTTTTCAAAGAACACCTGTTACTAACAACAAAATTGACTAAAATTATTACTATCAAATCTTATTTGGTTGAACATCCAGAAGCCTTCACCAATTATCATATTTTAAATCATTAGGTAGAATAGACGTATATAGAAATAACACTGGTAAGATTTGGACCAAGTTGGACGTCATCTCTCATATTCATTGCTTGAGTTATTTTCATACGAATAAGAGTTGAAAATACTGATTTGTCGGGACATGTCTAAACTGTGAATACACAAACATTTTAGTAAAATTTGTATTTGCTTAGTACTGTAAACTTTTCAGAATTTCCCAAAAAGGGCGACCTCTATTAACTCTAAAAGACAGGAATAATAAAATTCAATATTTGTGGGTAGTTTACTCAAGAGTTGAAAAAGTTCAATAGTAAGTATATATATATTTTGTTTTTTCCAAATACAATGTTTTTCGATAGGAAAGATATGCACGTTCAAATGGTCCATCACGTCAATAATTTACAGATTAGCGGTTTCTTCTAGACAATGTACCCTAAATTACATAAAAGTTTCGTTGTCAATTTCTGCATAGAAAATTTCTGTGAACAACAACGTGACTGCATTGCATAAACTATCAAAATCTAGCTTCCAGATAGAAAAGTTGTAGAGTTAAGAGTAAGAACAGAAGTGTATTCATGGTCCTTGAGTATTCTCTTCTGATGAAGGTAATAGGAGGTAACGATTCCACGACAAATTCATCCACAAAAAGGCTTCGAAAAGGTTTATGATTGCGAAGTGTTATGTTATACTAAAAATATATTTTTGGAGGTTATAATTATCAGTTATAATATATTCGTATTTTGAGGTACTCACTGTTGTCCAGATTATCCTCTTCTGAAGAATTATATGATTCTGCCAGAGAAGACTGTTTCGACAAACTCTGAAATCGAAAGATATGGTCAGATTCGCGGGTATACAAATGGAATAGAAAGCAATATTTGAAGATGCGAACTTTATATTAGCTGTTGGAGCGAAAAGAGGTATCTTGAAGACACCACGAGACACAAAGAGAAAAGAAAACACACGTGTTTAATTCCTCCCTGAAGTATGTGTCAGGGAGGCGGGCAGCTTGAGTTTTGGATTAACTCCTTCAGCCAGATCAGAGGATACACTTGTTTGTACAAGTGCATTGAGGATAGGTGAGACGGGATATTTATGGAACATAGGAAGTGTGGGTAGGGTTCAGAGGATTAATACTGGCTTAGCATTCGCCTTATAAGTTTGCAAGCAGTGACTTATACATTACCATGAGGAAACCTCTGAAAAAAACTCATGACAGACCAGTCGGCCCCGGGGTTTGAACCCGAGACCTCCCAAATACTAGCCAGCGTACGATAAGTACTCGACTAACTAGCTTGGTGACACCATGACTGATATATCGAGCAACCGCGGAAAATTATTTGGTTAACTTAAGTGAGATAATTATGTTCATATGATTTATATAACCGATAAATAGTGTACTTTCAATAGTAACTTGTCCACTTACCTGTTGTAGCCTACGTCTTGGTGGTGATCTCTTATTCCATAAAGCCTCAAGTTGATCAAAATGTTGAGATTGAGCCAACGAAGCTTGTTTCGTAAGACCACCCTGTAACTTAGTCGTTTGCAAAAAAAATCACTTAGGTTAGTTTAACAAGTACCTGTTTGGTATCTTGATTCTGTGGCAATTTAGAAATTTCCTCCATACTAGCGGAAATGGAAAATCGCCTCTTGAACTTTTCATCTACTGAAGGTATTACTAAATTTGAAGTGAGATGAGCGTATTTTTTTTGCCATGTATAGGTATCAAGTGAGACTTCCTTTTTCAGCAATCGTTTCATTTGGCGTTTAGATGACGGTTTGGTATCTGAAGAAGAAATATTTCAAGAAGACATATTCAGGGGTTTCAAGATGATACATACTATCTGAATTATCTCTCTCATTGAACGTAGGAAGTTTTACGAATTTAGCAGTAGTATTATGTAGGCAAATTATAGGCATATATTTAGAATCCTTCAGAAGTATCGCTATCCTCGAAAAATCCATATTTGGTTCGACACAGGTTATTGAGAAATGTAACTGTAGAGAAGTTAGTTGCAAACCTTTCTTCGCATCCCAAATAATAATACTTTTATCGTCAGAACCTGAAAATGGAACCGGACTTTTACTATTAATGAAGATTTTCGAGGTTGAATTAAGTACTGTCGTTCACCTGAAATTGCCAAAGTCCCATCTCCTGATAGTTTAACACAAGTTATGTAGCTTAGATGTGCTGATAGATTGTGTAAATCGGCACCTGTGTTTATATCCCATACTATGAGATTATTATCTAGGGAACCAGAAATAATTTGAGTTTTATCAGCTACTGAAACCGCTACGCATGTAACAGCACCAGTATGTCCCATGAGAACCTAAAAAACAGTACGCAATTTTTAAGAATGGTGAGATGATTGAAGGAGGAACTCCTTAAGCTAGATAATGGGATACACTTTTATATAAGGGATGAATACTGGCCCATCATTTACCTTTGTAAGCAGTGAATTACCTTGAGGTAGCCTCTGAGAAACTCGTGGCAGTTCAGTCGAACCCGGTACCTCCGGTACCGATATTAAGCGTGCCTAAACACTCAGATAACTGGCTCGGCAGCTAGTCTATACAATAGCGCAAGTATTTACACGTTATATTTTCTCTAAAGTTACATGTAAAACGAGCATGACTACGGAAGCTAAACATACAAAATGCTAGAGAACCTGCAGAGTAATAACTCAATAAATTCAATGTGATTATCATTATAGCCATTAACATCTTGACAGATGTATTGTGGTTTATCATTGAGCTTCAGCAGCTCGGATAGCATGATTAATGACTTGTCTCCAACGGTCACGGAAATAGGTTATATGTGCAGTCTCGGTGTACTGTTTGTTAAGAAGCGTTCTTGTAATGTCTGCCCAACGTTGTAGAGATTTATCGCGATCGCGCTGCCCCTCCAATTTCTGTAGAAAACCGTGCTTGGAAGATGTTGACTGGATTTAAATTCATCAAGAGCAGTCACCCGCACGTTCACGTTTCAAATGTATATATTATACTGGAATGTGGAAAAGACCAGAGTTGAAACGGTTACGCCAGATCCCAGTTAGTTTTGTCATTGGCGCTCTTGCAAGATGTATGCGTGTTTTAATTTCGGGTTCGCATCTGCCTGTGTTGTTAACCAGAGACCCCAGATATATCATAGAGGAGACCAACTCGCATCTAGCTATAGTTTAGGACTCAGGATACTATGATCTTTATTTTGAAGTAGTTTACCATGAGACCAAATCTTCCACCTGTAGTTTGCTGACAATGTCAGTGATTTCTTCTAGAGAAGAGGTCAGAAGTATAGTGTTTAATAATAATGAAAATACTGGTTTCTATGTGTTGATGCAATCTCGACCATTACAACAAAATATTTAGTTTTTTTTTAGAACGAAATTCCTCACATATTCGCAAAAAGTTTAATTACCGACCTTCCTTTAGGAATATGGTTATTCTCAAGTTTTAGTAGATAAATGTCGTAATATTTTTTCACTCACCTTGGGCAATCAATCATTTTCAATAATATTCAATTAAAATTTGAACGTCTCGTTAATTTTATGTATTAATATATAAATATATGCAATCCAAATGAAAAAAACTTGTTTTTTGACAAAAAAATACATTAAATGAAATAAATTGCATTCGACTAGCTTTTTTCATTTGCAGTTTGAGTATCTTCATTCAAAATTATATAAAGAAAATATTGCTTGTTGAAGGCTCTTACTTGTGACAGTTTTCCCCCTGAAACTTGCCAAACTTTCAAGGACATATCTCTAGATCCAGTTATGATGAATTGTGAATCCATTGTCAACACAAAACAAGTTATTTCTTTGGAATGGTTGACAATATACTTTTCGTCTTCATTCATGGTCCAAATTCTCAAGGTAGAATCACCATTAGATGCCACCTGGAAATTTATAGGAAGAAAATAATTCAAGATCTAATCAAATAAATATCTAAGTAATTTTCAATAGCTTTTTCTATTTTCTGACTACATCATTATTATTATAAGTATTATTAAAGAAGAACAAAGTACCAAGGCCAGAGACCTATATAGGTCTGATACATAATTAAAAAAAGAAATATAAAAAAAATACAAAATAAATGCTACCCACTGACCAACAAATACATTGAATGTTCAAGTTTACAAATTTCACTTGTGATACAAAGGAACATAGCATAAACAAAACCTTCCCCTTCACAGTTGGCTCAAATATTAATCAGAATAATTTTTGAAACAGTTCACAGATAGAACAGAAAGCCCGAAAAAAGGAATTTTAATAATAAATATTTTGTACTAAAACAAAAATTGTGATTTCAGTCCAATACGCTCTTCAAATCAATAGTTACTAGAGAATCATCAACTAACTATAATAGCGTTTATGTACCTACATTACGTAGGTATTTTTTATAAAATAAAAAAAGAGTTGGTTGAGCTTATTTATACTGGGTGGAATGGTGTAGTTACGCCACTGGTTCTACCGCAATTTATTGCTAAAAATCCTTAGGTGTATAACTGAAATGACTAAGAAACTCACCTTGTATTTCATACTGTTAGTTACTTTGATGCATTTATTGGGTGCTTGGTACGATTTTAATATATTGCCGTTCTCGATATTCCATAAAATCAAGTTATCATTCTTGTCACCAGAAATAACTCTAGTCGAATCCAGGAGAATATAAACACATGAAATAGGAAATTGGTGCCCCTGAAATATTTTTGATCATCGGTTGCACAATCATCACTGCTTTATTTTTAGTGTTTTTAATGGAAAGTTAATTTAAAAAGACTAGATACTAGCAGATGCATTCTGATTTCTTAGAAGCTATCATCTATTTTATGATATATTTCTACTTACGGAAAATGTGCGTATTAAAGTACCACCGGATAAAGACCAAACTTTAACAGTTTTGTCATCAGAACCGGAACAAATTGAAGCACCGTTTGGAGCAAAATTTAAAGTAGTAATAGTTGCAGTATGTCCAGCCAAGGTAAACATCAATTCTTGGTTGTTCATCTGCCAAATATTAACCAAACTATCTATACCACCACTAGCAGCCAATATTCCATCTTTGGAAATATCTATGCAAGATAGGAATCCAGTATGAATTTGGTGAATTTGGCTCTTTTTCTTCTGCTTGAAAACTTGTTTCGTTGTATTTATACTATTTTCTCTGAAAGGATAAAGGACTATCTTGTTCGCACCTATAACAAATGCACACGTGTAAAAAGTCCTTTAATCAATTCAAATAAAGTCAATGTTTTGTATTCCTCAACGTTTCACAAGTACATTGAATATCACCATCGTCAAAATGTATTTGGGTAAACTGCCTGAAAAAAACACATACAAATAGGATTTAAAGTATATGTAGAACTGAAAGTCATTTGGAGTGTCCAAAAACCTACTTTTATGTGTACTTTTCAGGAAAATGCTTTTGTCACGATGCAACTAAGAGGCTTGAAACTTGGGCATATAGGTTCGTCATATGTTACCCTAAAATACCTCTGTTAGTTGAGCCCATCGAAAGTAGAGACATCTTGGTCAATGGGAGACTTGAAAATTGGTAATTTTGGTAAAATTCACTTCCTTTTTGAATTTATAATTAGAGTACTTTTATACAAAAAAAAAACAGCTAAGAACAAAAATTTTGACTGGGAAGTCTTTATTTCGCATTTAAAATATCTTTCGATTAAAATATCAATTTGAAGTTCTAGCATCAGCGTCTGCCTTATACTTATATGTGTGAAATGTTGAGGATCATTCAGCAAGCCTTAAACTCTAACTTCATTTATTACCTCCTTTCAGAAGAAAATCATCCTTTTCTGTCAATCGAACCGCTTTTATTTCCCCGTTTGAGTTAGATATTGTCTTTTCAACTTTTCCACTATGAACATTATAAATATATACTTTGCCGTCAACGCAACCTACAATCGCTTTGCTGCTGTCTTGAGTTAGACAAATTGATGTCACCTGAAATTTTAATTCCTTTAGTTTAGACCTTCAAAATACCAAAGGTAAATTTCATTTTGAACATGTTCTTTTTACATATACCTTTGACTTGTGCTGAGACAGAGTATGCAATTTCGACCCAGTAGCCGACGTTCTTAAATAGAGGTTGTTATCTTTACACAGTGCTAGTAAAAATACGGAATCCACTGACACATCAATAGTTAATATTGGAAAACCAAACATTATTGTATTGAGCAGAGTGAATGTTTCGAGTGACCATAAACAAACTTTGCATTCTTCACTAGCTGAGAGTAGAACATCGCCAGTTGAAGTAGTCTTCACAGATTTAACTGGTCTTCTATGATGATCAATTTTCATCACAACTTTTCCACTACTCATTGAGCTAACAATTATAGTACTATCTTCTCCACCACTTACTATAACGGAATTTGATAATGCGCTAGTTATACATAATACTGGTGCTACATGCTCTACAATTTTCAGTTTACTTGTTAAAGTCTTCAAATCCCATACTATGATACTGAGATCTTCAGAACCGGTCAAAAGATACTGCGACTGTTTAGAAATCGCCATACAGTTTATAGTACCTTTATGACCTGAAATAAATTAATATTAGATTTACGCTATATTTCCGTTGTTATAATTCAACAACTATTCTCTGTAACTGTGAAAACACTACCTCTGAAAGTATGTATCATCTGGCAAGTCATTATATGCCACAACTGGGGATCTGACTCACAAACGCATACTACGTGTTGACCTGACGGGGTACACTCAATTAGGCTTACACCTTGTATATGCATTACTTTGGACTGCTCTGGAAGAGGAGGTTGCAGCCAGTCTGTCATGGGTACAACTAGAGGTAAAGTGAAACCATCGCACCATGCCATAGCTGATGTCACAAGGGCTGTGATTGTGAGGCTATCTTTGTCGTTAACAGTCCTTAGCCATGATATGAGCTGAAAAAAAGTCTGATTACTATTCCAATTATTATTCATTTATATTTTTCTTTTAATTGGGTGGTAATATAACTTTTCAACGTCTTTATAGAGAGGCTTTACAAGGCAGAATACTTCTCGGTGGTTTGTCATTGCCTTCCGAGAGGTGGCTCCGCATTAATTCGTTGGTTCGGCCGACCTTCACAGTGTTCAGTAGTCCAACGCACTGACCACTGAGCTACGGAATTACTACTTGACAAAAATATTCACCTGTGTACCCAATTGGTATGTATCTCTGGTTAAAACATCTGTGGACATTTTTATACTGTAATAAACCAGCTCAATTTCTCGGTCAAGAAGGTAACACCTAACGTGTTTCAGCATGCATCTAAGGTAACTCACTGAAAAAGTTTGTAACTGAAAAGGTAAGGCTTTATTAGAATTACATTCAAAATTTATACTTTTTACGTACGGCGGCTAGAAGAAAATCATAGTTGCACATGCATAAAGTTTTTAACTTGATGACATCGCCAGCTTTCAGCAGATGTATCCAAAATTCTTCGATATGTCTTCGACTATAAATGACGTCACTGTACAAGGTTGACTTGAAGGGTGTCTCTCTCATTTCCGACAACAGAGGTGCTTGAAATGAAACAAAACATTTAGAGTTGTAATGACTAACTAATGAAAAACAACATATCATTTATGTGACGAATTTATTTATTTTAATATTACTGAGATATTGAGTAAGAACTAATAATTTCCTGAACCTGTTTCTATGCTATGCTAGTGAAAATATTAAGAGCATATCTACCCAGCGTTCTTGTGAAATTCAATGGAGAATTCACCAAAGTACTCGTGAAATTTCAATGAATTATGCTATACTTAACAGAGGTATGATAACTTCATAACTTACACACCTGGCGTATCTTCATCTTCTGATTCTTCGTCCTTATCACAAAATTCGTCGAAGTAAAATTCTGCTAGGTCAGTGTGCGTATTTTTCAGAACATCTTGGGAAAATTGATATTGCTTGATTATGAGATCCTTGAAAATAGAATGACTCCATTCTATGAGTAGTTTTCCTTTCATAAATTTTCGTCTTATGAGATCACCTTGAAATGAAAACTGAAACTCAACAAAATAACGTAACCTCTACTCAAAAAAGGAAAAAGTTAACTTTCGATCGCTCCAGCAAAAATGAAAGTTGAACATAATTTTATGAGAAATATGTAATTCTACCTTTGTACGATTTTGAACAAATCCCAAATCAAATCAAATATGCTTTATTGTCTCAAAATTATACATTTTATTGACAAAGCGAAAAATATAGGAAATAAACAAAACTTTTGAAAAGTTTTGATAAAGCCACGAATGTCGTGGCGAAACGTCAACTTTTTAATAAAATCGAATTTTTTAAGATTCAACAAGCCTGTTATTGCTAATAATTATCAGAAGATTAGACATAGTTCACAGGCAACAACAATTCGAATAAATAATCATATATATATATATATATATATATATATATATATATATATATATATATATATAATATATATATAATATATATATATATATATATATATATATATATATATATATATATATATATATATATATATATATATATATATATATATATATATATATATATATATATATATATATATATATTATATATATATACATATATATATATATTATATATATATATATATATATATATGTATATATATATATATATGTATATATATATATATATATATATATATATATATATATATATATAATATTAATTGTAGAATATTACTCACCAAGCTGTTTGAGTGCAGATGAAAGTGAAGAGAAGTTAAATTCCGCATTTTCGGGATTAATAACTTCATTATTGCTTGTAGGCATAAGTATTTCTAAAAGTTCTAGTTCAGTTAAACCATACTGAGTACAAGATAAGAGTAAAAATAGTTTCTTTATTGCTGGCTGAGTAAAGGCTTTTTCCAAATCACAAAATTTTTTCAATACATTATCTAAAAAAGTAATTAAATATCATTTTCAAATATACTGCGCCTAAAGCACGAATTGCTCACCATTAAGCGAGGGAGCTGAGGTAAGTTCTACATAGGTTTCTACACATCTAAATTTCTCCTTCTGCTGAGGCGTAAGTTTCAGTTCATCTATCCTAATACCAGATGTACAAATGATTAAAACTTTTTTCGGTGGAGTTACAGGTAACCAACTCAAACCAGAAACGACATCAAAGTCGAACGGATTCAGCATATGAATATCGTCTATAAATATAGCTAGAGTCTGATCTAAATCTTCGAAATTACGAAGTAAATTTTGAAACCAATTATTGACGTAAAGTGGATCAAAAGAAGCATCTTTCGGGAGAAACCCTTCGGGTAATTTTAGAGCTATGCAAATCTGTTGGCACATCAGACGTAATAATTCTAAATTATAAGAACTCTGTGGCGTAGAACTTGCAAAGCGTACTATCTTGAATGTTCTACACGTCGTCCAGTTATCAATATCGCGGAAAATTGTTTGTAGAAGCGACGTTTTTCCTGAACCCTGAGTACCATAAATTAAAATCGGCGAAAGACGTGTGTCAGAAGAGGAAGTAATGAGCTGCTTGATGTGATTCAAAACATCGGTATCTCTAAAATCTTTTTTAATCTCGTCGAAACAAAGGGTTAGATGACTTATATTTTCCTCGAAATTTTCCTGAAAATAATAAGAACAATACAGTGGAAATAATGTTCAGGTTGAGAAAATATCGGGAACGTCAATTCCTTTGACGTTAGCGAAATATAATTTTTTTTTTAATTTGAATATCCTCTCTTTTTTTCCACTGTGCAAGCCATATAATGAATCTTGTCATTGTTGTCCTGATTACTGCCAGTGGAGTGAGATATACTGCTGGGACTTCAAAGGACATTATAAAATTTTTTAGAGATTATATTGCAGCAATAAAATTCCAAATATACCTATATTTTGTCGAACGCGTTGGACAGCAAAGGACATTAGTATCAGCAAATTTTCTGGCTTTTATACAAGTTTTAGAAGAACTTACATATCGAATCAACCATCTGAAAATGTGGAATAATTTTGCAGAATATCTATATTTATCCCACATCTACTTAGATTCTATTTTACTTCAATAAAATAATCGATTTTCTCCAACACACAAGAAAGCATTTTCGCTTATGCAGTTTCACCCAGAAAATAGAGAAAAATAGACAAATCATCATTTTTGGTGATAGTAAAAGATATACAGAACCTCTACGGAGGTCTTCTACATAATTTTATTGTCAAGGCTCAATTCCACATAATTTTATTGCCAAAGCTTTAAGTAAATACAAAATGGCGGATGCGCCAGGCAAGCTACCCGATAATGCGTTCGGTATATAATATTTCTTTGACATAAACTACAGCGCTAACTTCAGGGCCGGCCTAAGGCGAAAATTGCAAGTGTGCTAGACTCAAATTTCATGACCCTGCCGGGGGGTATGCAATTTTTTGAAATTTAAGGTCCAAAAACACAGTTTTTGTGCACTTTTGCGCCTTGTAGAACATTAAATTTATGTATGACAATTTGATTCATTATTGATTGACTTGATATGTGCAGTAATCTTTCTTGTACTATAACCACTAGGTATTATGTCAAATAAACTAATGAAAGCTTAACTCTTCATTGTTCTTGTGAACATAAGAGAGTTGTTCTTTATAGTTTACTGAGAATAATTATTTTCCCCGCAGTAAGTTTGTGGATTTTTCCATATTGAATTATACCAACTGATAATGTGCAATTTCTAGCTAACCGAAAACTTAGGGTTTTTGTCCAACATTAGTCCAACGAAAAATCTTCCACTTTTATCGGAATCTGAACCTGGGCCATCATCCAGAGATTCTAGATAATTGTATTTTCTTTCATGTAATAACCAGAGATACTATTAAAATAATAATAATCAATAATGTTTATTTGCACAACCAAAATAACATTTTATCATAACATCAAGAATATGAAATAAAACTTGACTCTATAGCTAGGTAAAAACTAAAATATTCAATTATATAACCAGGAAAAACAGAGATTCTATAAAATAAACCAGACTCTCAGAAGTCCACCGTACTTTTAGGAGAGCTGTTATACGTCAGAAAAATTAAAAAAATATAATAACTCATTACGTTCAAATCATTCAAGCAGAGTATTCATGTTAATTCTTATCTTATTTCATGTTGTTTCTTTCAGTTTTACTGGTACGTACTCAGTTTTGTCCATTATACTCAAATTTCAACTTGATGTAGGTAGGTTATCTACTGTTTAACAGAGATAATATTGTCTTCAATCGAAGCACAATGAACCACTGGAAAATACGAAGTCCAAAAAAACACAAATTACGAAGCTAAACGTTCGAAAACTCAAAATGAAATGAACGAAAATACCATTACAAACAATGTAAACAATCCGTTAATGGCCCATGCTCTAGTACCGATATTAGCCGTTCCGGCGCTACGATCTTAATTTCAGACGACAATTGGCTAGAAAAGCAAAGCTGGGGGAGGGGGGCAGGAAGAGTCACAACACTTTCCGCGTCCCGCCACGAGACGACTGTTCTACTGACCTTGGACCTTGGTCAAGGGCATCAGACTGACTGTATTTCAGAACTTATTGGGGTAGCCGGGTAGATCTTCGGTTTTACATTGAATTTTAACTGTAATAGTTTTAAGACAAAATTCCTTCTATAGTCGGCGGCAAATCATTGGAAGCTTGGGATTTTTAGCTGTGTGAATTAATTTTTCAATCCACAAACTGACAACGACGCTGTGCGAGGGGTGTAGAGGGGAGTGTACAGCTGTTTAGTGTCCAAGCTTCCAATGATATGCCGGCGAGTATAGTTTAAATATTTCTGCCCAATATTTAAATCAGTTTCTAAAAATTTTCCAAATTTATTATTTTTTTTATACAATAATTGGTCAATTTAATGCCCCTCCAAAAGGCTTAGGTGTGCGGCTGCATACTTCGCACACCCCTTAGGCCGGCCCTGGCTAACTTTCAAAATTCATCACAAAAAACCAATGAAAAAAATTTTACTTCAAGTTTGGCGATGAACACAGGCGAAGTTACATAAATCATAATGAAGATTCAATATATTTAATAAAAGAGAAGCATGACTTCAATTCGGATTTCGAAATTCTACATCTCGGAACAAAAGGTTCAAAATTAAATCTTATGGAAACTTTAGAAATTAATAGGCATAAAAATTCCCAGAAGCTACTTAACAACCAATTGGATGTGAACAGCTCCTCCCCTTCTCAACCTTTTCAATGAATGAAGGTAGTTTGTTCTTAGAATCCCAGAATGGATTTCCCAAATTTATAATTGTACTTTGCAAACCTTGCATTAGATATTTTAGTTTTAGTTTGAAATTCGCACCTGAAGAAGCTGTAATGTCAGCGAAACGCGTTGTGAAACTGTTGTTGTTTTATTATTTTCATCGAGTAACGGCCTCATCAATGCAAGAATTCACTCTGAAATTTTGATATTATCTAGTCTTCTTAGTACTTCAGAATAATTTAAATAAATGAAGACCGATACCGGTTGCTTACATCCGTTAAGTCTATGACCTTCATGTCCGCTTACGAATTAAGCTATTGCCTGTAAGCAGTGGCGTAACTAGGGAAGTTGCCGCCCGGGGCAGATGTCTTAGTGGCGACATCCCCCCCCGTACAAAACATGTTTTTTTAAATTTCCGTTTGGTTTTGTTACTTAAGAAAGGCAAAAGATGTTACCCTTGACGATGTAGCAAGAAATAATACGAAAAATGAAAAACTTTCAAGATTTATTGCTATACAACCTGGTTGTTACAAAGCGTGAAATTTTTATAATAATAATAATAATAATGATTTATTACTACAGCATCAAATATTTACATGCCAGGTCACAGAGAATTAGTATCTACAAAATATATGTATGTAGCTCCTTAAAACAGTTCAAAGAACTCATCTAGGTTGTATAATGTTCTTGTCAATAATAAGTCTTTAATTGTATTTTTAAATTTGGATCCTGTTTGTGGTCTTGTTTTCATTTCCTTTGGTAGGTGATTGTATAGTCTTGGTCCCCAATAATCGATTCCTTGCTGAGACTTTTTTTTTGTGTGTAAAGGAATTAGAAGTTGTCTTTTGTTTCTTGTGTTGAAGTTATGAACTGTTCCATTCTTTGGAAACTTATCCAGATTTTTGTGGACATAAGTGACACATTCCAGGATATACAGTGAAGGCACGGTAAGTATTTTCAGCTGTTTGAAAGCTGCTCTACAGCTTTATCTTTGCTTTAAAGAATATAAAATCCTCACTGCTTTTTTCTGCAGTATCATTAAATCCAATGAATAGCTTGATGTTCCCCAAAGCAGTATTCCGTATGAAATTATTGCATGGAAATAAGCAAAGTAAGTTATCAAGGTCACCTTTTTCTGAATACACCTTTTTTATTGTTCTTAATGAATAAAGCGCTGTTGTTAGTTTTCTTTTTGTTTCTTCTACATGAGTTTCCCAGGATAGGCTACCATCCAAACAAATTCCAAGAAGTTTCAAGTTGGATACCTTATTATCATTAGCGAATACTAGATGTTGCGTTTTTTCAGGATTTAGTTTTAGAGAGTTACACCTGAACCATTCTTCACACTCCTGTGTTACTTCCATTTCTATTTGCTCTAAATGGGTTTGTGTTTTTCCTTTCAGCAGATGGGTGGTGTCATCAGCGAATAGGTGTGTTGAAGCTTTACCGTTTGTATGGTTGATTTTTATGTTCATATCATTTATGAAAACTATGAACAATAATGGGCCTAGAATAGAGCCCTGAGGCACTCCTTACTCTATATTTCTCTTTTCGGAAATTTTATTATTCCAAGTCACTGATTGTTGTCTATTATGTAGGTATGATGATATTAGCTTGAGAGCCAAATTTCGAATACCATAGTGTTGATTTTTTTCTATTATTAGTTGATGGTTTATGCTATCGCTCTTGTGTTTCACGGAAGATTTCGAAGAAACTTTATTTTTTCTCTCGTATTGCGGGAAATCTGTCTTCATTTTCACGATTAACTATCTATAACACCATCATTCAGCCACATTTCGATTATGGTGCCACTCTTATGTACTGTTTTGACCTTAGTAACTTGACTGCTCTACAAAGAGTACAAAATAGAGGAATGAGGGTTATTCTGGGATGTAATTGATATACTAGTATTAAGTTAATGCTCGGGAATTTGGATTGGCTATCAGTTGTTGAAAGACTATTTAAAATTACAATGATTTTTATATATAAAGTCTTGAATAATTTACTTCCAAAATATTTTGATGAGTTTATAACATATAGGTCTCAGGTTCGCACTCACAATAAGCGACACTATACTGATTGCCATTTACCCAGATATAACCTTAATAGTTCGATGAGGTCTTTATTTTATAGAGGTCTCAAAGAATTTAATGCGTTACCTGTTGGAATACGGAGTTCAGCATCACTTGGCGTTTTTAAGAGAGAAATCATGAAGTATATCAGGTCGTGTTGAACTGCTTGTGAACATGTAGATGTGTGAGAATTGCTGATTTTGTTTTCTATATTGAAATTTTTGTTTTGTTTGGATATTGTATATGGATTAAATTTGTAATCTAATCCTGAAATATCGTTGTTTGCTTTGGTTGGTATGCGTATACAATTTGTTTAGGTATTTATGTATCATTGAATTTAAAATTTAATTCATTTGTATATTAGGATGTAACCTATTAATGAATAAACATTATTATAACATTATTATCAAACGCTTTAGTGGTGTCTCGGCATGTTATTTTTGACATCCAATTTTCGTCCATTGCACAGAGAATGCCGTCTACTATTTCTATTATTGCTGTTGTAGTTGATCTCGACTTTCTATAACCATGCTGTTGGTTTGTTATCATTTGATTTAATTCGAAATATGTCAACAGCTGGTTTTTCATGATTTTCTCTAATATTTTAGATAATACTGGTAGAATGGACATTGGCCTATAATTTGAGGGATTGTTGGTATCATCCTTTTTGAATATGGGAACGATTTTCGCAATTTTAAGTTCTTTTGGAAAACATCCTGTCTCTATACACTTAAACTTACAATTTATATATCAAAAGATGGCATATCCTTGTTCTATATTGCTCTAAAAAATCCTTAATTATACATTACACATTCTAAACATAAGGAACCTGAATTAAATGAAAATAATGCTTACTCTGTAAAGGATATATTTTGATGAGATTTATGCAAAAAATCCAGCAGTGCAGTTTCATCAATTTGCTGTTGTGTGTGGTCATAAATGAGACGCCTTTTCTCAATTCCCGTTCTAATTGCTTCCATTTCAAAAATGTTGCGCGATGTGCAGGGCTGCATGGTCTTGGATGCGTGGGATTTAACAAAAGGGTTCTTTGTTCTTTGATTTAAATCAGCTCTATTCAAATCACAGATCAGGATTCAAATGTTAGTTCATATCAATTGATTAAATTTAAGAAATCATCAATTCAAATCAAGTAAAGAATTTCATCTAATAGGTACATAAAATTAAAAAACATAACACAAAAAAAAATGCGGACGCTTCTGGCACCCCTCAAGCATGTGGCGCCCGGGGCCATCGCCCACCTTGACCCCCCACCCTAGTTACGCCACTGCCTGTAAGTATCTTATCAGGTTTAGTGTTCAATTTCCAAACCTTCACTTCCTCAATCAACAATTCATCAATATTTACCAGCAGCACTAGAACAACTTCAAATCTAAATGAAAACCTTACCTGTACTATTTTCTTGCGCGATTTCAACTCCGGATGATCTTCTATACTCTGACTAATGACCTGTTTCAAATGATTTAAAATCTGGCTTTTAAATTTGCTGAGGTAAGGTTTATGCTCATCAGCCTCAGAATTGATTCCTCCAGCTTTCCAAGGCACTCTGAAAAACTGAACGTTGAAAATAACATGTTCGGATTTACGTCCACTTTACTTACGTGAAACTTAAACTATTCTCTTCTGGAATGAGAGAACTTATTTTTGTACAGAATTCGTCTAATTTCTCTAAGCAATATTCAGTTGGAATGTTTTCGTAAATGGTATCCTGAAACAATAATTGCTTGTGATATGAATTAATCTATGAAATTATATGAAATACGAACATTAGTAAACACGTATTCCATGTTATACTCTAGTAGACACTTGTAAAACTGTGTCTATCACTAGCATCTCAAGCCGTTCGTGTTATAGTACTTATAAATACTCCTATTTATTCAATTTCTATCAAACTCTGTTGTAATTACATCAATAAAGAAAGAATTGTCAAAGCAATTCAGAAGAAGTTGCGGATAGCGATGCTGAAGTCAGATAAGTACCAGGGATTTAAATTTGAGTGAGATACTCTATATAAATTGATTATAATTTTTACCAGTTATCTACTATCTCATTCGTATAATGATAATCATCAGGGATCGAAACAAATAATTGAATGAAACAACTTTTACTATGGTTTATTCAATAAATACTGCAAAAGCAGTTTGAGACGTTGAGATGTAGGTTCATTGATGCAAAAAATATATATTTCCGGAACTTCTTCTTTCAACAATAAAATCGTAACGATATAGTAAAATATCAGTAAGAATTTATTTCTATGTATTTATTGATTATATACTCACGAAATGTTGTTTCTTATCTTCCCAATTCCTGAAAATACTCAAAATATGATGTGCTGTACCAGGAGCTATTCCTGAAATTACAGAAGTTTGGTGAAAATGACTAACTATATTTATGAAATCTCTTTTGATTACCTATGGCAAAATTGAACTGCCTCTCCAAATTAGACTTCAAATACGTTGCATACTTTTTCTTATGTTCCTCTTCCATATTTGATATACATTGGAAAAATAAATTGAAAATACTTATTGATATGAATTTCCAATCTTCACAATTTCTGCGAAATTATAAAATGACACATACAAATATGTACGTCTAATTCATATACATTTACCTGAAGTCCTGCAAGGAATATGCACCATCTTCTTGTTGGTACCATTTAGAAAGATCTTCAGTGTTGATACCTAACTCTTGAGCTTTGTTCAAAATGGAAATGAAGGTGTCATTGTCTATGCTTAGAGGTGGGAGAAAAGGACCATAATGATCTCCTATTAAATTCTAAATGAAAAAGATTCAAATAATTTTTCGAAGAGAGGAATAAAATATCGTTCAAAAATGTAGTTACATTCCTTTGAGAAGCATGTTGGTACTTTCAATTAATTTGGACAAAGCACACCATGCTTTTTGGCATAAAGTACATCAATAAGTGTAAAGTTTATCAAAAGTATAAGTATATCGTTTCAACAAAAAAATACTTTTGCAATTAAAGTGCAGTGAATATAAAATATTGTCAATCGTAGAACGTATGGGTTAGGTTACTGACCAAACTGTGTTTTTATCATTTAATAAGA
>JARQZK010005083.1:122500-135000 GCA_030704885.1 Cynegetis impunctata | reverse complement strand
AAGTTAATTATTAATTTCACTTTTGGTTCACATATCTGCTTCTTACTTAATTAATTTTCACTTGAAAGATTTTCTCCATTAAAATCATCATTAATGAGAATTTTGGGAATCTATTTTAAGGAGATTGGGAGGTGTGATTCAGCAATTAAGAATAACTAACCGTTTGTTTTGCTTCGTTAAATTGTTTAAAATATATAATATTTTTATATAATAAAAATTATCAGACACGTAATGATACAGGTGAAGATGATAATAATTACCGAGATGTTTGCTGATGAAAGCTTCTAACAATCGTAATAAACAAGATATATTGCTGAGGAGTTTCAACATTTGTTTTCACCGAAAACAAAAAAATATTGAACGTCAACGGAGAGGGGTGGGAGCGGATATTAAATATGTTCCATATATCCTTGACCACGATTTTTGAGGGTTAAGAGATCTGGATTGCATTGTATTAATGTATAAGACACGTCGGTACACTTAACATAAAATTGACTAATTTCTGTAAAAAAATATTCTCCCAAGTTATAGAAACATTTAAACAACAGTATTCTTGTAACTTCCTTCTTAAATTTTGATCGATTTAAGGACTTGATCTAGTAGGGTAGGTGATTGTACAGTTTGATCCCCACATATGTTGGAGACAATTCAAATTTAGAAATCGACGGTCCCAAAACAGAATCTTGAGGTAACCCCATAGATAGGGGATAATTTCCATATCTGCAATTTTTATTCTAGGAAACAAGAGAAATACGACTGTGAATCCTACCACACTGCACATGTTATTTGACATAAAAGAAAACTGCAAGCAGTTGAATGCTAGTGACGATCAAAAAATGTCCGACAACATACAAACCAGTTTCTAATATATGTATATATATATATATATATATATATATATATATATATATATATATATATATATATATATATATATATATACATATATATATATTTATATTTATTTATATATATATATATATATATATATATATATACATATATATATATATACTTATATATATATATATATATATATATATATATATATATATATATATATATATATATATATATATATATATATATATATATAAATAATTTTTTTTTCTCCGTCACATTTTCGCACTTCCAGAGCCCCCTTCAGATTAAATCAGCTGAAATTTGGTATCTTAAAATATACGAAAACCCTAATACATCATCAAGGATTTTTCTAATGTCAGTTACATTTTGGCGACTGTCATTAATCATTCTAGAAGATTTCCAGTTCTAGTATATATTGATTGAACGAGTTCACTTCCTGAAAATTTATCTTGATTGAAAGCCTGAATTTATGTGCAATTTTTCTCACTGCCACGCTTCAATAAACTGCGATTTTACGCTTCATTCGGACGAAAAAGATTTCCTTTCAATACAGAGATGAATTTTAAAAAATTCAGAATAAAAGTAACACGATAAATATAATAGAGTTTTTCATGAAGAGTTTAACATTTCATGGATTATATAACTTATCCAGCAAACGCAATTTTTGTTCAGCTCAAGTTAATATTGTTGTTTAATGTGGCATTTATTCGATATTTAAAAGGTTAATTAAAATAAAGGTTGGCCGAGAAGTCCATGTATATATGTATGTATATATATATAGAAACGGAAGAGCTAGGTCGATTTAGAAAATTCAGTAATATCATGTTACATTTCGAAATTGTGGAGTATTTACCTCTATTTCATGTTGTTCCAAATAGTTTTGTAGTTCTGGTCCAACATATTCCAAGAGAAGCCTCCGTTCCTCCATGAAATCTGTAAAATTCATTAGTTCATTTTTATTTTCTTTAAACCTAGCGTGAATTTAATCTGGGATCCTGAAATAGTTTTCTTGATTTCAAATCACATAAAAAATAATAAATCAAAAGTTCACAAAAACAATAAATCAGGAGTTTATAAAACCAGAATTTCAGAACACAAACGTAGCTTTGTTAATCAAAAGTCGGATTCACATTATGCAATGCATTCAATCCAAAAAAATCACACATTAAATTTTGACTTCACAATATTAAATGCTGAAAGTAAGGGAATAAAACTGAATTTTCTAGAATCATTACAGATTATTGAATACAAACATTCTGGTCTCTGATTAAATAGCCAAATTGATCATAACAAGCCCTCTTCTTAATCTTTTCAAAATTACGGAACTACCTGACTTGCAGTTTAGAATAGGATTTTTCTCTCTTATTCTTCTTCTTCAAGTGCCTTACCCGGTTTCGGGTGTAGGCGACCTCTCTACAACTATTCGTGTTCTGCGTGATACAGTGATACACGAATAGAAGGGATCTATAGTTTTGCGACGGTTCCGAACATCTTTATAGAGAGGCTTTACAAGGCAGAATACTGCTCGGTGGTTTGCCATTGCCGTCCGAGAGGTGGCTCTACATTAATTCGTTGGTTCGGCCGGGATTCGATCCACCGACCGTTCAGTAGTCCAACGCACTTACCACTGAGCTACGGAGCCACTAATTATGTGTAACCATTTTTGTATTAACCCTTTCTACACATTTTGTTATTCATTTATTTCTTGTATTGGATATATCGGAGAAATGCATTCAGCCTCTGAAGAAGGCGAAGTTTCACCGAAACGTACGTCATGTGTATTTAATCTTATGAACGTTTAAATTGTTTTCATTAACCATTGTTTTAAATATGAAGCTTAGAATCAAACCGGTTCGTTACAGCCTTTCATTTGGGCGATCTATTCATTTCAATTTACAATTTAATAAAAACTCACCGTCTCTTGTGCTCCCGATGAATATCTTGACACTTTTTGGCTGAGGCCATCTGCTTGTTTTGTGCCCTTGGAGTATTTCCAATATGGTTTCATCGTTATTCTTCATGTTCATACACTAGATAATACAATATATCACTCTGGTAATCTAACTGAATTGTTTGAAACTGAAGCAAAATTTGATTGTCATCAATGTACGTGCTTATTGGTCTTATCTCTACATTACATTTGTTGTCTGAAAATAAACATAACAATACTAAGTAATAATTGCCATAGTACATCATCATATGTTTATGCAAGTGCATATATATATATATATATATATATATATATATATATATATATATATATATTATATATATATATATATATATATATATATATTAATATATATATATATATATATATATATATATATATATATATATATATATATATAAATATATATATATATATATATATCATACCACACAATAACACACACATGGACAATTCGGCAATGCAAAATAAAATGGAAACAAGCCAAAAAAAAATTACACATAAATAACTAACAAAAAGGATTTATCGTACTATATGCTTTTACAATATTCCAAACATTTATCATCTGAGTATGATTCACTCTCTATAATTTACTTGTAAAGTCTACTCTTGTAAGATCTTGTGCCACTTGCCCACTGAAGTTTCGTGAAACTTGATTTATTTCTTTTTCAATCAAAAAACATACTTTCCAGTCATAACGTTCAAAAATTTCTTCAATTCGAATTTGATTGCTATCAATTGTCATATAATTTAATAGATTAAATTCTCGAATTATTTACTGAGGTCATTTCCACTTAACTAATTTCAATCAAAACAGCACAATACTACTGAACAAAACCGTCTTTTTTTTTACAGGTAGATTCAATTGATTGCCTTTGATGATTATTTTTGGCTATTTAACGTGAAGTTTTCTCTAGCAGGCAGGCTTCAATCGATTTGCAGAGTCCAATGGAGCGTTACTTGGATCAGAGAATTTAAATGTACAATCAGGATGAAAATATTACTTCCTTTTCGTTACTTTCGTCGTATTTGATGAACCACCGAAGTTTTCTTTTTTGCGAAAGCTGAAATCTTTGATCTTAAAAGCCTTCACAGTCAGGAAAAGGGATACATATTCAAGGAGTGAATAAAATAATAAGAAGTTCTATACTCTTATTCAGATTATTATCTATTTGTCAGAAAATTTTATTCATGATACAATTTGGTGCATCGCGGAAAACTTTGATTTGAGATGTCAAAATTGTAAATTTCTGGTATATAGGGGAGAAAAAAATCAGATGTGGCAAGCCTCAGGGATCCATCTTGGGATCAATTTAAATTGTATTATATATGGATGACCTAGAGTACAACGTAGATACTTTCTCAGCAGTACTATTCGCTGACAACACAACTTTAGCTAGTAAAGTCTATGAGGGAGTTGAGAGAAACGACAGAAAAAGCCATAAAAGATTCTGAAACTTAGTTAACCGCGAACAATATATCCCTTTACAGCAGAAAGACCCAAATACTAACATTTTCATCAAGAATAATGGAAGAACGAGACCAGAATAAAATATTAAGTTTTACTTCAAACAGGTCGTTGATCTGGTCAGCATACGTTGGGATCCTTCGCAGGAAGCTCAGTGCAGCTATTTTCAGCATCCGCAGGATCAAATACAAGATGGGAATGAGGGAAGCCTTGGCTACCTATTATACCAATTTCCACAGCTGTGCTACGTATAGTATCATACTTTGGGGAGCCTCGCACGTGAGTGTTAGGATATTCCTAAAGCAGAATTCCCAGTTAACGAGCTGTAGAGAACATTTCAGTGCGCTGATTATGTTGACCTTGCCATGTTGCTACATTCTGTAGTGTCTCACTTATCTTCACGAAAACAAGGAAACATTTCTCCAACACACATATATCCATGAACATCATACAAGGAAACTTGAAAACTATAACCTTCCCAAACATCGCTTAGAAAAAACAAGAAATTATTTCAATTATACCGCTTTTGAATTATATAATAAACTACCTTTCAACTACAAGAATCTGAACGATGCAAAGTTCAAGACAACTGAGGAACTTTTGTCAAATTACTTTTGACCGTCTGTTACAGTTGAATTTGATCAATCTCTAGTGTTTTCTATGTGTATTTCAATATATTTTTCGTTTAGGTTATAAGGTTTATGAGATTTTGGTCTATTTATTTCGATTAAGTTAAGTCTTAGTTGTGTTGACTTGCTACGAATTTATTGATAGTGAATATATTTCTATTTTATGTATTTATGGTGGCCAATAAAATTATCGATTCAAAACAATAATTAAGTGTAACAATCAGTGCGTCAGTGTGTCAGAATCAATTCGTAATCCTCTTGTATAAATTGGACTACAATATAAAACTGATATCAGAAGAGATATAAACTCGGCAACTGTGAAGCTGGGGTAGACCTTAGGAGCAGATTCTTAGTTTCAACTTTCAACAGAAACGTTACTCTGATCTTACTGGCTCATCTTCAATGTAGTAGTCTCAGTAGAAACAAATTCCTATATGATTGGAAAAAATAATGCCACCAGCTTAAAGAGCCTCTCTAACGCACAGTCCGTTTCGAACTATCTCAAATAGGCATCCAAGCCAAGTTCGTTTAAAGATGCATCTAATTCAATTTTGCTCAAAGGAGCATTTCATTTGAGTTCGCTCCAAGAAGCAGCTGATTCGGGTACAAGTACAAGCATCTTATTCAAGTTCTCAACAAAGGGCCAGTTGGATAATCAAAATATGGCGTCATGTCTTTCAACGAAATGAATCTGAACCTTCCTTAACCTAATTATGTTTTCGATATATCAATATGGCACTTAAAACACTGTTTAAAGGTACAATTATTTCACTACCATCAATTATAGACTATAGTTCTTCTTCTTGTATAAAAAGTGTTTTTTTTCTCTGAGAACATTGCGATCAAACCAGCACATTACTCTTTATTTATATTTTTATTATAAATTTTATTAATAAGTAGTTCAATATTTTTCTCGAATGGACAACAATTTTTTTTTATTTAATATAATAGTTCTTGATTTTCTTATCATAACATTCTGATTGGGGTCTTGGTTATAGAATTTTCCGATATTTGTGCTCCCTTGTACAGTTCCAAATAAGCTCAATTTTTTTCTTTCCATATTTATAAAAAATCCAGTTCATTTTTAGTTCAAAATATTCCAGGTGTTTCATAATATTATTTTCTTCTTTTACGAAGAATTATTCACTATACTTAATGGAAAGCTCTCTTCGATGATAAAAGGAATTGATTCTAAAAGCTTTCCACTTTCATTTACATATTTTTCATCTTACATTAACAGCGATTCCCAGTCTTCCTCCTTCATTCTATTTTTACTGTGCACCTTATTATTTTCCGTATGAATGATTTTAACGTTATTATATTTTCTGATAATCTTTGTTCTGATATTATCATATTCGTTAATATGTTATCTGAAACGCTACAATTTTTCAGACGTATTTTAATGTTACATGTGGGCGAGTTGGAATAATTCCGTTGCAGATGAAAATTCTAACCTCTGACCTTTTCATCTAACAAGTCTTCATTGAAATCTTCGACTTTAATCATCATCTTGTTTTTTTTTCAGCACAACATCACTGAATAAAATGTCTGAATGCTATTCTTGTTATTGCAAGGTCACAAACCTTCGATACTAAATTGCTTGATACAACAATGTATTTAAACCCATTTCAAGAAATTGTTGCATCCAGGCAATAGAGGAAAGCGCCTTAACCTTCTTGAAATTCTCGAAATAAGTTCCGCCCATAATAGTAAATCAACCCTTGTAAACGAACAAATTGATTTTCAAGTATCACCTTTGCTTTTGTCTGTTTTATAAAATAAGATGTAATATTCTCCTGTAGTCAGTCTTGATAATGAGTTCATAACTCGAAACATGTTGACTATCCTTTACTGATAAATACAGTATCTAAACATTTTTATATAGTGAAACTTGAGCACAGTGTGTTTTATTTTAAAGTTTAAACTTTATTCTTTATGATGTTTCACCAAGTGATGTGCGAGACTTCAATCTCAGTTAACAATATATATATATATATATATATATATATATATATATATATATATATATATATATATATATATATATATATATATATATATATATGTACTTATATGTGTATGTACTCATATATAAATCAGTTTCTTTCATAACATTCATCATTAGTCATGTCAGTATGAAGCTTTAATGCCAATTTCTACTAAAATATTCTCGTAACTTTTACTGTGCTTTTTTATTTGGAATAACATTTTTTCTAAATATGAACTTGAATAGCATTTTCATTAACGGCCCCGTATTTATGACATGAATAAAGAATTAACAACAATTTCGTACTTTGTGAGAACATTTCGAGTAAGTATTAGATTCACTGTAATTGGAAATAACAAATACGAAGAAACATTAAAAAACATTAATCAATTAATACATCGAAGGTCTTCGGAGTCTTCCAGATTTTCATTATATTCCAGAATTCCATCATACGTAACCACGGAAACACATTTATATCTGGAAGAACTGTGTTGGAGATAGTAAAAGCGAGAATTCAGTTGAAAAACATTGTGAACATCAGGGAGGGAGTTCACTATTTTCCTTTTCTTTCAGTTTTATTAAGATGATGACTTATACATGCAAGTGTATCCTCTGATCTGGCTGAAGGAGTTAATCCCAAACTTAATCTGACCACCTCCCTGACACATACTTCAGGGAGGAATGAAACAAGTGTGTTTCCTTTTCCTTTTTTTTCCTTAGTATGCACTCAATCCAGTCACAAATTTACAACCTTATAATTCAATTTGGAGCAAAAATCCTACAAAACGGGCCTTTTGACTTTCGATAGAGAGGAATAGTCTACTATTTTCGGAGAAAATAAGGCTAACATTACAAGATTGAAGTCATGCAAAACCTTCTTTTAAGTGAACATAACTTCAATTCATCCACAGGAATATCTCAAAACATAATTTTTCATATGTTTCATTTATAAGTTCATTATTTATATAAATATGATAATATGATATCAAATAGCATCAAAAGGCTACATATATAATATTTGAAATAAAATCATTAAGTATTTACATCTCGTGCCTGTAAGCCTCTACGAAAATCGATATTAGATATGAACTTTTGCTTGCTCATTCAACTTTCAGAACTTGTTAACTTACTTCCTACATCATTCTGATGTTGAATGGGGGAAAGAACTCTCAGACACTAATCCTTTAATATTAGGTCGAAATGCTGGTAAGTATTCATTTTGTGGAAATGAAAAATTTATTATTCAACAGGCGTATTTCTGTATGTGAGTTTTTCATATCTTCAACCGGAAAACAGAAAATTAATTAAAACTATCATCATCAGAGTGTCCACTGGTGGTCATTGATTGGCGTGATGCAGAAAAACGGCAAATTTTGTCAGAAATTCATGAAGATTTAATACCTATACAGCGGAGAGTTATGCGAGTGAGGCGCTTTGTTGCGCAAGGAGGAGTTTTAGAGGCCCAGGATTCAGATTTTGCTTCTCTAATAACAAAGGAGAACACTTGGAGAGTCAAGTAGAAAAAGTTAACCCTTATTTTCCTAAGTTTGATCTGCAACCGACCTAGCACATTTTGGCTACATACAAAGTAAGTATTCACGCTTGAAAGCGTGAGATTGACAGGACCTCTCTGTGGGAAATTGAGTTTTCGACTCTCACTGCGATTAAATTTTAAAAAAGAAAACGCCTGAGAGAGATCGACGAAGTGATGAGAGCAGTTCTAGCAACGATTTACTCAAATAAGGATCGACTATGCTCAGTTAAACAGGCTCACATTTCTCATCTACCAATCCCAATAGTTTACACACAGTTGACAGTGGTAAGACCACTTGTGGTCAGACCCTTTCCAGCAGAAGAGCCTAGCAAAGGATCCATTTTTTGCTGTCTTGGACGATATGCACTACTATAATGACTCTTTATTTTAGAATTGTTGGTATCACCAGACCTGGCATGGCCTCTAGATGGAAGAAAATTAGTACGCTTCGCTGGCAGGTCAGTTGGGTTGACCCAAGGATCCAAAAATCTACTTTATTGGATACTCTTCATTGACATGCTGTATATTCTGTCAGGACACAGAGACTTTGGACTTGACCATTTAGGTTAAAACCTGCAGAGGAACATGCCCACCTGAAGTGGTGCCAGGTTGGTCAAAAGAATCATTAAAAATTGGTAATTTTGGTCGATCTTCTTCGATTTTTGAGGGAGCAAGATTGTGGATTCGAAAGAAATGGTACGAGGGGTGAGCTAAGAAAGTCAAGAGGCATGAAACAACGGCTTTAAACGCTCGATAAAATGCCGAGAACGATGAAGAACATCTGATACCTTTATTTGTCATTTATAACTAGAGCAATTTGAATTATAAAAAAAGAATATGGCCTCGAAGAGATAACAAATTTTGACTGAGAAACTTTTATTTCCTACTTAAAATTTATTTCGATTCAAATATTTCTGTGATCTTCAGGAATAGATGAAAGTTCAAGCATTAGAGTCTATCTTATGTTTTTTTGCTGCTTTTAAGAAATGTCTTTCTGTTACGAAAGCTTATTTTTCAATTGCATTTCGCACGAAATTTCCAAACAAATTCCAAAACTTTGAAAATAGGGTTTAACAACTATCCAAACGAGGTGCCACTCGACACTTTATTGCGTTTAAGATTTTACGGCTGGTTGTCACCCCAGCGTGAAGTTTGAACTTGCGAGTTGGAAAATATTCGCAGATTATTTCCCTCTTGAAAACAAACTTCTCGTCTTTGGCCGTTTTTTACTTTCAAACTAAGAACGCATCAAGTTTATAACAACAAAAAAGCGATTCCTCTTTGGTAGTATAATTCACAGTTTATATTGTTTCGAAACGTGAGACTTTTCACATCACAAATTATGATTTCACAAAATTTTTCAAATACTTCTGCATCATTATGCATACCAAAAAACTATCTCCTATATCAACTATAACATACAATTCAACGTTCCCAGATGCATTATTTGACATGCTCAATTCTCTATTAAATTCAATTTCTGTCGATTACGATCTATCTTCATGCATGCATATACCCTAATCGTCAAAGTTGCAGGCAGCACTAAGTTGGAACATCCAAATTTACGCCAACTGTCGCATATTACGGAGCGAAATTGTTCGACAGAACTTCACAGAAGGCGTAAGTGGTGAGCGTTCCATGGAATTTGATAATTTCGAGGGCCATTTATCCTGTGAAGAACTCCGTTAATTCCCACAAGTAAATAAGGGGTTGATAATGTGGATACTGAGGAAGATAATATGTTATTGAAAATCATAAGAGATTTACTGTTGTATGGCAACATAGCACTTCCGTTCTAATTTGAATTTTGTATATTTTAACAAATCATGTTTATACATCGAAAATAATTTAGATCGGTGCTACACACAAATGCACAGAGTACAGTATCTCAGTTTCAATTTTGAATATATTACTCAAGCAAGTTTGACTTCAGCTTTCAAGTTCTGTTTCAGAGTATCAGTTTAAATACCCAACTATAAGATGACTATGATGGTTTGGTTGGGTGCTCATTAGGATTCTAGGGCTATTCATTCTAAAGCACCAGACGGCTGTTTCATTCCTAATATTGTGCAGAAATGTGAACAGTATTTTATTAAAGTAACTGGTAACTGTTCATCTCTCAATCGTTTGTTATTGCTGAAAAATAACTGAGAAACCAGTTTAGACAAAAATTAATCAGAATTCAGAAGAAAAGAAAGGACTATCGCCGAGAACTGACTTGGTACTCAGACGGCTCTAAGACGAAGGAAGCAACGGGACCAAAAGGAAACAGAGGTAAAAACATATGTATCTGATCAGATAGTCAAGTGGCGTTGGCACAGTTAAAAATTAACTCACACCTGGTGGGAGGTTGCACGGAGGCACTGCCGGAACAGGCAGACCACAATGGAATGACGCTCAAATGGGTCCCAGGACACAAAGGCATTGCAGGCAATGAAAGAGCAGACTAGCTAGACAGACGGAGAACGAGTACTCCTTTCTGAAGACCATAGCCGGCAGTAGGGATAGAGGGCTGCTATGTGAAGACGGATATAGCCATATGGGTGGGGCACCAACATCGGAACCTTTTTAGGACGAAGCCTTGGATGAGGCAGACGAAAGCACTTATCAACGGTTCGTGCTGAAAGATGACAGGCCAGCGTCTTGATTTGAAAAAATAAAGGATATCAGGCTAGCAGTGGGTGTATTAACAGGACAATGTGTAAACCTATGTATACACTGGAGAAAAATGAATCCAGTATGTGTAGGAAGTTCACGTTATCTCTCACTGACCGACATTAGCAAAGTACACTACATGTAACCAAGGGCATTGATCGACCCTGCTATAACTCGGCTGCTGACCCCTCCTTGCGAGGCAGCATATTGGCATAATAGGAAGGGAAGGTTAAGGAAAGGGGATAACCATGGGCATAGGCCCAAATGAGCTATGCAACATATGCTCTCTTTTCTTTGTTATTATTATATTATACATTATCTAACAATTTTTTCTATATAAAAATAAATTAACAAATTGGATGAGATTTACAGTTTAAAATTATTTAGCTGTTCTTCAATTATAATTTCTGAGTATGTTATTTACTTGTTTTTCTTGGTTACAGTTGAATACCACGCTGTTTTGTAATGTTTTTTTTTCGACTTTCCAATGCTTCATATTTAATGAACTAATTGATTATTAATATTTCTGTAATTATTCAAATCACAAACTAATCCATTTGAAGCATTCGTAAATAAACCAATGTGAGAGAATAATTCAGCAAACGATTTCTTGGATAGGTACTATAAAAATGTTACTAGAAATCTTACCGCGATCCGCCAATTAATTTGTTCTCCTTTTTCTGAACAGAATCTCGGAAAACGAAGTAAACAAATGAAGGAATCATCTTTTCGAAGCCACCACTTGAATTAATGAGAAAATAACAGTACAGAAACCGTGCACTGGTAATATCTATAGATTTTCTTATCCACTGCTTAGACAATTTGTTCTCGCTGAGTGGATCTAAGTCCTGTTCACAAGACTTAGATTCGCCCAATTAACCATGAGCAAAATAAAAATATCGATGATATTGAAATTTTGCATTCACAATAAACTGCTGAATTTTTCCCGAGCAATATTAATTTCACAATCATATCGTGAGAAAATTTTATTTTCAACTTGGCAAAGTAGACATTCTCAACTTGAACATTGAAGATATACAAATATATGCTCTGTATTACGAGCATCAGAAATTTTCTGATTATTGTATAATTAAATACAAAATATTAAATATGAAAATATTTTTCGGTGCGCTTGAAATATTTTTTCACTATATTTAGATATCGACAATCTGAAACTGATTACGTACCAATGACCAGTTTCAGAAAGGAAGTCTCATTTTCCGATACCAACGAACTTAAAGCTCTATGCAAAAACTTTGTCTTTCACAATAAGTCAAAACTTGATTTACAATCTCCATAAAATAGACGGCACTAGGTACATGGATAGATACACAAAAAAAACATTTTCAATTATTCCCATCATAAATGTATGTCTCTGTTTGCGTCTGCGTTCTAGAAGCTTAGCTTCGTAT
>JARQZK010005083.1:90000-120000 GCA_030704885.1 Cynegetis impunctata | reverse complement strand
TCAAGCACCTCGAAATGATATCAATAAATGAAAGTTCTGGCTGTAAATTGTAGCCAACCAAAAACACTTGTGAGGGTAGAGCTTTTCATAGATTTTCGGTCCAGTTTAGAAATGCTTTCTGATAGATTCATGCTCTGGTTGTTGAGATGTGTGAGCACCCCAAATTGATGCGTATTATCTGCATATCTTGTGTGATGGGTTAATTGTGCTACTGGTAGAATAATGGAGTAAATGCTCACAGCTCCAAGTATGAGAGCAGTATTTCAACGTAGGAGCTCATAAAGCATCAATATTTGCTTTGGCGTAAACAGATTATCAGCACGTAACAGATAACTAAACTTCTGTGCAGCTGACTTGGCTATGGTGGAAACATATTAGTGCTACACCAAACTGGAGTTAACGCCCATTCCTAAAAAATATAGTTTATTGGTTGGCTTAATCGTTTGGGCATCCAATAATAATTGAGAATCAATGAGGATAATCATGGGAACCTGGTTACACGTGTCTTAGTGTCATTAGAAGAAACTAAATCGTCAGGTCCCCAGTGCGAAGTCGCTATTTTTGAAGTATATTTTGAAGTAGATGCACTAACAGGCTTCTTGTTAGTGGTGAATGCTATTAGAGTACTGTCGTCAGCGGAGCTTGCAATTTCGTTCTAGTTGAATTAAGTAGATCATTTATTTGTATAAAAAAAGCTTCGGTGACAAGATTGACCCCTGCGGTACACCTGCCTTAAGAGTTCGCAGGTCCGAGCTTGCACCATCGACCGCAACACGTGTTTGCCTTTCATGGAATTTGCTTTCAACCAAGTCGCATAGTTCGGGAAGACCGTAAGATTCAAGCTTCAATAGGAAAGCTTTGTGCCAAACTCGGTCGAAGGCTTATCTAGAGCTGTGTGAATAGATGAGCAAGTCACCCGTTGAACGACAACTTCGAAAGCGTTATTAATTGCCACTAATGAAATTATTCTGCTCGAGATATTTCACAACCTGTTAATTAAATATCATTCAGTAAAACTTCGGCACGTTTGCATTGTGGTGTTGAATCAAACCCTAATTCAACCTTGTCATTGATGGATATGTATGACCATTTAATCAATCGATTTTCAGCAGTGTAAGCTGTTTAATCGATTCGCACATTCCCAAAACATCTTACCATAATGAGAAACATTTCTGATAATAATTAACGAGTATGAATTCTGATGGGTGGAAAGAAATTAAAGGAGATTGATTCATTAGTTCTTGAAGGATTTGAAGATGTAGATTTTTCAAATAATTGCTGAATGTTTCAATATAAATTGACGATAATTGACTTGTGTAAGTATAATATTTAAAAATCATTTATTTCAGACGAGAATATAAACAGCAAGTTTTATAAATCTAAATTTTTCTGGAAAATGAATTTTTTTCGTATATTACACCGATATTCTTTCAGTTTTAAAATTACTTAAATCCCTGTTCTGGAAGCTTTCCGTGAAGCGAACTCATAAACAATATTATATTAGGGCACAGTTGGGCCATTATTCAACTACCTGTTATTTTTTAACGGTCATTTCGTTATAACGGAAGTAATCGTACTGAATCATTAAAATAACAGCTTTTAGAATAACTAAAACGCTAAACTCGTAAACTGATAAACAAAATTTCAATCACTATCGTGAAAGGATTTCGTGGATTTCGAAGAGGGGCTCGAGGACACACTCACTCAATTTCTCGTGGAGGAGGGGGTGGTCTCATAAAATATCACATAATTTTTTTTAACAGTATAAAATTGCGAGAAAACTGGGTTAACTTAAGTAAAAAATGTTTCTCTACTAAAATATAGCTAAATCATTCATAAAAATATTCATCGCGGTTTAATTTTGAACTGATGGAAGAATTTATTAACTATAAATAAATTCATTTGGTTGGAAACAATTTATTCATTTATTAATTATCGAAGGAGGCCTCGGTAGACCAGCGGTAAGGTGAACCGCCTTATACCGTTTGTAAACCGAGGATTGTGGGTTCGAGTCCCACCACGCTCTTGGGTGTTGTGTATGTCCGGAATTTAGTGGTTCTATTTATAAAAGATAAATTGTTGGGTAATGTACATCGTTTACAAGCCCATTGGCCGTTCGGAACCGTCGTTAAACTGTAGGTCCCTCGAGTTAAAAAAAAAAAATTATGACAAAGTATTTTTCTAACATTATTCGTTAACTATTGATAAATATTTATTAACAGTAAATACTTTTTTTGGAGTAAATATTCTTTTTCATATACGGTACGATGTGAATATTATTCATAAAAAAATAATACCATAACATTTTATAATAAACATACGATGCACTCATAATTTTCACTGAAAAAAAACTGTGACTTATTACAACCATTGTTTTATTATTAACTTAATTTTTTTCACATTTTTATAAAATATTACTTATTTACTTGAACTAATAGAAATAGCACAGATTAACTAATTCATATAATAAATACGCATTTAAAAAAATCTCACGTGAGATTCGGGGTGGGGGAGAGGGGTTCGAGCAAGACACCTCACCAAGGGGGGAGGGGGAGTCAAAAAATCGCCAAAATTATCTCACGTTATTAATGGATGCCCCCTTTATTCAAAAGCATCATTATTCTACTTCAACAGCAGTTATCAAATAAACAACTATTATTACAATGTGTAAATAATTTCTTTGTTATTTTGCCGTCCTATAATAAATAAGCGGTGTATCACTAATATAAATATTTTTTTAATTCGCTGTGAATATTCAATGTATTTTTCATGATTCGAGGCACTGATTTGCACAGCCATTTCATTGTAGGATGTTTACATTTAATCCATTGTTTGAGATTCGATATAGATGATTTATATGATAATGTTTTCTTGTATAAATTACAAAGCGTGTACACCTCATCCGAATGACTAAAACACCTCCACATAAACGACTTATTTTCGATCAACTGATTCATATATAATTAAAAATTAATATAAATATATAATACTACCTTTATGCTTAAAATAAGGAATAATGAAGAGAACCCTGTGTCCTCAATTTCTTGGCTTGATGAAGATTTTTTTAAAAATATTGTTCATCTTCAAGATAAAACATGTTTTTTATACCAACGAATGCCTCCACGCTCTATGGAAAATCTTCCTCTATCACAATGAGTCATAACTTGATCTAACAATCTCCATAAAACAGACAGCACTAGTTACTTGGATAGATACACCAAAAGCAGATATTTTTTTGTTTTAATTTTTCCCAACATGAATATATTTCTGATATTACGTCTGCGTAGCTTAGCTTCATATTCAGAAGATGAAGGACAGGACTTCTCCAAACTTCATTCAGACATTTCAAACTCACTTTTCCATTAGTCCAACCTTTTGGCATACCTCCAGGGAAAGTGTCTCGGAGAACGGTGAAAACAACAGTGGCGTAGAGCCCTTTCGAATGGTCGAAATAACGAGAAATGGAGTAGGCTGGGTCCCATTTAGATCCGCAGAGCGTATCGCGATAATCGAGCGTTCGAATTTTGACGCACAGACTGTCTAGTTACATATTTTCGTGAAAACTAAGCAGATACGAATTTTTTGTCCCGAAATCAAGGTCTCAACGAATATATTGCACTAAGAAGTAAGAAGGGTAAGTAGAAAAAAAGGAAAAACTGGATCCCCTCCGATAAACTTCTAATTAAACGCATGACCGTACAACGAGGTACTTTTTGTGTATTTTTATTATTCGAGTAGTGAGTTCACTATAAAGCATTGAAATATGCCAGCCTACATGCACTAATTGGATATGCGAGAAAGCCGTATTACCAATTTGTGCATCAAGTGTGAATAGCAATGCGAAGTCATCCACTTGATTTTAATGAACGGTGACAAAGTTAAGGGCCTGCTAACGAATCTCGTTATAACTATATAAACTGCCTTCAGCTACTATACGTTCAATATTCACTTGCTGGAATTATTTCCAAAACTTACTTTGTCTAATATATATTTTATACTGCATTCTACCTCCCTCAAAAAAAGCCTCAAATGCGGCAAATGGTGTCGTATCCCTATCTCGACACCGACACGTGAATGCTAAACTTACAGTTTTGGAAATACCTTCACTTCTAGATAGGTACTCTTATTTCTGGTGTCCAATGCCCATATGGTTATACAAAAATAACAATAACTGATGAAACATTCAGTACGAAATAACGTTCATACCCTTCAAGGCGAGAAAAAAAAGGTTAGATGCAATAATCAAACCTTCAGTATCATTTTCAACCCCATTTTCAAACAAGAATTTGAATATTTTTCTAAGAAAAACTTATTTTTCGTCTTGTCGGGGTTCATGATATATAAAGTTTGAACAAATTGCTTGACTCAAACTGATGACACTGTCTCTTCGCTTATTACTTTTGCTGATGGAGCAAGCATAAATATTCCCAAGTCATTTCACGTTACACGCTCAGTAATCTTTTGAAATGGGTGTGTGCCATTTTTTTTCTGGTCAAACGCATCACAATTCAGAAAACGAATTACTTTCTGCTGAGCGAAACGAAGCTGAGGCGAGCAGGATAGGCGTTTCCATTTCAATCTACAAAAATGAAATAACTAACACACACAGTAGAGTCTCATCAATCTAGCACTATTAAAAACTAGGAGGTACCTTATTATTGGAAAATTCGGATTTCTAGATTGTAAGGAAAAATAATGATAAATAAAATGAAGCCTTCAATTATATGTCAATGTAATGAAGGAATATTGAAGTGAGTTTCTATGTTATACGCGTTTTTTATAACAATAACATATGGAACACCGCTATATAACAATGGAGACCATGGATAGGAGTCGTCTCCCTATAAAAAAGATAGGAGGAAAACACTGGAAACGAACAGCAAAAAACAGGAATGATTGGAAAATACTAAGGGAAGTTCAAAACTGGACGAATTAAATGGCAAAAAAAAAGAAAAAAAGCATA
This sequence comes from Cynegetis impunctata, assembly GCA_030704885.1. NCBI lineage: Eukaryota > Metazoa > Arthropoda > Insecta > Coleoptera > Coccinellidae > Cynegetis > Cynegetis impunctata. The sequence continues at coordinate 115,037 of JARQZK010005083.1, read as the reverse complement.
TCTTGACCTAATTTTTCTCGAAATAATCTTTAATCGAAGTCAGTTTAATTTCAACTTGTACGCCTGACTTGAAAACTTTTTCTCGCAGGTTGCGAAGAACTAAAATTTCTTTCGCCAATACATCGGCTGTATCTGGTTTTATTTTACCAATTGTAATAGTTGGTTGCTCAAATATATCTACAATACTTTCATCTTCTTGTACTTCTTCATATATTTATTCATTTAGTCATGTGTGATGAGAGATAATAAATCTGATGTACAACATTTTGTGGCACATTTTAAGGGGAGTTGTTTTTTTAGTATTCGTACATAGTGGTATGTAACAAGCACGATACACGAATAGAAGGGACTTACAGTTTTACGACGGTCCCGAACGTCTTTATAGAGAGGCTTTACAAGGCAGAATACTTCTCGGTGGTTTGCCTTCCGAGAAGTGGCTCCGCATTAATTCGTTGGTTCGGCCGGGATTCGATCCTCCGACCTTCTGCTCAGTAGTCTAACGCACTGACCACTGAGCCACTTCATTTCGTCTATCTCTGCTTCAAACACAACATGAATAGTTGTAGAGAGGTCGCCTACACCGATCGGGTAAGGCACTTGAAGAAGAACAAGCACGATAACTTTTCAGGTTTGATATTTTAGATAATTATATTTATTAATATATTGACGATAACAACGAGATTCAATAACGCGCGCTCTTGTTTGTTCCTGAACTGTCGGCGTGTTTTCTGTACTGGATTCCAACATTTATTTTTTATTAAATATAACTTTTCAATTAGAGCAAAACATACTAAAAATAGTTTTGTTATAAAACGTATATATGATCTTCACATTTATCACAAAATTTTTTTTTTTCAAAAACCCAATTTAATCTTAATACTTGAATTACTCCATATTCATTACTACATAGCAATTTTGTTCTCAGTATTTTTCCAAATGGCCTATGAATAATAAGAAACTTTATATTTTAAATTGGTTCTAGAATGAATAAGTACTTCTTTTTTATCAGTTTCTCTATTCCCCTATTTATCCCAAATTTGTATCAAGGACATTTTCAACATTAATTTATCTCCGTCTGAGTTTCTAGCGAAAGTGGACAGATGCTATAACTAGACCCAAGCGTGTGCTAAAAATAGCTGGATTAATGATGTGTTCTTCCTAACCACCCCTGAGTTGAGCGAATTAACTCCGAGAATATACCGTTGAGTTCATTATGGTTCTGTCACCTCCAAATTCACGTGATTATCGGTATTATGCTAATGGCAGGCAGGATTTAGAAACATACATTATTATAGCAAATCTCATTTCGATATACGACTGTGTGATACTGCTATGATAAACCTTGATTGTCGATAACAAATCAAAGCTCTTAAAATGAAGAAAAAATATTGAATTGCTGATATTGAATTTTCGCGCATCACTTGGTGAAACATCATAAAGAATGAAGTTTTTACTTTAAGATAAAATGACGCTTAGCTTAAGATTCACTATATTTAAATAATCAGGTACCTACCGTGTTTAACAGGAATGGACAGTCGACATGTTTCGAGGTATGAACTCATTATCAAGAGTGGCTACAGGAGAGTATTACAATCTATTTATTAATTTATTTATTTATTTACGGGTAAACCCTTTAGTAACAAAAATTAACAAAAACTTGAGAAGGTTACAAAATTTATCCTTATCCTATTATAATCAAAGCAAGTATCCTAATATAACAAAAGAAAATAAAAAGGTCACAAAGTTAGTCCTTATTCTATAATCACAACATCAACGTCTCTCCTTATACAACTAAGTGAGTCATGAAAGAGATCCACACCAGCAGCCCAAGCCACATTTGCGTTTCTAAGCAATCTAGGTATGGGCGAACTTCTAATGTAATTGTATCTGGTGAATGAGATATGAAAAAGATTCGATTGTCTCGTGAATCTCGCAGGAACGTGTATGTCGATTTTACTCAATAAATCCGGGCAGTTGATATAACCCTGAATGATTTTAGACAAAAACAATACATCAACACGATTCCTGCGAGCCCTCAGAGTGGGCAAGGCAAGCTTGGAACGCATCAGAGTCGCCGAGAAACTTTCACGCTTACATCCCAGTCTGTAGGAGATGAATAAAAGAAACTTGTTTTGCACTGATTCTACCTTTTTGCAATCTTCAAATATATATGGTGACCAAACAACTGAGGCAAACTCTAGTACAGGTCTAACAAGAGTAGTATAAAGATACTTCAGTGTTGAAATATCACAAAAATCAAATGAGTGCCTGTATATGAAGCCCACAACTCTAAAAGCCCTGCCAGTGATCATGTCTAAGTGCGGCTTAAAACTGAGATGGTTGCAATACATGACGCCAAAGTCCTTGATTAACAGAATATTGGCAAGAGGAATGTTATTTAGCAGGAAAACAGAATCAAAATCAGCATGGTTTCTAAACATAATCATATGCTTACATTTGGAGATATTCAGACTGAGTTCATTCTCCCGGCACCAATCTTGAAGGCGATTTAAATCCGATTGGAATTGAATGATGTCGTGAAAGCAACTAATCGAATGAAAGATTTTAAGGTCATCAGCAAAGAGGAGGAAATCACAAAATTTGAAGCATGAGGCAATATCGTTGACATATATTAAAAATAGAAGTGGTCCCAAGTGACTACCCTGAGGAACCCCAGATGAAACAAGAATACTCCTTGATTCAACCTCGCGAATTTTGACAACCTGAGACCTGCCAGCAACATAAGAAGTAAACCACTCCAGTAAAGTTCCAAAAAATCCAAATGACTCGAGCTTACGTCCAAGAATACCATGACTAACTGTATCGAAGGCCTTAGAGAAATCAGTATACACCACATCAACCTGAAGTCCTCTCTCCAAATTGCCCAACACGTATTCGACGAATAAAAGCAAATTTGACTCGATGCTTCTTCCATGGAGAAAACCGTGCTGCTGGCGACAAATCCTATGAGCGACTCTAGACTTGATACTATCATAAACAAGTAGTTCAAAAAGTTTAGGTATTGCGCTGAGAATGCTTATCGGTCTATAATTGCGTATATTTGCTTTCGATCCAGACTTGAGAATATGCTTTATATAGCTAGTTTTCCAGAATGAAGGAAATCTAATTTTATAAAACAGATAATACTAAAGGTGATACCTGAAAATCAATTTGTTCGTTCACAAGGGGTAGTTTTGCATGCGACAATTGGGTTCTATTGAAATCTACGAAATGATTGAATGTTCGGAGAAGACAGTGGTGTTTTTGATTTGTAAAATTGACTTTTTGTGTTCACCAATATAGCAGGGCCGGATTAACCCTGTCCGGGCCCCTAGGCAAGAACCCTGTCCGGGCCCCAGGTCTTCTCAAGTTAATAAAGGGATGTAAGTAACAAAAGATTATCGACTCCAGATATCATGTTACTTTAAAGTTTAATATGATTGCAACAACATGGTTACTTTGACTTGATGCTGCAGCATCACCTTACCTGACTCGTTAGCTTTATTGAAATGGTCTTAATGAATAGGTTATAGATCAGTGATGAATGATGATCCAGTTTTTTGAAGTACAAATTGGAAAAAGTCAACTTCCAAAATATTTATTGTTTTTGTACAGTACCTACGGTAAGTTTAAATATTAACTTTTCTAACTTTTTTTGAAACAAAATCGTTTAAACCATTTTGGAAGTTGACCCATTCTAATAATCATTTTCAATGGCCATTATCGACAATGAATACAAACGGTTCTGAGACATTGTTGAACGAAGACAGTTTATTAGTTCTACCACTCGATACTAGATGGTTCTGTATGTATGAAGTATTTCATTAATTGACAACATTCGTCGAAAGAAAGCAAGAATATTGTTGAGGAATTTCCTTCAAATTTTCAAATGAAATTTTCATTCGATGAAATTTTTTTTCTTGGTGCGTGTGAGGGGCCCCTAGTCGATGCGGGGCCCCTGGTCAGTTGCCTACTCTGCTTAATGGTTAATCCGGCCCTGCAATATAGGTAATATAAACATTCGTGTTAATGAACACAAAGAGTCAATTTTACGAAGCATAAACACCACTGGCTTCTTCGAACATTGTATCAGATTTAATCATTTCGTAGATTTCAATAAAACCCAATAGTTGCATTCAGGTAATAAAGGAAAGCGCCTTGGCCTTTGCATAATTTTCACCCACAACTGTTAATCAGTGGCGGCTCGTGAGGTTTTGGTTTGAGGAGGCTACAAGAGGAGTTAAAAAATACACCATAGGCGAAAATTTTTAGGATTTCAAGGTCAACCGCCTTATAATTTAAAGAAAATCAAAGTAAAACAAGCACCCTAAGCTATTAATTTGTTTTCACTTTCGAGTGTCTACTTTGAGACCTACAACTCCTATTTACAATATTCACAAAAACTCTTCTCAGCCAATTAATCAATTCATCTATTCATCAAATTTTTTTTTCGTTCACAAAATAGGTACCTACCTACCTACTTAACGAATTTGTTAACAGCTGGTGAGAGCAAATAAAAAGTTATTATATATTTTTGAAGATTAGCGGGATTCTGCGATCTTTAACGTTAGCAAAATGATGTATAATATCCTCATAAAATTTTTTGTCCTTCGCCAAAAGTTTTACCAATTCCTTTTCAATAGACAACAAATTAATATTTTTCAAATGATCCTGGCTCATTGAATTTCGTAAATAAGTTTTAATTCTCTTAAGAGTGGAAAACGAGCGCTCTACAGAAGCCGATGTCACCGGGATAGAAACAATTAGACATAAGAGTTTATAAACTTGGGGTAAATCTTGATTCTAATCATTATCAAAAAGGTATTTAATAGTCCTCACATGATTTTGATTTTGTCCCAAAATTTCATTGTCATTATAAACAACACACAGTTCACTTTTTATGGCCACATTATCAAAAAAGGCGTATTTTTGACATAAATGTTCCAAAAGGTTATCTGGAAAATTAGCCGAAAATCCGGTTAACAAATTTTTATTGAGTAACTCGAAGAAATGCAGTTCTTTCAAATCAGAGAACCTTATTTCTATTTGACCCCTAATAGTATCCAAAATTTCATAAAATATTTGCTTATAGTGAAGCTCCATATCTGCGTAACTGAATTTCTTTCGTTTTGGGCTAAATTGAGTCGTATCATCAGTAGTTTGAAATACAGAAAATAGTTTTTTAAAATAAACTTCTGCACGAAATTCTGAAATTTTTTCCAAAAGAAACTTTTTGCAATGAAGTATTCATTCGGAGTATTTGCACCGTTGTTTGCTTTTCTGTGGCAGGCATAATGAACGTTGAGAATATACCTTTCCATGCCTCCGCAGCGTTGCCACAAATCTTGAAATGAATGAAATGCAGGAAATGTAAATACCTTCTATCGTAATTAATAAATTATATTATATAATGTAGGTTGAGCAAGGTAGGTGCATAAAATAATATGATTTTGATTAATATGAATATGCTGAATGCTGACTATTCAATATAATATATTAGTGATACACGGAATATTATTGAGGAGGCTTAGCCTCCTTAGCCTCCTTTGACTAGCCGCCCCTGCTGTTAATTACCCTTGTGAACGAAAAAATTGATTTTCAGGTATCACCTTTACTAATTTCTATTTCATTAAATTAGATTGTAATACTCTCTTGAAGTTAGTCTTGATAATGAAATCATTACTCGAAACATGTGGACTGTCCTTAAATACAGTACCTAATAATTTTAATGTAGTTAATCAAAGTGTCGTTTTATTTTAAATATTAAATTTTCTTTTATAACATTAATGCTGGTATAGGCTCAAAAAATCTACAAAACCAATAGGCAACTCTACAAGTTTATTCAGTTTCTAAAATAAAGTTTCACTAACCTGCAATTCGCAATTTTTTTTTTTTTAATAAAATAAATTATTTTCTATGTTTTAGTCCGGTTTGCTATTTGAGCGTGATTTTCCGAAAATACAGCGTGTCCACGGATGAGGTGCCCAAGAGGAAACCTTTTTTATTCTCAATTTCAGGGAAAAATGCTGTTCTTGATAAAAAGTTTTGGTTGTTCAAAAACCCCATAAAATGAATCAATTTAAAGTTTTTCAAAACCTTCATTTTATGTTCAATTTTATGTAAAACCCTATGAATTTTTGCACTGAGTTAGGAAATGTAATAATAATCTAGTGAGTGACTTTTTCTATATTCCTAGGTAACTGTCAACTTCGGCAAATAATTTTCGAATTGTCATTCTTTTTCAACTATGCTATCTCTTCAATAAAGAATATATCTTGTGAAGTGCTATGGTATTGGAGCTGTTTCGTACAATACGAAATTAATTTATTTAATGAAAAATACCCGAATGTACCAGTTACGAGTAATGGATTTAAAAAATTAATAAAGAAATTAGATACTCACTAGATTATCATTACATTTTCCAACTTAGTGCAAAAATTCAAAAGGTTTTACATAAAATTGAATATAAAATGAAACAGGTTTTGAGAAACTTAAATTTTATTTCATTTTATGAGGTTTTTGAACAAGCAAAAATTTTTATCAGGAATAATATTTTTCGCTAAAACTGAAAATAAAATAGTTTTCCCTCTTGGGCACCTAATCCGTGGACACGCTGTATAATTCAATCCGTCAGAATCGCATCTCGACGAGATGCATTTTGCTCGAAAAACACCACCTTAGTAATGGTGTTCTGCTGCTCCCGAGTTTCTTATTTTGTTTACGTTTCTGTTTTATTTATAAAGTTATTGAACTTTTATTTTACTTTTCTTTTTATACAATTTTCTAATTAAATGTATTTCTTATTATTGCGATACTTCATTTAAACTAGTTCACCTATTCCGACACAAGTTATTGTAATTAAAATATATTAACAAGTTATATATTCAAATATCAAAAAAAAAATTATTATAATATGTAACTAAAAATTTACGGGTTTCGCAATTATTCCTTTATCTGTGCTATAAGACGTTGCTTCGTACCAAATTTCAAGATTCTAATTTCACGGGAAGTACCCTGTAGATTTGATTCCTTAGCGAGTATCGAAAATTTGCGGCATAAACGGCTGCATCTTTTGATTTGGCTTAGAAGTTTGAAGTTTTTCCACAGCTCCAAGGAACAGTAGACCTGAGTATTCGATATAATTTGATATAAATTCCAGCTTGATACCTCCACGCGTTCCTGAGAAAAAGGGTCTTGACATACAGACGGACAACAAAGTGATCCTAAAAGGGTTCCGTTTTTTCCTTTCGAGGTAAGGAACCCTGAAAATATTCGTTAACTTTTCTATAGTTGCCATTTTTCGAAGAAATCATATGACTTTCATAAAGGGTGGGTTTAACTTATCAAATGAAAATGGATATTTTTTCATCGAATCAAAATTGACTTAGATATAGGAACATCGATCATTGACCGAAAATTACTTTTAAAAAAAGAGTGATCTACTTTTGAAACTTCGATAAATCACTACATTGATAATGCTTTTCTGTTCTTTTTTTCAGATTTGCTCGATTAATCAATTGATATTCACGCTGTGAAGAAATATCCATCACTTTCACATTATATAAATGAAAATTTTGTTGCCTGCAAATATTGATAAAACGTACATTACGCCTGAAATAATTAACATAACGGTTGTCTGTTTCACCTAACATTTAACTATCCTGCTCGGAATATGTAAATGACACTTCAATTAAATTAATGATGCGAATGCTCCATTACTTCATTTAATAATATAATTGATCCGCTATGAGCTTTATGTCAATGGAATCTCAATGAAGTCAATTGAATTTAAAAATAAAAAATTCGTTACAAAAGTTCCCTATTGAAGAGGTTTACTAGGGCGAAACCGCCTTGGAAAACTGTATAAGATTTCAGTAATATACAAAATGTTAATCGATCGAAATGGTACTTTATATTATTGCTCGAGTATGAATATAAAAACTGGAATATATCCATTCGTATAAATATTCTTCATAGACTGAACATTGGAGATATTTATAATTCTTCGAAACATATTGGTGAATAATATGAAAGTGATAAAAAAATATCAACTCAAGAACAACATTTCGATCTCATCAGTGTTGTTCACTTGAGGGGTCATTTGTCGATTGAAACGCCTCCAATGAGTAATCTCAGGAAATATTAAAATACTTATAATAATAATTCTTTATTGATCCCTTCGACATTACAAAATGAGAATGTATAGGACAGGTCAAATGAGATTAGTTCCTAGTAAAAGGAAAAATGAACACAACTGATCAAAATAAATGTGATATACTAGTACTACAAAGTAAGCCAACACAATTTATGCAAAATGGCTACCTGCAAAGTATTCCGCAATACTATAATAAGATTTTTCAATCAATATGTGTTTAATGGTTTTTTTGATTTTAACTCGTTCAATCGCTTGATTTCATCTGGTAAATTATTGAAAATTTTTATGCCCTTATAAGATGGGTAGAGTTCAAATTTCGTTGTCCTATGTTGAGGTAGACACAATGTTTCAAGTACAATAATTGTGATAGTTCGACAGTCCAATAAAATTTCCAATATTACGTTTCATAAATAACAGACATTTGTATATATAAATACAAGGGTCCGTCAAAATGTGATGTTTGATGAAGAGCGGTCTACAGGAGGAAAGTGGGCTGATATTGAAGATCAGACGCATTATCCTTTTTTGTGCTAAAAATATCCTATCTACGTCTACTGAAGCACCCCATAACAAGATGTTGAATTGTAAATGACTGTATACCAAACTGTAGTACACATCTAAAATTGACTTGGATGGTAAACACACTTTTAATTTATTTATAGCATAATAGAACGCATTCAACCTTTTACTCAATACATTAATGTGTTCACACCATCTCAAAGTACTGTCGAGATGAACACCCTAAAATTTAACTTTTTCCGAAGAAGAAATTTTCACATCTCCCAACTTTAGGGTCAATGGAACAGCGTCCCTGATTCCGAAAGAAATAAACTTAGTTTTTTGCACATTGACAATGAGCGCATTAGCCCTACGCCATGAAGCTCCTTATCAGTATGCTGCAGCAAGAAAGGAGTTCATCAGTATTTCTAGATGCTACGGCGATAGATGTATCATCGGCAAATAAAATCAATTTCATTAATTCATAAAAATTAATATGTTCAGGTGAATCATTAACGAACAATATGAACAGAAGAGGCCCTAATACCGATCCTTGAGGGACACCAATATCGATTCTAAATTTGCTCGAATATGAGTCACTCACTCTGACGACCATTGATCTTTCCACCAGAAAGCTATGCAACCACTCTAAAAAGATTCCTCTGAATCCCAAGTTATATAATTTATTCATTATAAATGGTATAGATCGATATTATCGATATCGATTCTACACTAGTTCACCAAGCTACTTAACCGACTATTAGACTTACTCACTAGAACTCGGGAGGTTCAAGGTTCAAACCCCGACGGTCGACTGGTCTGCCATAGGTTTTTTAAAAGGTTTCCTCATGACGTAGGTGAGTCACTGTTTGCAAACTTGGAAGATGCTGGTCCAGTATTCATCCTCTGAACCCCACCTCACCTCCTCTATTGATGTACTTATTATTCATTTATTTAATCTAGCAAGACTTCAAGGTGGTTACGTCCTCATTCCTACAAGTTCATTGTCCAAAACATTCTTTCCGTTAGCTTGCAATGGCGAGGTATTTGCGACAAAGCGAACATGAGTTTTCTCCCTTTCACCCACAGAATCTACACTTGTTAGTTATTGATAAACCTATTCTCATCATATGCTTCCTGAGGCGACAGTGTCTTGTAAGAAAGCCAGTGAGGAGTTGTAAATTGTTCATAGTGAAATCCAGATATCCTTTCGATCTAGCAGTTTCAAAGTTCGAAGGAACTTTTTGGAGTGATTCGTCCCTGGAAGATTCCAATAGAGAGTTTCTCTTTCGATTTCCTTATTCTCCTGAAATTCAGAAAGATTCTGGGCTAGTGAATGGCGTTTGTGCTTCCTTCCTGGTAAGTATATTAGCCTCTTCATTTACTTCGATTCCCGAGTAACTGGAAACCCAGACTAAAAATACCTTGTTATTCTTGTCTATTTCTTCAGCACTCCTATATCAACTTTGAATCGATTACATGGGAGCTCAGTATTTTAATAGCAGCTCGACTATAAGAATGAATCGCTATGTTGCATTTCTGGTAGTTTCTTTCTAGGTTCATATCGACACATCTTTCTTTTGTGAGCATTTCTGCCTTAAAGAAATTCGAACAGGAGTCCAACTACAGTGCATATTTGGCGCCTGTCCCATATACTCCAACGCCAGCTCGTTTCGTCGTTTTTGAACCATCTGTGTACCATTTAAACTCAACCTTGTTCTGTAAGTGTTACAGAAAAATGAAACGCAAAATCGTATACTGATGAAGCAAGAACGAAATATAGATTATTTGAAGATGCCGTTTTCCTTTAAAGAAAAACTCTTTCAGTATATAACATTTTTTTCCAAAGTATACATCTCTGTGAAGCAAGTATCATTAGCCATAGTATATCTGTCATTTCAAACATTTCGATTCTATAATATTCCATTCAATAAATTATGCATAAATAATAAAGGTTGAATTTCATCTCCGCTACGTAATAATAATTCATATAATACTAGCGATTAACCCTGTGACTTCATTCGCCCGTAATAATCTTTTTCCCTTGGCCTCCATCGTTATTTAAAGCCGTATGTGACATCCGCCTGCATAGCCCGCCTAGTGCTTTATGGATCAGCGCGACCGGGCGACTTGGTGATGCTACAACCGCAGAGACTGGGGGGTTCACATAGTGTTTTACTTTTATTTGTTTTACGAGCAACTCTCGGGAAAAGCGAAAGCTTATAAAGTGTCCCAAGCACCCCGATATTATTTCAAGAAATGTCGGATTATGCTTCATTCAAAGAGCACCAAGTTGTATCAAACACTTCTGAGGATATTTTTTAAGAGTAACTCTCGGGAAAGGCGGAACCTTATAATGCGTCTCAAGGACCTCGAGATGTTTTCATGAAATGGCATTTTATACTGGATTGAAATCGCTGCATGGAGGAAAATACGGTATCAAAAAGAATAGAAAGAAAACCAATACAATGGTAATTTCGAAAGCCAATTCCCCAGAATAAACATTTTGATTGACAGGTTACCTATTGAACAGGTTACGAAACTCGAATACCTTGGCTGCCGTTGAATAATACACTGGGCCCAAATCAGGAAATAAAAAGCAAAATAGGGCAGGACAGAAACGCACTCTATAAAATTCGAACGTTCTTCACTTCAAAATATCAGAGCCTTACTCTCCTTCACTACATGGTTAAATTTCAAGTTTATGGTATCTTATTATACGGCATGAAAGCAAGGACGCTAAAAGTTAACACTTCGCGTAGACTAGAAACCTTCGAGGTTTGAATATTTCGACATACTAAGAAGTCCGTGGACTGAACACATCAGAACGAAGAAGTCCTAACGCGTATGGGGCAGGATGGAGAATTTTTAGAAATAATGAAGAACCGAAAAACATCTTATCTCGGACACGTACTTAGACAAGAAATATACAGCTTCATACAACTGGTAATGGAAGGATTGAGGGTGAACGTGGTTCTGGCAGACAACAAATGACATAGCTTAGGAACATCAAAGAGTGGACTGGCTAAGACTCTCAGCCATTAATAAGAAAAGCTCAGGACAGACAAAAAGTTGTAGAAGTCATTGCCAATCTTGACTAGAAGGCACCTAAAGAAGAAGTGATGGAGACCAGTTCATGCAGGGTTAAATTTAAATCAACGCCGATGCCTAAAATATGCAGTTTATTGGTTGGATTTCCAGTAATAATTGAGTATCGAGAAGGAAAGATCTTCATGAGAACTTGGTTACTTGTGTCTTGGTTGATGGGAGATGTAGATGCACTGACAAGCCTCTTGTAAGAGGGAAATGTACTATCAACTATGAAGCTCACAATTTTGTTTCAAAATTTTTTCCATAACTACAGGTTCTCAAGTTTTACACATGAACCATAATGACATCTGCGATAAAAAAATTATGCAATTGGGTATCGTCGAAACTACAAGAATCAAAATTTATTTGACATTAACATAAAAACGTTTATAAATAGAGTGATCACTAAAATATTTAATTAAAAATTCTTATGTGACAGTCAATCTTCAAACACTGGTATAATAATTTTTAACTGAAAAATCCAACACAACAATTAAATAACAATCAGACTATTCGTGTTCACAATTATCTAATCCTCAAAAATTAAGTACAGAAGCATATTTAGTTCTGATATAGACAGTTAATTCGAATAACTTCGTTATTCTCTACAACGAGATTTTAATTGGGAGAATGCTTCGTAAGTCAATATTAATTAAAATAGGTAAATGAGTATTGTTTAGGTCTTGTCTTAATACAATCATGTACATACACCTACAAAACTGTGTTCTAATGGAGTAAACCCAAGAAGGAAAGCAGGAACCGATGTAACGTTTTAATTAGATATACCTACAAACATTTCTCAGTAATTGAACTGTATATAAAGGTACTCTGAACACATTGCACAATGGATATATATCTCCGTTTGAATTGAATCGTTCACAAAGTTTCATTGTTAAATAGGGACATTCAAATTAATATCCTACTTAACAATGAAGTAGGCAGTATTACAGTTCAGTTTCAAGCTTAAACAATTACAGAATAGCTTGAAAGATAATTCTTCATATCGAACCTCAAGTAATGAAACTTCAATTTCCAATAGTAGTAGACCATACAGGTAATACAGATATACCAAACTCTTCATTTGGAATATGTTTCAACAAAGGCAGACAAACAGTGTTGGCAAAATGTAGAATTTATTGAAAATTTTAATGTATCAGAACAAAAACAAAACTTGAAATTACTACGTTTATTATCACAAAAATACACAACAATATTAACACAAAAATATAAAACTGCGATTGCAATCTCGGTCACTAGGCCATCATCGGGCATACTGAGTTACACATTCGAGACCAGACCACCGAGGAAGCAGCATCGCCCTGGGAAAGCGGTGAATTCGACGGCAAGCGACTGAAACTGAAGACGACGAGGAGTGAAGAAGGACCTAGATGGGCTGAGAGATTGTCCATCAGACACGTTCTTCATCGGTTCGCTAGTAAGGAGCAGCGCCCAATAGAGGACGGCACGGTGGGATGGAAGCGGATCGTCAGGTTCGAAGACGAATGATGCTCGTTGCAGACGACGAGAGTGAAGATGGATATTGGATCTCGATGTCGGAGTAATGGCCATTGCAGACGACGAGTGTGAAAATGGATGTTGGATCTCGAGGTCGGAGTGATGAACATTGTTCAAGTTCGAACCAACCTGGGATGAAGCGAACATACTTCCAGTCGACAGAGAATGCCACGGGCAGTCGTCAGGTATGTTTACTTGATTTCAAAATTAATGCGACGCGACGCAGAGAGATATACACTTGGGTCTGGAAATATAGACACAAGGAAGGGAACAGGTTCTAGTGCTGACCGCAGCACGAGAGTCCTAATCTAAGTGTGAGACTGGAGGTTTAGTAGGCTTATGCCCGGAAACCGAAAGAACAGAGGTGTTTTTAGTGGGAAGGCAATGTTGATATATATTTATATATATTAACTATTGAATCCCACACAGGCCGGGTTCGCAACCGGTATCGCTTTTGAAGTTTTCACCTCGATAAAAAAAAAAAAAAAAAAAAAAAAAATACTGAGTTAAGAACTGAATACATAATTACAGATTTGCGCTTACGGGTGGGAAAGAATTATTGCAGGTACCTAAATAGACAAGAGGAACATATTTCAAGAAGGGCTAATCGAAGTGGATGGTCCAAATTGGTACAATTAAATGTTCTGCGAAAAATCTTTATTGTTTGAATACACTAAATATAGGAGAATATATCAAGTCAATCTGGTCGTTCAGCAAGATATCTTTTGCATTATGATTGAGTTTAAAATGCAAAAGATTTCTTGCTGAGCGACCAGATGGACTTGATATATTCTCCTATATTTAGTGATAATTTCATTGTACCAATTTGGGAAATCCACCCGATGAGCCCTTCTTGAAATATGTTCCTCTTGTCTATTTAGGTAGGTACCTGCAATAATTCTTTTCCACCCGTAAGCGTAAATCTATAATTAGGTATGTATTCAGTTCTTAGCTCATGTTAAATTATCACGTAGTAACGACGGATTCCATCAACTAGTTAAACGTATTAAGTGTGTTGTATTTTATATAGGTAGGGCAAACTAACAGAATTATCGGAACCAGATTATATGAACATAAATAATCAATATCCCATAACAAGAACATGCATTACAGTATAATTTCTGGAATAATCATATTATAGATTCAAATAGCCCAGAAATAATACATTTAGTGAACAAAAGCAAACGCATGGATGGACATTTCGAATGCAATGCTTTACCTATTACCAACGACCTAATAGATTTTGGAATATCCTCATTCATAGCGAAAGTTTAGATCTTTTTATATAAAATAAATTTTTTATAGTTCTTATCTCGGTTTGCTATTAAAACTTGGTTTTTGAAACCATAACTGGGATTTATATATCTATTTTCAGTTTTTTCTTTCGTTTCACAAGTGAACATTTGAATAAGTTTCTCTCCTTTTTCATTTGTTATTTGAATGACAATATGATATATAAAGTATAAACTTTAAAATAAAAACACTTGGCTTATGTTTCACAATATAAAAAATCTTTAGATACTGTACTTAGCAGTAATAAAAAGTCGACATGTTTCGAGCTATGAACTCATTATCAAGACTGACTGTCAGTCTTGATAATGAGTTCATAGCTCGAAACATGTCGACTTTTTATTACTGCTAAGTACAGTATCTAAAGATTTTTTATATTGTGAAACATAAGCCAAGTGTTTTTATTTTAAAGTTTATACTTTATTCTTTATGATGTTTCACCAAGTGATGTGCGAGAATTCAATCTCAGTTAATATGATATATTGTTTTTATTATGTTTTATATATTTTTTATGAAGATTGTACTATCGTTATCTTTATTGGACGTATGTTTATACTTTTACATTGAATTGTTTCATAGAAAGAGTTAGTTGAGAGTGGATTCAAATATTTTTATTATAATTTTATAATTATGTAAGTAATTCACGAAAAAAATATTCATATACATTCATGTTTTCCAAAAAGAGTTTATTATTTTCGAGTAGATCCAATACAAGAATTATGGCACTGGAAAAATTTTAATGAAAAACCCTCGTTTCTACATGGGCAGATAATTTACCTATTCATACTACGCTTTACGTTCCGGATCCTGGAGTTTGATATACTCACATAAAGGCATTTGAAATCGTTGAATTGCGTATCGGCCTACATGTGTAGAAAGCTTCAATACATAGAGTTAGTTTTTAGTATACTATTGCAGTGCAGTTTTTTCATCCGTTTTAGACCAGCTATACCATGATTTTCGAAAAAAATGTGATATCTGATATATATATATATATATATATTATATATATATATATATATTATATATATATATATATATAATATATATATATATATATATATATATATATGTATATATATATATATATATATATATATATATACCTAGGTATTTTTTATTACCAAAATTGTATGAGAAACCCCCTTTAAAACTAATTCCTATAATATACTTAATGTATAACATCTTGTGGAACATTTAAAAACATTTTTCGCGGAGTTGTTTTTGTAGTATTGGTACGAACCAGCACGATAACTTTTAAGGTTTGATGTTTCAGATATATTTATTAATATATTGACGATGACAACAAGGTTTAATCAATTAAAAGCCCGAACACTGTATCAGCTGTGTGCTACGATGAGTAGATTTTAACATTTTGACGTCATACGCGCGTTTGTTTGTTCGGGAACTGTCAGCGTTTTCTCGGTAATGGATTAAAAAATTTATTTTTTATTTACTTTAACTTTTTAATTAGAGCGAAAAAAAACTGAAAATAGTTTTGTTTTAAACAAAAAAAAATTTTTTCAGATACCCAATTTCATATACATATTATAAGGTATTTTTTAATCAACGATTAAAGCCAAATGAATGCAGTTCTTATATCAAATAGCTGTCAAGTATGTAATGTTTGCTAATTATGCTAAATGAATAATATGTCATAAAATAGCTAAAGTATTACAAATATTTTGAGTTTCTTCATTAATTATTTAAAAGTTCACGTAAATGAAACCATTTTACATTTAAAATCCAATTGTAATGGAAACAAATCATTTAGTGTGACTGGTACCAGTTTTCCAAATTTTCATCAAATTAAAATATTTGGTTAAGATGACAACACAAAATTGTGGAAAATCATAACACTTTCAGATCTTCACAATTTTTTTAACAGGTACCAAATTATCAAATCTGATCTCATTGACTATAATTTAAAAATTTTTCTGGAAGGAACTTGTACAATATCAATAATTTGGCCATATGAATATCTCCAGTTTCTATTTTAAAAAATATGGAATTAAATCAAAGGGGGCAGTTAAAAAATATAAACGAGAGTTTTACTTCTTGTGAATAACATTATATTCCTCTCTGTTACCTAATTCTTCTTTTTAACACCCTTTTATTAGCTTGGTCTGAATGTATCTATGTAACGGAATCTTGTAATTTTCACCCCTTTCAACACGTTAGATTGATTAGAAACTTGACAATGCAATAATATAAATGGTTTCTCCCATTATCCTGATCAGAACCTTCAGGATTAGCAAATCCGATACCCGTTAGTGCCTTTGTGCCACGTACACGTTTATATAATTAATAGTTATAAGAAAAACAAGCTTTTGTAGATAACTGAACTAAAGTAGAAAAAAAGTTAAATTGAAAATAGTTTAATTATCAAAAAATTCCTTTCATTAGAGAAAATAGTGGAGTGCTTTTTGAGATATTTCCATAATGACTAATTTTTTACTAATATCTGTCATTAAAATATAATAACAATTGCCTCCAAGCCTCCCACGCATTTCTACAATAAAATAATTTTTTTTTTAATTACACCATTCTTAATTTACATTTATTGTAAATTATGTTCTACTTTTTAGATCGCTTTTCTATTACCTACAGCGTGTTTTTTAATTTTTTTATTGTTTTATATTACTTGAATAATACTTCTCTAACTGCAACAACGAAAATCGTACTATTGGCGTATTACGAGATATACCTAATAAATATACCAGTAATCGCATCTACTGGTGAAAAACTCACATTTATTGCTGAGTAGTAGTTCTACTATAATTTCTTGTACCAAAAGATTTTTCGAAATGGCGAACATAATATTCCGAAAATTCATGTAATCTGGTTAATTGAATCACTATTACCTAATGTACACTTTCGGATACAATTGATTCAAAAATTATCAATTCATGTTTTCACGATCCTTATTATGACACTGAATTTTGAAATAACTCAGTACCGTTAAAGTAGTTACTAGGTATATCGTCTCGAAATATTTATCTCCCGGAGATTTTCCAGGTAAGGAAAGTACCTACTTCGCGAAAATTTGAAGTAAACATTCCCTGTTAAAGAATCTTTATATACAATGCAAATAGGTAGCTTGAAACACATGCTATACATTCAAGTTAGTAACACAAAACATTCACTGAAAAGAGACAGACAAAACGAATGATCGTGAGTGAACACATGGACATAAGAAAGAAGAACATTCGGGAATTTTTCTGTTGTTGAGTCAGGGCATAGTTCAGTTATTTTAGCAGGCATGAGTGTGGAAATTAATGAGAGTAAGAGAGAGAGAGGCAAAAAATTCGATAGAATACTACTGGATCCAACCTGATTAGCGGCGTTTTTTGAGTACGGAGCGTGAAGCAACTGTGTTAAGTTACAGCGTCACACACCTGAAGACGACGTTCAAGCACTGAATTTGCCGCCGCGACGCTTTACGTCCTGACGCTAGCTGACCTACTGTGGTGAACAGATCGATCAACGCATGCGCGCAGGTGTCTATCCTTCTTCTGCGTGTCAGACAACACCTTGATCCTTGATGTTGTATGCAAAGCAAAATTTTCAGAACAAAACAAGCATCAAGGTTCGTTTGTTTCATTCTTGAGATCACTCCGTCCTCGTCGTTGTGATGTTTTATTCCGTTTTCTTCCTAAAAATGTTTCACATAACCCCCATTCCATTAGGAAAACGATAAAACTTTATTTATTTTTTTGCTGAAAAAGCTTTTAGGAAACAGACTCTTCCGGAAATTGCCTCTGCTGTAAATGAAAGGTAATGTTGTGCGATCCATCTTCATTGGTGGAAATAAACAGATCGAAATTCAGGAAAGAAAAATATTATAAATTGAATCAATTGCGTATTAAATGTAAAAACACTTTGCGGTTATAAAGAGAAGGTAAATATACGACTCAGGCAATACGATGGATATTATTTGACAGTTATTTTAACTACGTGAGCGTGCATTTATAGTTGCCTATGAATGTGCGAGGGTAATTTCAATTTCTTGAAAACCTCTATGTTCAAGGGTTGCCAGGTGTCCGGAAAGTACGGTTTCTTTTTAAGTGTTTTGTCTAGGTGAAAATTAAAAAAAAAACTAAATCATAATGCGACCGGTATTTTAAGAAATCTTGGAAAATTTGATTTTCTCAAAAGTTTCCGTAATAAATAAAATCATCTTAAATGAATAACGGGTCACAGTATATTATTTTTATTTTGAATAGTTTAAACACTGATTTTATAGGTATCATTTGATTGGTAAGATAGAGATTTATTATTATTTGAAATGCTTGTTTGTAAGTTGGGTATATCAAAAAGAGAGTTGTTTCTGCTTTTTAAATTGAAAAGTATGAAAGGTTAGAAAAAGCTATAATTTTTTAATTAAATATTTCATACGTATATATATGTATATATATATATATATATATATATATATATATATATATATATATATATATATATATATATATATATATATATATATATATATATATATATATATATATATATATATATATATATATATATATATATAAAATAGTATATTATGGCTTAACTTCATTTTATAAAATATATGTACTTGATGGAAAAAAATTACTTTTTCTAGTTTGTCCAAAATATAACTTTTATTTGTTTTAATTAAAGCTGAAGACTTAGGAACGTATGAATAACTAATGAGACTTGTTATTATCATTATTTCTGATAAATAAACTGATTATTCAATTGAAAAATTAAAAGTTTTCATTTCAGCTACTATTATTGTCTTTAAAACCCTTTGTTCCTTTTCTATCATCTATTACTATCCCGAACGGTTTTTCTTTTTAACGCATCAGGCAACCATGTATATAGTAGTGCTACAGTTATTTGGTATTATTTATATGCGGATTACAGATCGATATTTCAGAACAGGAAAACCAGAAATGAAACTTTGTCACAAAAATTGTGTATTTTCGAGCCCTATTATTCTACGATAGTAAAACGTTTTATGGCGTAACATGTTATACTACTGTTAGCTTTTCGTCTACCTTCTTTTTGTCAGTTTTCGATTACCTGAATTTTTATTATCCCCATAATCTGCGTTTCAACGTAATTTCTCCATAAAAAGAAAAGGATGCCTGAATACTCGGAAAATCTCAAATTCAATTGAATTATCACTAGTATCAACATAAAATGCAGGTACCTATGTCCTAAACTGAAAAAGAAAATCAAAACATTCATTAATTATAAATCAATTTCGATCTTCGTTTCAACAAACCATTTTTGTTAATTTTTTTCACACGATTCGTTCAGTTGTCAGTTCTTGTCTATTTTGACATAATTTGATATTTTTAATTGCTGAAAATTCATATGCATAATTAAAAAAAATTTCCTTTCACTCATATAAACGTCAACGGTATTTTAGCGAAATGTAACTTTTAAAAAAAATGACTTTTAAAATGGGAACGTATTGAAACAATAATAATATAACACTTTTGTTCAAAGTCTGCAACTCAAATAACATTAAAAACGGGACAATAACAGAAGTGGAATCTATTTCATAATCCATTCATTTATTGAAATTGTCAAATACTCTGATAATGCAGTTTGATAAATAAGAAATACGTTAAAATGTTCAAAATTAAGATTTTATTCAACGATTCAATTTTATATCGGATGTTTGTATGAATTCTCTTCTGTTCTTTCAGTTATTCAAAACAACATTTAGTTTCAACTGAGCAACTACGTGAACCTGGAGGTAAGTGTTCAAGGTTTCCAACTTGACTTGTTTTGAAATAACAACAACCTTGTATAACCTTTGTCTTATAGGTATACATTTCTCATCTTTATTCGTTACTATAACACTGTCAAGAATAAATTCCATTGAGGAAATATGCAGTACGGATGTTTAGTAACCGTGAAATGAATTCATAAATAAAAAGCCTTACATACAATTTTTCATTTTTATTAAATAGGAAATTAGCGTTGACGTACTATGTAGTTTTTATTTTTTCTCGTTAATCAGTAATAAATATCGAATTAAATCCATTATTGCCATTTCTTCTCTTGATATATTTGAAAATATTAACAAAAAAAATTGAATGTACATAACAATTTATATTGTTAATGAAACACTGTTGATTTTCACAAATATTTTTATTCTAATACATGACGCAAGCTTCGAAGTAGGTACTACTTCTTTGTCAGATGCTATAATGAACATCACTTTTCACCATGTACCTACCTCATCAACTAATTGTTTATTTATTTCATTCTAAGCTATGAATCTCTGACTATTCGAACAACTCATGTTATTTTAGAAAATCTGCTTCAGAATCTTAAAGCGAATCTACAATTTCTTTTCGCATTAGGTTCCTTTCGTAAATTTATTACCTATATAATTGTTTCGTGCCAGAGGTATCTTATTATTACGAACAAATTTGATGCCGCGTATGACGTGTTTGAGAGTGTTTAAACATTTCATATTTTAACATTAATGTGTTCCTGATAGGTTTATTACATATACATTAAATAATAATAATATTGATGGTTTTTTCGGAAAATTCCGTACATTTTGCCTTACTGCTCGCGGCAACACTGTAGGTCAGCTGTTATTGAATCTCATACAACAATATGTCACTACTGTCATTAGTTGTTCATAAGTTTTTGTGGTTAGTGAACTTAACAATTTTGGTGCATACTCGTATGAAGATGCTAACTTAGATCGCAAACAAAGACTTGAAAAAAGCCACTGCAGATCGGATGTTCACAAAATGAATCTAGAATCGGTTTACCCTTAATTATTTTTGGTGAGCGTACATCTAAACTTGAATCCAGGTGCAGCTAATATAGAATATTTCTTGTTTTAAGATCATGGATATTCTCAAGGCAATTAATATCAAGGTTCCCATATGGTGAAAACAATAGATTGATGATGATTTTTTTAATGAAATATAGAAATTTGTGACCCAAATTTGTTTACACTTTCTCTATATAATCAATAATGGCTGAAGATGTTGTTTTGCTCACTACTTTCACTAATTGTTCCAAAAAAATACGAGTTGTGTTTCATAATAATGTTTTGATCTGGGATTATGAAAGACCACCCTTTGGTAAGTTTAATTAAGCTAATAAAATGATTTATCATTATTTAAAATGTTGGCCCTCAACACCCATTCTAGTTGTAAGTTTGAATCAAGTCATATTCTAAAAGTATTAATTTAGAGACAAAAATTCTAATTTTTTGATATAGTTGTTGAGCCTTTCTCTAGAACTAGATTTGAATTCGTGAATTTAAATCAAGTTATGTATAGTACACTATTTGTGAAATATAATTCTATTATTACCTTCTTCTCTATTGGCAATTTCAACAAAAACCATTTATTTTTTGTATTTGATTGATTTTCAAATTTCAAAAATAATTGTAAAATTGTTGTTTTGCAGAGCAAAATACTATTAATTTGGAGAATATTTTATCAGTGAAACCTAATTATCTAAAATGTAGTCATCCCTCTGAAGATCCTGAAATAGATCCTTTTTCATTTACAATCCACTACGGAGTAAGGGAACCATCAGCGAAGTGGAAATATAAAGCATTGCATTTGAAACATTCAGATCCTCTGCAAGTTCAATCATGGATAAAAACATTAGAAAAACAATTGAAGGGTAAGCAAAATATATTGCCTGCCATATAAATTTATTTATACAGGTGCTATATATTTATGACATTCCAAACATACAAAAATTATTCTTGGAGAATAAATATTGCTCTCATTTCTATTTCAGGTTTAATACATCGCCCAAAGAGCCTCCTGATTTTCATAAATCCATTCGGAGGCAGAAGAAATTCTATGCAAATTTACACAAAATTTGGTAAACCTCTTTTTGAAATTGCAGGAGTAGATGTTACGGTGAATGTATCTCAACGCAAAGACCAAATTCGTGATTTTTTAATAAATGGAAGTTTGGAAATGTTCGACTCTGTGGCGTGTGTGGGTGGCGATGGTACTGTTTCAGAATTATTCAATGGGTTAGTGCTAAGAGAGTGTAGATTGAAAGATATTGATGCTGATAACATGAATACACCTCTTCCTAACCCAAGAATGCCAGTTGGAATCATCCCTGGTAAGTGGAATGTATAATTTATATATTGTTCTATTTTATTGTTTCGATTGATTTGGTTCAGGCTTTTTGGTATAAAATCACATGCAAACGTCGATGCTCTACAGACGAGTTTCTCAATATTCAAAGTTTGGTCCCTCAGTTAATGAAAGTTAGGATACTTGTTGAGGAAAATACTAATTGCCAGCATAATTGCAGGAGATTTGTTTCAATGTGGTATATGTATTTTGTACAGTTTTCTTTTGGTTGTGGGTAAATTTCATTGATAATTTAGATAAATTTCACCATCCAAAAACATAAATATTGCTTACTGTTATATATACATATATATGAACCCAAAAACGTTTAGTAAACTTTTAAAAAAATGAGACATCACGAATATCAAGAAATGCATACATCTAACTTTAATCATTGGTTGGCAGTTTCATCTTGCATTTTGCAAATAAATCAACTTTCAAAGTGCTAGACGAGCTAAATGTAAGTAATATCACTACAAACAGACACAAACATACAATTTCATCTTTGGAATTTCGGTGCTCTCTCATATTCTCAAGGAATTTAATCAACCTACTTAATTCATAAAAAAACTGAGTAATTACCAAATTGAATTATTCACTGTTGAACTTTTCAGGTGGAAGTACGGATACAATAGCATATTGTCTTCATGGAACCACAGATCCAACAACAGCAGTTTTTCACATTATTTATGGTGATTCAGTGGGTTTAGACTTAGTTTCTGTATATAATGAGAATACTCTATTAAAACTTTATGCAAGTGTACTTAGTTATGGATATTTAGGTGATGTTGCTTACAATAGTGATAGACACAGGTGGATGGGTCCTCAACGATACAATTATTCAGGTGATTCAATATTTTTTAAATTTATTTATATCACGATATTCACATGTGAACATTGTGGTTATTTGTGTAAGCTTGTATTTGTCTTTAATATTTAAAGAGCCAAAGTTCATAAATGCGGTGGGAGCAATAAAGTTAATATTCTCAATCCCTCTCTCCTTTTAGGGTTTAAGAAACTATTAGCTAATAAAGGTTATCGAGGTGAAGTGGCGATACTGACAGACACTGATGAAATCTCTCCTAGCAAATGCTTCGAAAATTGTGATACATGTGGAAAAGATAGAAATGGGGAAATAGAGAAAGCTCAATGGAGAACTGTTAGTGGGAAATTTTTCATGGTTAGTGGAGCCAACATCAGTTGTGCCTGTAAGCATAGTCCTAATGGAATCGCACCTTATAGTCATTTGGGAGATGGAAACATGCATTTGGTATTAGTAAAACATGGATCGTTCTTTAACAATCTGAGATTACTTCTCAATTTGTCCAATAAAAAGAAACATATAGAGGAATTGCCTTTTGTTGAAACTTACTGTGTTAAAGAATTCTGCTTCAGATCTCGAGGAAGTTCTAGTCTCTGGAATTGTGATGGGGAAATACAACATCAAACCAACATCCGTGCCAGGTTTGTACATGTTGATCCAAAGCAGTTTTCAGCCTTTCATTTGACAATAAAATCTACATCAATTCAAAGTATTATCGAAAATAATTTTTTTTCTAATTAATTTGCCCCCTTGCGTATTATTGTCACCTGTAATGTAAATATTTTATTCTGCTTAAATTTCATTATATTACAGAAAATTTAGTGGCTTTTTATTGATTAAAATTAATAGTATGACCTCATAAAATTCTATGACAAGAAAGTTTGTTGAATAATCTCAAAGAAAGAAGTAGATACACGTGTTTTTGTATCACTTTATTGAGTATTGATAAATTTTCAATTGTTTACGATATATTTGGAATTTTGTATTATACACGTTTTTTTATATTTTTTTGTGAAGTAAATTAGTTCACTAATTTCAACTTTGATTTTAAAATTTATTTATGTCCATATAGTATATACAAGTTCCAAATTCTTTGATTATTTATAATAATGCCGATTTTTATTGATTTTGTTTTATTCGTATTTTCAGAGTAAGCAGGCAACTTCTTACCATTTTCAGTAGAGGAAGGCCAAAAATCGATTTAGCAGAAACGGGATGCTGTGGAATGTGATGCTCCCTAATTTGAAATAATTTTTTATTCATTGGTCTGGGCAACTTCAAATTTTGAGATTGATTAAGAATCTTAAAGTAGTTATTATTTTGTGTTTAAAAAAGACCATGACGAATTTGTATATTCCTATGTAGGTTTTCATGTATAAATGACTATCCAAGTTCAAGTATTTGCTCAGTATTGAAAAGTTTACCATTGTGATAGTTTTCTTTTTGAGATTGAAATTTTATGAATAATTAATTCTGGGTTTTTTCAGATATTTTAATATAAAGCTTTTCATTCGTTATATTTTGATATATATGTATAAACTTTCATTGT
>JARQZK010005083.1:27500-80000 GCA_030704885.1 Cynegetis impunctata | reverse complement strand
TATTTATTGCTAGTGTTTTTTTGTCATTTGGAGGTGATTGAATTGCCCCCCTCCCCCACGACCAGCGATTATACACTCTTGTGTATAATTTGAAATTTGTCGTTGATTTTTCAGCCAATATGACTTGGAAAAATGGCATTTATTATTGTTCGATATGTCTCTTTATATTTTGTCTATACTATTTCGAATTAGATATAGCGATTGAAATGTTGAAAATGATTGAAATTTTGAAAACAATCATATAATGAAATAATTGAAACCTTAAGAAAAGTCATAATTAGGTGAATTATGTGTCAAGTTAGATATAAACAAAAATATTGTTTTGTCGAAGTATTTGATATGATTGAAATAATATATGATGTTCCAAGAAACCAGTTGTGTTTTTATCGAATGAAATTGCTTTTTTGTGTCCTACTAGTCAAGTTTTGATTTTTGTTCCTTTTTGTCCACGATAGAAAGAAGTACATACGTCACAAAATATTTTGTAGGCACTGCTGCTTTCGGGGACATTATTATTATACATATTATTTACTGCAATTGACACTGATGAAGGTAATCAAGGTGGTTCGTAAATTTATATATTTCTGGACGACTTGTCCTGATACTAAATTTTCCCTCCATTATAATCAAGTTCATTCATAATTACTAAAATGAATGAAAAATTATCATTCATGCATCCACATAGCGAAATTGACGAATAAATTGTTCAGGAATTTTTCTTTTTGTTGAGTATTTCATGTTCGTTTTAATATCGCTTAGTTGTTTTGATTTTTGTTGATCGAAATCATCGTACCTCATTAAACGAGCGTGAAAGGTTCTCTGCAGTTAATATCGAAATGAAAAAAGTGGCGTCCTTACAAGTCCGCTCACACATTGATTTGTTATTTACACTCGTAAGAGCATTCCAATCCAAATATGGTCAGTCGTGAAAGCATTCATAATAAGTGAATGACGGATTAGCCTCTGCAGCTTTATTTATGAATTCGGCTTGAATTATCCCCAGATTTGTTTCCTATAAATAATAAATTTATTACGATAATGAAACGGTAGGGGTCTGACCATTATTTCTCATTTGTCCAATTTCCGTTCAGTGTGCGCGCATATCGTTACTGTCATCAGGTACACATGTTCGTGTTAGATCATATTTGATTATTATTTTATCTTCAAGGAGGAAAATGTTCTCGCTCTAATAAATATTTCTAATTGTGTTTCGAGTGAAGAATAGTAGGATATTGTTCATTCCATTTTCAACGACTAGCCGTTAACATCAAAACACCAAGTTAGTGCATTATATATGTAATATATATATATATATATATAAAAGTATATATTTATATATATATATATATATATATATATATATATATATATATATATATTTATAGATATATATATATATTTATATATATATATATATATATATATATATATATATATATATATAAAAATATATATATATATATATTTATATATAATTATATATATTTATAGATATATATGTATTTATGTTGTGTTGTGCGCATTCTTGTGAACACAACAGTTTGTTTCACAGCTGTTCTTATTGTGAATATCTCTATATCTGTTGTACAGGATGTTGCATATTCTCCAGTGAATTTCCAGGTATTTCCAGAGAGTTAGAAAGATCTTTAACGAGTCTACCAGTTTCTCCTAGGCGTAACATGAAACTGTGTCTTGCTGAAAGTTTTTTTGTCGTTTGCTTGAACCTTTTTTATTAAAATTTTTCTCCAGCTTTGTCTTGTAGGTATATCTATTATTATTTTATTCAATAAATACAAGAAAATGATTAAACTAAAGAAGATATAGGTAAGCAGTCGACAAAGCAATCTTTCACGTCACGCCTAGAAGAAAATTATAAAATATTTATAGACCATGCTGGAATTATCTGATAATTGAGTAGAGTTCAATCCAATGGAGATTTTTTTGATAATAGGGAAAGGCAGATTTGCAAAAAATTGATTGTGCAGCAGATGTAGAGGTGTTTGAGCCTGTACCTAATTCAGGTCCTCTTTGAAAATAGGGTACATGTTTAAAAATGAGATACTTCTTTCAAATTGAGAAATTTTGAAAATACAAGCATTTTACCCTTTCTATGCTGAAACAGGTGCAGACTGTTTAATAAAAGGTACAGAAAACTCAAACAAACATTAAAATACTCTAAAAGACACATGTATAGTACTATGAAGCAATAAATTCCAAACAAACTATATTCTACAAACAAATTCGCTTTTATAATGTATATTCTATTAACAAAGTAGGTACTAAGTTACATACATCTATGAATTTTGTACTTGAATTAAAAGTATGTAGGTTGTTCAAAATACTTTCTTCTATAAGAGTAGGTTCAATTCGATCATAAAGAAAATATAAATTGAAATTAATTTCATTTCAACGAAGAATATTTTCCAAAAAAAACTCAAAAAAATTATATTTTATTTCATTTCTCCAAACTGAAAATCGATTGAGCAAAACATCGCACGAATTCTTGAGGAGAAGCTGACAACTTCAGACAGTATTCGTTCATTAAATTAGGTCTTCTAGGTGATTCCTAAATAAATATTAATTCGAAATCAGTTCAAATTGGAAACTGCTTATGACATGATAAAATTTCTATTTATTTTTAGTATCGACTATAAAGGAATAAATGAACAAAAAACAGTAAAGTCCCACCTCTGAAACTTATTTAAATCAATTTTTAGGGACGAAAATGCTTTCTTTTCGAAGAAGATGTTCTGATCCTAATCTACAATTGATGAGTTTGTCAACTTTGGCAGAATCAGTTGGTACTATCGAATTAACTTCAAGAGTAACGAACAAAGAAAACATAATGGAAATGAAAACTAGTAAGTTTATTGAACATTTCATTATTGTAATTATCTCTGAATCCCTAAATACTTTTCCTACATTTATTAATAAACCAATTTTCGTAGGTCTCCCAACTCTAATTAAAAAAGTGAGTCAAAAATGGGAGAAATTGAGGCAGGGTGAAACAATGGACGTAACAACCATTGAACCAAATCGAAGAAAAAACAATAATCAAAGAGAAAGTGACTCGTATTTAAATCAAAGAAAGGCAGAGTTTGAATCACTCGGCAGATATATGAAAACATCAGATCCCAAAGTCCCAGGAAATGAAAACGTCAGTACAGAATTGACCCGTGACGATCTCAGGGATATATATAAAAAATATGAAAGTTTGAAGGAAGACAACAAATTGAATTCGCATCAAAAGCAAAAACAATCCAGACGAAAATTGAATGTTTTATCGGACCATTACCCATTGAACCAGAAGCAACTTTTAGATTACCTTGTAATGATGCAACCCGAAGCCGATGAATTCGAACATGTACTAGACGCTTTGTCCTCTGAAAAATCAAAATCTCAAAACGAACTGGAACGTTCAACGGACAAAAAATGGCCAAAGCCAATTTCAAAGTTTAAGAAAATGAAGAAACTGTTCTCGAGAAAATCAAGTAAATCGGACGACGAAGGAGATACCAAGCGTAGATTGAAGTCTTCTTCGACTGGGAGCCTGACGAGCATATCAAATTTCTTCTTAAGAAAACGAACTTCATCCCCGAGTCCTTCAATGACATCGCAATTTAGCTTCAGTGATTCTGAATATGATAGTGATGTATCGTTCAGAAGTCTTAATTCGTTAAGAGACATTCCAAGTGCTCATTACGGTACTCTCGAGGGTATTAATAGGAGCAACCATTACATTTCAGATGACACAGATTTAACAAATGATCGTGATAATTCAATGAAGGAGGTAGACGAATTGAAGACATATCAAATTGACCATCAATATGAGCTAATTGACGAAAACGAAGAAACTCCCAATTATGGTAACATTTTAAAAACCGAGCCGACAAATGATGACCTTGATAATATGTACGTACCTTTGACAAAGCCTCTCGAAAAGGGTTGTGGATCAAAGATTAATAGAGACGAAATTGTTCAACAGTATATTGACGGTGCAAATATGCAGCTACAAAAGCCAAAAGTTTCAACCAAGGATGCGTTTGACGTGAAGAAATACCCACCTGATAACTTCGAATTATGTTCGTCCCGATTGCAGGCAAGAGGAAGCGATACGTACCACAATTGTGATGAAAATAATACTAAGAAACGAATTCGTTTGAACGAAATTGAAGATCGAAACGTAAAGAAGAAAACCGAATCGAAAAGAAATTCATTTTTGACAGATGCCACTTGCTGTGAACAAATAGGCAAACTCTCCCTCGATTATGATCACTCTACTAATTCTACATTATCTGTGTCTGAAGGTGAATTCGAATATGTTCGATCGAAGAGTGCAGGATCCGATTCTATGAGGCCGAATACTGAACCTACTTACGTAACGAATAGTAGTACATCGTATTTAAATTCCGAAATTTATCCAGATTCAGTAGCTTCAGGGTGAGTGAAATTTTTATCAGATATTCAGAAAATGTTCAAATTTCTAAAATATTTATAGAGAAATAGTTCGTCATGGTACATAATCTGTATTATTATTTATGAAAAATTTTTTCATATCGTGTTTGTTACGTCATAATGTTAAAGAAATTTCCGTGTGTTTTTCTAATAATATTGTTATGGGTCTCAACCAAGTAACGGCCAAATCAATTCAAAACATTATACTTATGTGTCTAGAAAATCACAAAATATTTAAAAAATAATAATTTCTATTCTTAGATGCGGAAAATTTCAATTAGCTGATGAAATTAACGAAATAAATACCACTGAAGGCCAAAATTTTCCATCCTCAAGAGATGGACAACTGGATTCAGCGATTGCTAGACAAAACTCCGAACGAGCAAGTAAACGTTATAAAAGAAGCAACTCCAGCCTATTACAGCGTTCTCCAAATAAAAGTGCAGCTATCCAAAATACCGAAAACATTGAACCTGCACAAACCATCCAAGTGACGAATGATCAAGATGATAAAAAAGAAGAATATGAGGAGACAAGAGTGACATTCAGCGAAAGCAGACCTAACTCGAAGAAAAAACAGGATCATGTATTTAAAAAACCGAACGAACACGTAGGTCGTTTATATAATGCAGTTGATGCGAACATCCATTCCTCAAGTTTGAACAGAAGAATCAGTGACTCGCACATAATATCGATTAATAAAAAACGAAATTTGGGTTCCATTTCATATGTAACTTTCAAAAAAGGTCCAGGTATGAAATCTCTGGGGTTTTCCATTGTTGGAGGAAAAGATTCCATAAAGGGGGCAATGGGAATTTATGTCAAGACCATATTTCCAATTGGCCAGGCTGCTGAAAGTAAATTGCTTCAAGAAGGTAAGAGTTTAAATTCAACTAAAACTACTGAAATGTACATTTCATATAATATATATTGCGTATGTCAATCCATATCTATTTTCCATTTCTGATCTGTATTTCTGGATTTCTTAATTTATAGGAATATTACATATTTTTGAAGAATTTTAATATTTGCAAACTTACAGGGGATGAAATTTTATCGCTTAATGGACATTCGTTTGAAGATTTAACGCATTCAGAAGCTGTCCAGTTGTTCAAGAATATCAAAAGTGGTAATGTTCTGATGCAGATTGCACGACGTAAATCGTTCCACAAATTTGTTAGTTCATTGTGAAATTGATTAAAATAACTATTTCTCAAATTCATTATGCTAATTTGCTCTAACTATGAAGTTAAAATTTGTTCATTATCATGTTATTGCAATAAAATTATTGAAGTTATTTGAAGAAGCATATTATTGGTGGATGTTCTGAACATTATTAGAGCAGCAGAGCTCGATCACTAAGGTCCTATTGTCCCTCAATTTTTTTTATCTTTTTTACATACAAATTCTTAACCCTCTAAGTCAATTTTGATGTACTGTAAAGGTGAGGGAAACTTTGAAAACCTCGAGATAACAAGAAATGTCTACGTCAAAATGGTCATGGTTACAAAAAAGCTTTATACCTCCTATCTATAAAATATAATGAAACTGAAAACTTAGTTTGATGATAAACCAAGAATATTTTTCACATTCCCAAAATTTTGTGTAATAAGAAGCCTAAAAGTAAAACCTGAATATTTTTCAAAATTGGGGTAGGCCTTAGGTGAATTATTGAAGTCTCATGTCTTTTTCAAGTACTCAAAGAAGGGGCAATCGTACCAACGTCGATAGGTTTTCTAACATGCATGCAAAGTGCTGGTAAAATACAGTATTCGCCAATTTATAGAATTCTTGATGCACGAATTTCTCTTCTTTATTCTTTAGTTACAAAGCATTCTGTTGAGTCTACAAATCTCTTCGTTTCTAATGATAAGATTGACAGGTCGTTAAGTGAATTTTTTTAAAGTGAAGAATAAGAAGAAAATATCTTACAGCTGTGATTGACTACTTTACTGTTGGTAAATATTTTAAGGATTTCCTCTTAATAAAATTAATGCTGGATTCCCTTCAAAGTGGAAAAAAGAAAAACGATGTTAATAATACCCAATTCTATGACACAGAACATTTTGGATGAATTTTAATGTCATAGAGAGATTACTTTTTTGTGACATTACATTATTGGAACTGTCAAAATTGCTAAAAATGAAAATAGAAGTATCAAGTAGAGAACGCCATGTTTATGTTGTTCAGGTTGAGATTTTGTAAAATAATTCAATTCATGGAAAATGCATTGATATATAATTAAAAATTCAATGATTTAGTAGTAGTACTGGCACAAATTTGTTGTAAATATTTTTACTCGTGTACCTCTTAGAAAAATTAGGGTTAAGTGTCAATTAAGAGTTAATTAAAAATTTCTTAGACTGAATATCAACACATTAATGAGAAGGAATGTTTCGTGATTGAGTTCTGAATTGTAGTCCATTGTATATTTGGTCATTCGAACTATGTAAAAAGGGTCAGAATATTATTTCTTGGAAGAATGGCTGGTTCATTTGATCCTGAGGATAAGTCTGGGTAATTTTAAAAATCCCTTTAGATTCATTGTTTCTACAGGTTCTTTTTTTCTAGTTGGTATTTCGGTCATATAAGCAGACAGGAAGCTAATGATTTGCTAGAAGCTGAAAGGGAGGGTGGTGTTTTTCTTGTTCGGGATAGCTCTACATGCATTGGTGATTTTGTATTATGTGTTAAGTAGGTATCTCTACATGATTACTTAAAATCATTCAATTTATTTGACACTCCTTTTTATGATGATGTTTTTTAGTAACTGCTTCTAATTTTCAGGGAAGATAGTCGTGTTAGCCATTATATTATAAACAAGAGACAACAGAATGAAAAAATCACATATAGAATTGGAGATCAAGACTTTTCAAATCTGCCAGAATTACTTGCTTTTTACAAGTTGCATTACTTAGATACTACTCCATTGATAAGGCCAGCTTCTAGAAGAATTGAAAAAGTTATCGCCAAATTTGATTTTATTGGTCAGGTATTAATAAATTTATTCTGTATGATTAATAGGAAATTCATAATTTTCATGACAAAATTATATTTAATAACCCAGATTACATTAGATTCAGTATGTAGAGTATATTAATGAAAATTAGTTTTAATCATCTGAGAATTATTGTCTCATTGGTTGATAAAATTTATAAATATAGTGTTACTCTGAATGGAACCATAATTCATGTAATTATTTTTCACATAGTTAACCTTGCAAAATGAATTAATTTACTGTTCTTGCATTTTCAAATAACCTTGTAGAACATTTTCATAATTTCACACCTTAAAAAAATCAATTTAAAAAAATGCATTCATGCTATGAAAAACTATGTAGAGTAAAATATAAAACCATAATAATAGTTGGAAACTATTTCTATAACATCCTGCTATTCTAGGTATTGTTCATTGATAAATGGAATGATACAATGTAATGTATTATTTTTAGGATCCTGATGATCTCAATTTCAAGAAAGGTGATATTTTAACTATTTTATCTAAGGATGAGGATCAGTGGTGGACTGCTATAAATTGCAGAGGAGTGAAAGGATCAATTCCAGTTCCGTATGTTGAGAAAGTAAGAGATTGAATTCAGAAACATTCTGTTAAAAACAAATTCTACAAGGAAATATTTATTTCAGTTCACTGAATCACAACCTTCAAATGATGTTACTAGGCTTAATTCAGGAGAACCTTCTACAATGAATAGTACACAAAAGCAAGCTGAAGCGGCGATGAAAAAAAACCAAATGCAGGTAAAACCTGATTCGAACAATGTTATTTTTTCTTTAAGGCAACTTATGTGATAGTGTAGTATGCATTGATTCCAGAGACAGCTTCCGGCTAAAGCAAGAGTGAAGCAAGGACGTGTACCAAATGCTTATGATCAAACCCAACTTAAGCTAGAAGTAGGAGATATCATTACTGTCACGCACACTAATATCAATGGCCAGTGGCAAGGGGAACTCAATGGCAAAGTTGGTTTCTTCCCTTTCACTCATGTTGAATTCTTAGATAGTGACAATGAAAGTTAATACAAGTTGTTCGCCATTACGGAAGTGTGGTGCTCTATGTATATTTATTGCTACGCCATCACGAAAGTGTGGTGCTATATGTATATTTATTGCTAACTAATACTATTAGTTAACTCATTCAATTTTATGTAGCAACATTGGGCTTATTTCATTATGTATGGATGATCAATTACAGATTTTGTGCAGAAGTCATTTTATCTACCCAGCATTTCATCCTACCTTTAAAAAATATATATTTTCATATATATATATATATATATATATATATATATATATATATATATATATATATATATATATATATATATATATATAATAATAATAATAATAATAATACTTTATTTCAATTACAACAATAATTAAGTCAAAACAATACAGTTTAAGTGAAGTTAAGAATGATATGGTCCTGTATATAAAGTTTGAAATCATCAATTATATACATACATATATATATATATATATATATTTGTAATAGTTTTGAAGGCATATCTAGAGTTGTTTTTGTTGGTCTGTTGATCACTGGTATGGATCATCTTTGTATCAGTCTAGCCCGGGGAAGATCATCATTTTCAAGGCCACGTAAGCATAACTCAGAATGTAGCATATATGATAACTGCAGCAGAATATTAGTTACTAAGCAGAAACTTCAAATGGAGTACAGATATCAGAAATATCTGAAAAAAAATACAAATATGTTTTGTGAATTAAGATACTACGATAAAACTCCTTGGTAGGTATAATATCCTGGCAAATACTTTATTTGGTATCAATTAAGTAGAAATTATACAGAGATAGAGAATTATATATAGAAAAATCCTTACTTCCATGAGAGTGATACATTGTACAAGAAGATCCAAGTTCTGGACGAGGCGAAAAATTTGCATTTCAAAATCTGTTTCAAATTTACAAGATAAAACTTGAATATTAACGTTAGTTAGTCAGCATCTGATGATGAAATATTAGTTCGAGACGTGCATCATGCATTAAATCTTAAATATATTGTGAAAATTGTTCAGATCAGTGTTTCATTATATATATATATATCCTGCTCACAAGTAGACGAAGGGTTCTGTTGCCGCTATAAAGACAAATAATAAAAATAAAATGAATATTTAAGGGGGCTCCCATACAACAAACGCGTTTTTTTTTACCTTTTTTGCTCGATATCAATAACGACAACAGGTAGGCACTTGAAATATTCAAAAATACTCAGTTGTATTTTTACTTTGAAAATAAATATTTAAAGGGGCTCCCCAAAAAACGCGATTTTTAGCCTATTTTTGCTAGATATCTATAAATGGTAACAGGTAGGCACTTGAAATATCAAAAAAATACTTAATTGTATATTTACTTTAAAAATAAAATATTTACCTACCTCATCGACGCGTCTGAAGATGTCCACCGTGGTTGTGAACGAAACGTTACAAATAATTTCCAGCAGGCTACGAGTAAATAGCACGAAAGAAAAAGAAAAGCTATGGAGGAAAACCCTCACAAAGTATTAATTTAAGGGGGATTAATTTGATTTTGTTTATTATCCTTAGTTTGCAAAGAAAATTTTTGTTTATTATACTACTTTCAGTGTAAAGTATTGTAATGTGGGTGAACAAATACAATTATTATTATTATATGTCTTTATAATATGTTTGTGTATTTTGTCTAACTGGGCATGCTATTCGACGTTGAACATTGCGTCTCTTCTTTGTTGTATAATATATTACCAAATCTATGGTCAATGATCTGCATTCACATTTCCGGACAATGTTTTGGATTACATGCCTTTGTAACATAAATTAATGAATAAATCAAGATATTGAACAAGAAAGCTTTGCGGACGTTTCCTTAATAGTTCGTGCAGTTTTTGTATCTGGCTAGGCTATTAGACATTGAATCTTGAGTCTCTTCTTTATTCTGGGAGCTTTCCAACAAGGCAGCACCGTGCTACTCTGTGTCACACTACCGAACACGGTGTACGGGTGCTTGTTGGAAAGCCTTTTTGATTTTTATGTAAAACGCCAGAGAGCGCAGCCATCGTTATTTCAAAAGGCAATGGACAAGTGTTTTCTGTTTCGGTTTATTACGAATCACGTGCACCATCATTAGCCAATTTTGTATCACGTTAACTAATGAAAACTGTAAGTGAAATATTAATATGATATAATACAATGATAATCATCTAATAAATTAATAATTCAAACTATTGCCAACGTTAATGCAATAAATCGACTATAAATGTTGGTAGCACTGAAACACTACACGCTCCAACTCAACTTTTTTTTGTGTTCGTCCGTGTTCCACCGTGTCGTAGTTGGAACAAGAAGCGATGAACACAGTGTCGCTCTGTGTCGTAGTTGGAAAGCTCCCTCTGTAGTGTTAGCGAATAAAACTTAACTCTATGGTCGATGGTCTCCATTCACAATACAGGACAACATTTTCGATGCCTGTCTGGTGTTTGTGTGCGTTTTTCTATGAGGTACACTGTGGATATACAATATGAAAATGTAGAATTTAAACTGAAATTCTTATTAAAAATGGGCAGATCAAAATTTCCAGGAAAGCCGTCAAAGCATATTAATAGAAAAAGGGTAAATGTTCTTCCTCCGAATGGAGAAGGACCGAGCATCGTTGATCCAGTGACAGTTATAGAGGATAAACAGGTAAACAGAAATTTGTTTATTCTACCAGTTTTCAATTTTTTTGTTAATACCCTTTAATTTTTCTATATTTCAGCTTTTTGACAGGCAGGATTCCGCGGATGTTTTAAATCATGCAAATGATCCTAATATCACACTGAAGAAGTGTTTGAACCGAAAAATGCAGAATTCTAAGACTTTGAGGAGCAAAAATGCAAAAAGGAATCTTATTTCTCGTATATGTAGTAAAAACGTTATGAAAGGAAATATAATTAATAAGATGAAAAGAAAGAAAAATGGTAAAAACATTGATCACAAGTGTTACACTACTTTGAAGAATATATCACATGGTAATCAGAGAGAATCTGGAAATTTGGGAAAATTTATTCTGCCAAGTAGGAGTGTACATTCATCACGAGTCATTAAACCAAATAAACGTTTTATGGATATTAATGAAACTCTTACTCGTAAAAAGAAAAATTTCAAAAGATATTGTAGTGGAAAAGAAGAGAATAACGAGGAAGGCAGCAGCACTAAAAATAATGGGAAAGATATGTCTCAATCAGATTCTTGTTCTAATAATAGACGAATAATATTAAGGCAAGCTAGACTTCAATTTCATTCTCAGTCTTATCCTTTAAATTCACAAGGCCCATTCTCTAGTAATTCTACAAATGGTTCAGCTCCAGGTACTGTTACTTGTGGTGTGTGTGGTGCGGTTAGATTTTATCGTTTTATAAAACAAGCTAGGAAATTTAACATATACAGCTGTGAATCTTGTAGGAAGTTTATTTCAAAAATGATTAAACGCCAGTCATGTAATAAAAGTTCAACATTAGTTTGCCATAAAGGCCAAGGAACATGCCATGTGCCTCCAATTGTTAGGAGTCAACAGTGGAAATTGATTAAATGTGCCTACAGGGCTAGGTGCCCTGCCTGTTGGTTAAAAATGTGCCTTCGTTCCTTTCAAATGCCAGTTAATCTAAGAAATAACCTTTCTCTGCTTCTTCCATCCTACATGCAAACACCTGATTCCGTATTTGGAAATAGTTCATTATTTTTTTCCTCTGGAATAAAATCGGTTAATGTAAACATTTCTAAAGCTGCTACATCACACTCTGTGGACGAAAAATCTATGTTACGACCCTTAAGAAGTAACAACAATATTACAACAGCTATCAATAATAATCCTCCATTAATGAGCTCAGAAATTAAAAGACAAAAAGTTGATTTAAAGGGTCCAAGAGTCAAACATGTGTGTAGAAGTGCTTCCATTGTGCTTGGACAACCAGTTGCTACATTTAGTGAGGCTGAAAAAAACAGATCTGAGAAATTTCAAGGATGTAAAGAAAATGTGATGTTAGATGAGAAAATTACTTCGTTTACTTGCACTGAGAAGAATGTCACTAACTGGAAAGAAGCTAAGGCAGATTTTGTTTCTAGTGAACCTGAGTCAATAGATAGCGATAAGTACAAGTTTTTATCAGTAGGTGATATTTCTATTTCACTTGGAAAAAGAGACAGAAGTCATAGGATTACATCACAACTGTTAGCAGAGGTAAGTTTAATTTAGCAACTCTTGACAATCGGCAATATGAAAATATTTGTTTAGTTGTTTATAAAAGCTGTTTAAATTCAGTTTAATAAAATAATCGCATGAGAATCTTCAAAGGTCATTTTGAAAACATTAAAGCTTTTATTTTGATGTTTTTCTGTAAATAATAGTCATTTCTGAATTTTTGTATAAGTTATAAATATAAAAGATATCAGTGTTTCCTTCATGCAGTTAGAATCAATACTTTTATATATATATATATATATATATATATATATATATATATATATATATATATATATATATATATATATATATATATATATATATATATATATATATATATATATATATATATATATATATATATATAATTTAAAGTTTTACTAAAGTAATTGTATTGTCTTAATACTAAGTTGAATTCAGTATTTCAAAACATACATCAGCCTCGATTTTTGCTTTGAACTACGTAACAAATGAAAATATTGAAGTAGAAAAATTACCATTTAAGTGTATCCTAGAAAGTTAAAATATTGAAAAATAACACTAAATGTTTTTGGCCTATAGTAGAGCCAATATTAAAAGGTCTAACTATCAGGTAAAATTTAAATTTTTGTAATATTTCCAATATCATCTACTCACTTATTAATTGTTCAGTCTAAATTGAAGTTGATATTCCATGATAAACAAAAATGATTTGGCCACATGATTTGTGTATACATTTGAAAAATATATGGTTGAGAGTTTTGTATTGTTACAATGAGACCTGGGATATAGACATTTTTTTTTATTCCTTCGTCTTTAATTACTCGAAATTATCTGTCTAATTAGTAGTTATATTTGTAGGGCAAATCGCATGAGAAAAACAGAACATCAATTCAAATGCAACAGTCAATTTCAATAGATTTTTGGGAAAATTATGATCCTGAGGATATTAGCCAAAATGGTTTTTCATTAATTTCCTGCGAACAATTTCCAATGCCATCCATTTGTTTTTTGTGCGGAAGTGCAGGTCTAGAGGCACTTCTTCATTGTTCAGCATGTTGCGAACCATACCATCCCTTCTGCTTGGAGCAGACTCCACAATTGGGAGAAAACTACAATATAAAACAATTTATGTGGCTTTGTCCAAGATGCACAGTTTGTTCGTCCTGTAATGAAAGTGATAGAATCAAAGTAAATTGTCAGAAGTGTTACAAAGCCTATCACGTGGAGTGTTTGAACTATGGCTTTAACACAAAGTGGACAATTGACGACAGACCAACAGTGAGTTCATTTATATTTTGACAAGTACTAGTATTCTATCTTTTGATTTGCATTACAGAAAATTTACTGAATGAAATAATGTTGTTATTACCTCGGTTTTAAAAGCTTTAAAAATCTTTACGCTTCCAAACACCAAACCTTTGTTTTTATCATCAGACTTTCAGTGGTGCTGACGTCATCAGGCGTTGACATTAAAATAAAAAAAATTTTTACTGAATGAGAAATTAATATTTATTATATTTATGATATACTAGCTGACCCGGCAAACGTTGTTATGCCATATAAATTATCACTATTTATCGGCACACCCCGCGCCCGCTGAGTAGTTTAAAAGATCTAAGCGAACAGACAGCAGAAGCGCTTCATTTTTATACTATGTAAAGATATATTCTTCACTTTAGATAATTTCATTAGAAAAATCCCATAAAACTTATATATTCTTCATTATGTGAAAATAAATGACTTTTCTAAATGGTCAGAGATACAAAAATTATTCAGTTCATAAATCAATTCTCAATTTTTCAGGTCTGCTCCAAGTGCTTGAGATGCAAAAGTTGTGGAGCTGAAAATATAACGAAATTTGTAGGAAACCTTCCATTGTGTATGGCATGTTTGAAACTTAGAAAAAAGGGGAATTTTTGTCCACTGTGTCAGAAGTGTTACTATGAAAATGATTTTTGTTCTAAGGTAAGTTCATTGAAATAACCTCCGTTGTAGTCAATGATGAAATTATACTTTTCAGATGATGGAATGTGCCAATTGTAACAAGTGGGTTCATTCCAAGTGCGAAGGACTCTTAGAAGAACAATATCAGATACTGAGTCTTCTTCCAGAGTCAATTGAATATATTTGCAGAATTTGTGCAAAAAACAGCACTCCTTTATGGCGCAAAGCAGTAGATGCAGAACTGAAAGCCAGTTTCTCTAATGTGCTTCGTCTTCTCAGCAAGAATAAAATTGCTAGGGACCTTTTGAAGTGGAGTCCTTTGAACAATAATACCACCCCGATCAAAGGAATAACAACAGTAAAAAAACTTCAGTTCAGTGAACAAGATGATACCGGTGGAATCGATATTCAAAACAATAATACTCTCGATAATCTTCCTGTCAAGTCAGTCAACGTAAGGGCTACAAATGTCCGAACCATGTTGGACGTAAAGAACAAACTGAACTCTAACGATTATCATTCGGTTCGAGAATACAATATGGAAATGGAAGAGGCTTTGAATCATACCCAGTCTGAACAGATATTGAAAATGTATCGTTCAATTCTGCATACAATATTTCCATGGTATGAAACTGCGGACCAGGAAGAATCAGAACACATCTCTGTGAAGGCATTGGAAAGTGGATCATCGGAAACAACAAAAGATAACATCGAAACAAATTTTATACCTCAGATAGAACTGTCGCACAACGATATTAGAGTGTGTGGGTTTTGTAAGGGTTTGGGAGATGCTTTAGGAGATCAAGAATCCCGTTTATTATACTGTGGTCAAAATGAATGGGTACATGCAAATTGTGCACTTTGGTCATCAGAAGTTTATGAAGAAATAGACGGTTCTCTACAGAATGTGCATAGCGCTTTGTTGAGAGGACGTTCTATAAAGTGTTCGTTTTGTAAACAAAAAGGGGCTAGTGTAGGTTGTTGCTTGAAGGGATGCTATGAAACTTACCATTTCATTTGTGCCAGGAAAACAAATTGCGTATTTCTTCATGACAAGACTGTTTTTTGTGCATCACATCAATTGCCGAAAAATTGTAACATAATCACGTCATCACAGGATTTTGATATTCGTAGGTCCATATATGTAGAGTTAGATAAAAAGAAAGGAAAGTATTGTGAAATAGAGAAAGTCAATTTTATGGTTGGATCCCTATGTGTTACTAAATTAGGTAAAATACATCCCCTTTTGTCGGATACTTATGATGCAATAATTCCAATTGGGTTTGTTTGTTCCCGACTCTTCTGGTCTACAGTAGAACCGTGGAAATTAGTATGTTATAATATTACTACATCACCATATAATTCTAATTGTGCTACTTGCTTTGCCGATAAAAATTTCACTATTGATCATTCCTTACCTCAGTTAACTATAGAAAAAAAGTTCAGAGAAATAACTATTTGGCAAAAGGATTTAGAGAAGAGGAAAAGCGATTTAGTGGATTTAGATGATGATGAGGAACCACAAAATACTGCAGATATATTATCTCCAGAACTTACTGACGCCATTCTGAAAGAACTGCCCCATGATCTTCTAGATGGAATATCTGTTCAAGATATAATACCCAAACTGATGCCCTTTGAAGACTTACAAACAATAGATACTAGTAATAGCGAAACCAGTATTATAGATGATTCGGACATCAAATACGGACGAGAGTTGAAAAGATACAAATCTGATATAATTTTACAAATGAACGAAAATTTAGATAAAATGGGTCGAGAAAGAAGAGATAAAAGTCAGCCAAGAGCTTGCAGTGTAACCTTGAGCTGTAAATTCGACAGGGCCGTTTCGCCAGTAATTAAAAAACGAAAAATTGTTTCTGCGCATGAGAATAATCTCTACTTCAAGTTGTTGCAAGTGGATGGAAATTTCGATGATAGCGCTAGTGAATGTGAATCCCCCACCAACTTGGGAGCGCATTCTTGGCAAATAGTTTCAGAGGAACCTGTAACTTGTGAGAAATGTCACTGCACATACAGAACGCAGGCAAGCTACAAGAGACATTTGGATAATTGCGAATTATTATGCACAAGTGAAAGTGATTCTGAACTGGCTCACGAGCACGATAACAATTCTTTTCAAGAATCCATTCTCACAGAAACATGCATGAATGCCCAAATTGATAGTTCGCTTCTTATGGAGAATTCTCAACCGATGCTTATTAATTCCTATGAATCTTATCAAAACCAGCTTCAAACTTCCGTTCTGAATACTTATGTTAAGTCTAATTTAACGTCTGTAATTCCTGGACTTCGTAATTCTCCAGAATTATTTATTCAAAATCCGCAACTGAATCATAAGTCTGTTGTTCCAACAATTATTACAGGCGAATGTAATTTGCAATCTCTATCTTCCGAAACACCAATCACCATAAATCAAGGCGCCACTGAAAATCATAGTGAGCGATCTTTCACTATAACACAGCAAAATATTCCGATGAATGAATCTATTTCAGTTGCAAACAATCAGCCAATGACAATATCTAATAGCTCATTTTGCGTTAATCAAGGTGTGCCTATATGTGTGAATCAGCCTGTACATTTACAAACAAATACGCTGACAGTAAATCAATCGCCATCTATAATTGGAACATCTAGTAATATGCTGAACCCAGTCACTTTGAATCAAATTACCCAACCTAATGTACAGCAGACTGTAGAATTTCAACAACCTGTAACTATACAATCTGTTCCCTTCACAAGTAACCTTAGTCAACCAATGATCAACATCAGTACTCAAAATCAAATTAGCTTAAACGGCAAAGTTTTGGCAAATAATAATATTTTGAACTCGGTGGTTACACAGGCTGTTAACGTACCAACAAATCAGTGGATTAAGCCCATCACAAAACTGCAAGACAAAATGCCAAGAAACAGAACTAAAACGAAAACTATATTTTCCAAAAGGAATACTTTTAGTGATAATGAAACAATAGTTATTCCTACTCAGAATCAATCTGCACCGTCTATGATAGTACAACATTTACCATCGACTAGTTTTGTTCCAGCTTTTGTAGACGCATTTCAGCAACAAACTGGCCAAAACTTGCAGTACATCGCCACTATCTCGCCTCAAATGAACCAAACCATACAGAGCCAACCAATTGTACAGATTCAACCAGATAATAATCTAATAAGCTTAGTACCTGGCATGCAGCCCGTAATCATTCAACAGCCTAGAGTTATGGAAAATCAGTTAATCATGGATAGTAATGGTAATCTTTCCTGGGCACAGGCCCCTCAGGCAGTTCAACCAGTATACTACGGTTTTGAAACAATTGTTCAAAATACTGTCATGCAGTCTCAACAGTTTTTGCCAACTACAGTACCAGGTGTATTGACTGCAAACAGTTCATATTCTACCACAACCCAAGTATTCCAAACAAGTAAATTAGAACCAGTATTAGATGTTTCACCTAATAGCTTTGTTTTACTTAATTCAGGGCAAATTATAACTTCGCAACCCTCCATTGATATACCGCGATATTCTCAACCTGTCAGAACCTTAA
The DNA here is from genome assembly GCA_030704885.1 of Cynegetis impunctata. Taxonomy (NCBI): domain Eukaryota; kingdom Metazoa; phylum Arthropoda; class Insecta; order Coleoptera; family Coccinellidae; genus Cynegetis; species Cynegetis impunctata. Next base: position 61,819 of record JARQZK010005083.1, on the reverse strand, counting down.
CAAATACCACTTCACACAATGATGTAAGAAGTCAGCCCATTAAATACTCAATTGTTTCTACAGGTTCACACAACAAGCTACCTCACATAATTTCACCATCTGTTAATACAAACAGTATTAATCTACCTACAGCACCATTTGTGCAAGAACAAAGAATACCAACGAATGTGGTGACTCCCACCCCTAAAACTGTGCAGGTACAAAACAGGCCAATGAATAGAGTGCTGCCTATGCAGACTGCTCCGCTTAGAGAGAAACATCAGCAGAAGTGTGCAGATATTCAAAAGCTTCATGAAATACAAAAGCCAAATCTTCCGCGGCAGTCTAATAAAGCTATTGAATTGGGAATTAATCCTGTAGAGAAACAAAAACTATCATCTAGGGAAACTTGTAAAACATACATGAACGTTCAAACGCCTTTTATGACTATACAGAAACAACCAGTATTGAATAATCAAAAGTCGCAAGAAGTATCTAAGAATTTGCCGAAAAATTCTCCTCTTTTGGAGATTCAAAAAACTGTGGATTTACTTCAAACTCCTATTATAGAAAAATCGGAGTATTCTTCTGAAATAATATCATCTACTGATGATATAGTTATGCCCGATTTGAATATCCCTGATTATGTGAATCAGTTGACACGATCTTCCATAGTCGAAAATATTTCCTTGGGTGTTGAAAAATTGACATCCGTCCAAAATATATCTCAAAATTCCTCTTCAGAATATATTCAACGAATTCCATCTCCATTTTCCCCTTTGCCGGAGGAAAAAGCACTAATGAAAGCTACAGTAAATCCTTCAGAGGGAAAAGAGTCGCCAAAAACCCCGGAAGATCATTTACTAGACTGCTTAATTCAAGATCAACAGATGGAGCTCTCAGAAAAAACTCAAATAAAACCTTCACAGAAAGAAAATATAGATACAAAAAATGAATCTTTGAGAATTGTTTTCCAGAAGCAAAGCAGAGATGGTACTTACAAAATAAGCAATAACATCTCTTCGAAAACATCCAGTGTTCAAGTAGCACCACTCAAACCTATAAAATCAAACAATACCCCAATTATTCAGGCGCCACTTTCACAAATCAATAATAAAATCAATAGTCCGCACACGAAATATGTAAAGAAAGATAAGAAGTATTCCACTGCAAACACTGAACAGAAAGTATTGACACAAGAGAAAAAAGCCGATCCTCAATCGATACTATACACCATTGAAACTCAAGATGGTTTCAGATATTCATCTACTTCTGTTTCTGAACTCTGGACAAAGGTATTCGAGGCTGTCCAAAATGCAAGAGCAGCACATAATATGCCTCCCTTGCCTGAACAATCTTTGAATGCCATGAATAATCTTCATGTGTTAGGGTTGAGAAACAATGGCCTTAAGTATTTATTAGAGCAGTTACCAGCTGTATCAAAATGTTCAAAATACAAACCTAGTCATCATTTCCCACCAATCAATATCGATCTGGAAGATGAATATGCCGTCGGTCATTCTTTTGGTGCAATCAGATGTGCCCCCCATACCAAACGATACAACCAATATGACATGTTTGGTTGGTTGTCATCAAAGCATCGAAGGCCAGAGAACACTGTACTGTATGATATGGAATTACCAAGGTGAGTTCATCTAAACACGTTATAGCAGTTTATACATATGTTCACTCTAAATTTCTTGCAGGAGAGGATCAGTGAATAATTTGCCTATGGCTATGAGATTTAGACAGTTGAAACAAACCTCAAAATACTCTGTAGGAGTGTATAGGTCAAATATACATGGTAGAGGTTTGTTCTGCTTGAGAGACATCGAAGCTGGAGAAATGGTCATTGAATATTCTGGAGAGGTAAGGAGATTAATTTACTAATGCCGTTGAGCTGGTGAAATGATAGTTATCTTTTGAATTTGTAATTGCATGCATCAGTATCACTTTCAGGCTTCTGTAGCCCTTTATATAGAATAGAATTTTCATTTATACACTTTTCAGGTGATTAGATCCATTTTGTGTGACAAACGTGAGAAGGAATATAATCAGAAGGGTATTGGTTGTTACATGTTTAGAATCGATGATAATTTAGTGGTCGATGCAACTATGAAAGGAAATGCAGCTAGATTCATCAATCACTCATGCGATGTAAGTTTTTTGTTAATTGTTAGGATTAGGCTCTCCCTTGCTTGAAAAAAAAAATATTTTGATTACTAAATATTAAGGAATATTTCGTTTTCAGCCAAACTGCTATTCTAAAGTTGTGGAAATACTTGGTCATAAGCACATCATAATTTTCGCCCTAAGACGAATTATGTACAGTGAAGAGCTCACTTATGACTACAAATTTCCGTTTGAAGAGGACAAAATTCCATGCACGTGTGGAACTCGCAGGTGCCGCAAATTTCTCAACTGATATTCAGTGTTTTTCGTACATTGTACGTTGTATGTATTATAAGATTGTAATTAACTTTGTACATATCCCCCAGACATTTTTGTCATTTCTTCTTATGGGTCTGTTATAGTGTTCATCATCGTCCACCTCTTTCCTAATGAAATATTTTCTTTGTTACTGTCGTTAATCGTCTAATTACATCTGGACCAATAAATCGAAATGGGGTGTAAAATATGAATATTATAGCAATCCCTATATAGCGCCTACACTGCTGACCAACAATGAATAAATTGTTGTAAAATCAGTTTCCGAGAAATTTATACATGAAATTTGGCTGTGAGGTATAATGCATTTGTGCCATTAGTAGTGTAGGTGGTATATATAGCTTTCAAACTCTTTCTTAGGTAAGATGCTATGTGATATGTTGCATATAGTTCTTAAACATTTTTTTTGTCATTTTTATGAATGGAAATGCTTTTTGCCATACAACTGTCCAACATTTCACTGCTTTTAGTTAGACATATGGTTTTCTCCGTATTTTGAATCTCCTCAGGATATTTATTTTTTAAATATAATCGTTTGGTTAAATCGAATTGATATACACTTTAGTAATTTGATACCATCATTGGTGTTTTATTTTTTTAACACTATGCAAGTCCTGTATTGATGAATTGTTATTATCGTCAATTTCGCTTTTTTCAAATTTTATTGTTGTAATTTCATCCCTTTTTTCCAAATATTATTTACATTTAATTTGAAGTAAAAATCTACAAGTATCGGTTTTGAAGTATATCATTTTTTTTCTTTAAGTTTGTATTCGACTTGATGCGTGATCGACTTGTCGACAGTAAATGAAATTTCATTCAGTGCATTCCATCTCTTATTTCAATGGGATGAACTTCCTTACTCCTGATATACATGCACACACACACACACATACATACATACACACACCTTCTGTCTGCACCTCATAATAATATCAAAAAGTTTCGATGATAACGCATTTATTTATGTATGATTTGTCCCCTGTTCTTGCTATAACTGTGATTTTTTCATCAGTTTTATTGAGATTTGAAAACCATTAGAGGATTGTTTTTATTGATTTTATGTGATATTTAATTTTAATTAATCTAAAGCTATACGACATTAGAAAAAATACTCAGCCACAAAAATATCGAATTTTTTCATACATTTAAAATGTATAAAAAGGAATTTTATTTGTCAGATATTACTGAAATTTTTATATGGATTCACTTTTTAGGCAGCATCCTTCCAGTATATATAATTCATATGTGGCCATTAAACGGACAAAAAATGCTTGATTAAAATATTACTTGCATTATCCTGAAAATAAAATAATGTTTTTAGACTCATTTAATTTAACCAATGAACTATCTTCACTTAATCTAATGAGGTATGTTTAAATAGTCCACTGTTTGTTGAATTCATTTTAAATATGTAATAATTTCAAAAAGTATATAATGAGTTGCAGAGAACTTCTTTACATAGTGCAAATTTTCGCTACTTAATTTCACCGTACTAAGAGCAAATTTATGACAAATTCCAAATGTACATTTTTGCTACAATGAGCAGCTGCTGTCGACGCTATATAAATAACTTATAACAATTCGGGAATTAATTAAATTTTTTGTTCATTCTAAATTATTATTTTCTCACAATCTACTAAATTTCGTTCAACAAGACAGTGTCTACATATCATAAAATGAACAAAAATTTTGTTCTTGAGCATGCTTAGAGGCCTTTTTGAAATATTGTAAATAATATACATATAGATGTAAATGAAATTCATTGTACAGTGTTTATTTCAATTAACATTTTTTCATTATGTGAAAGAAGCAGCTGTATTATAAATCCTGTAACTGATCATCTGAATATGTATATATATATATATATATATACATAATACATTTACATACATGCAATAAAAATATTTTTAAAATCAAATTTTTCTATTGAATTGTAGAATTATCAATTATTGTTGATTCAACACCCTGGTCCTACCATCAGATTTTTCTCATTTATATGACATCTCCGTTCCTCTACCTTATTATATAATATGAAGCATATGTGCTAGATATTAGACCTAAATATAATTTATAGAAAGCTTTAAAATACTGAATTTTTATTTATAATTTTTTATAAAAACACATACTGTGTATACAAACGTAAACGAGTTAATTTTTTCACGTCATAGTTTATTCCTGAGTTTTTATGAGGTTACCTTTGTACTAAATTGTCAGTATATATTGAAATCATTTTTTATTTCTTCCTAAAAAATTGTCTCATCTTTCAGTGAGTACACGATCAGAGATTTTGAATGTAATGAATAATACTATTCTCTAAACTAGTGGAAAGGTTGTCATTTTCTTTGGAGGTTTATTTCTCAAACTTTAATAATTCAGTTACAACTGAAGTAATCATCAATTATTTAAGTATACTAGATGGTTTTACGTTGTTACTCTGAGCTCAAGCGAATATGTCACCAAGAAAGAAAACACTTAATTTTACTTTCGATCTATAATTATTTGAAAATGCGAATATACTTTGGTGTTGAAAAGTATATTATTTAAATTTTGTTTTTATTCATTGTTGAAATCACAAAAATAAGGAAAAATATTTCGAGTTGAAAACAAATAAGTAGAACACAAACAGAACCAGCGGAAGCTTGTCTGAAACCAGAATTAACAAATAATTCCAGTAATTAGTAAACGTCCGAGTCAGACTAACAGTACATACAATCTGCGCGCAGGTCAGTTCCATTTAAAAGCCTAGGAATATATGCACGCCAACTATCGGCGCCGATTGTCTGACTCAGAAAACCGGTGTGCATATTGGGCGTACCCTAATACTTGTTGCGGCCCAAGCCAAGTAGGCTACTTTTCTGAAGGTTACACTTCTGTCGTGTGTGAATTGCACACACACTTTATTTATAATAGAAAAAATTAAAGGTAAGTAGCTATTATTCAATATTCGTTTTTGAGTAAAAATACAAGTATGATCGTTTCAAATTAAAATAGGATAGCCGTCAAAGGAATGAAGAACATAAAATATTTGAATTTCTTGTAGAGGTTTTATAAAGTTAATGGTGTTATTCAAGGTAAGCGCAACAAACGTAAAACCCAAAATTCCAACTGTATTCTTTGCTCAATGAAATTCCTTGTTCGGATTCCACTTTTTTGAAGGATGGAGTGGAAATGAATGTGAATATTTGGACATAAGTTTGTAGCAGATATCTATCCAAGTGTGAATATCTCTTTCTAGGTAGAGGTTAGAGGAACTAAATCCGGTTGATAAATCATAAATCCTTTAATCTTGAATATTGGATAATGTTAATGAGCTTGACTTGACAGCTTGGGAAAGTCAAGAGCGTACCAATAACAAACGAATACTTCATTGACAGGACAGTTGAATGACAGTTAAAAACTTTCAGATCCTTTCGTCAATCTACACTGTAAATGCAGTGTAGGTACACGGTACACGTAAAATCACCCTACTGGATTACGACTTAAATCAATGAAAATTTGTTCAATAAAATCTATTTATTTATAATTGATATGTAAATATACCTTTTATTATAAGATGAAATATGTTGCGAATATCTATTGAACATTATTCTACGGAAGAAATACAAGACATTCTGGTATTCGGACCTGATTAATTAATATAACTTCTGAATTTGGTATTAAAAATGTTTCTAAATGCCATTGTAACTCGAGTCAAGTGTTCTTTTAATTCAACAAAATGCTGATTTGGAACTCGGAGGTTAGATATTTCACGGAATTTGAAATTTATGGTTTCACTGTCGTTTTAGGGCGATTTATAATACAAGATGAAACTAAATCTTTTATCGCTTTTTGGTATTGGTCCCTTTACTGCTGAAAACCCTTGGTTCTGTCTAATCCTTCCTGATATTTATTCACGATAGAAATATCTTCTGCCGATAGGAGGTTATATACACTCTATCAGCGAGGCAGCGAGGACAACGTATAGATCTTTAACGTCGATGTTGGAATGATTAATAATGCTACCCCTGAGTGAAAATTCTCTGCTTTTAGAAGTTTAATATAGAAATTATTGGAGTTTCTATCAATTCGATATACATTGTAATATAGAAAAAAACCTCAACTCCAAGAACTTCATCACTAAACCAATATTCTACAATAATCACTATATCAGAGTGACAGAGCTGCAAAGCTTGATATATTCAACAGTTTAGTTTTTATGCGGGCGTAATTAACCATTTTGAATATTTGTTATTAACTTTTCTTTGATATTGACTTCTCCATTTCGATACAAAATACAAACATTTCAGTAAATTTTCTGATTCCACCTTTACAAAGATTGCCAGTTTGTTATGGACTGAATATAAACTTCAACAACACGTTGAACTAGTAATATAATGAAAATCCAAGGTGTAGGTAAGAATATTTAGGCCCTAGTAGCCTACTACTCTATACAACCAAATCAAGCTTTACGCAGTAGCGGTAAACTAATTCCTGATTTTTAATTGATGTGGCCGATACTTCTTGAAAATTTATATTTATAATGAAGCATTATGTGATAGTTATTCTTTACGAGTTCCGAATTTTTCATTATTACACTAGATTCCAATGAAACCTGACAGTGTTACATCTGCCATCTGCTCTATTCGATAAGTGTATTCTCTGTAGGGCCAGCGAAAAGACCTTAAATTGACAATTAATTCAAGATGGTTACCGTTCTACAACAACAACACTATATTTTATATCAACCGATTTGTTTATAAAGTTTGAAATTGTTATAATAAGAGATAATGATCATATCAAGCACCGCTTTAAGTAATGCGTGATAACTAAATAAGTTGATCCTTCTAAGTTAATGTAAATCATGACAGTTTTTATAATGGAAATGCCGCATATAGGATGCCCAACCCAAAACATAATTTTGTTGAGTATTTTGGTTGGAGTGAAATTCTTAATCGTCAATAGTGACACTATAGGTAAGTGATTTAAAATTTGAAGGGCCATTCTTAAATTGATCGAGAAATGTGAATTTATTACCATACTTTTTTCTGAATTAAAGCTTGGGAATTTGATTTTCAGGTGCATTAGATGAAGAGAAGGAAATTTCTGTTTTTATTGATGTTTTGAATTATAAACCTACAGAAATTCCAATTGGATCAAATGTTACTATTATGTGTAGAACTACGATGACAGCAAGTTCTCTGCAGTGGATATTTAACTCAAAAAATATCACTGAAGAAAAGGGGTAAATATATGATTATTTTTAAAATTTTTTTCTTCCAATAGTTTTTCTGATATTGAGAAATCACTCCTTCATATATTCCTATGAAAAAGTAGGTTTAGATTATCAATATTTGTAGAAAAAATTGATTGAATAATTAAAATTTTTCATTATAATTAAAGTTAATTTAAAGCTTTTTTTGGCAATAACTGAATAGCAACTTTTCTAGTTTGAAATAATAAAGAAATTTCATGGAAAGATTAGAATATCCAGATATTTCACATATTAAATATAATAATAATGTCTTTCATATTTTGAATATTATCGAAAAAAAGTAAATTTTTTAATGAGAATTTTGACATGTCAGGAATGAAAACAATCTTATCTACTGAGGAAGAAAAAAAATATTGCTTGTAATGTTATGAGAATGAAGAAAGGTTGAATTATTTATCTGCATTTATGAAAGAAAGCTATGAACTTATAACATAAATAGTGAATTAAATTTTCTGTAAACAAATACTGAAAATTTTGTAACATATATAATAAGGTAAATTAGATATTAATAAAATATTTCCAATAATTGTAGATACTTATACCTTTGAAAAAGTAGGTAAAAATAATGAACTTAGTATATTAATAGAAATAGTGAACTATGTAGTTAAAATATTTCTTTGAAGACAAATACTAAAAATTTACAACATATTTAAGGAGTTGAATTGGATATTAATTAAAAGTTTTCCAATAATTGTAGATATACCCTTGAAAAAGAAGGTGAAAATATTGAACAGACTGGTAAGAAGTATGAGGTTTCAATTTTGCATATATTCAATATTGATTTGCAACATATTGGACAATATACTTGCCTATCCTTCACTGAAGATAAAAAGCTTGATATTGCCATTAAAATTCTCAATGTTACTATGACTCCCGAGATTACCTCTATATCGCCAAAAATTATTACAAAAATGACAAAAAAAGTGTTGCTTTATTGTACTGTACAAGGTTATCCTATTGAAGAATTAGTGTGGCTCAAAAATGGAAAACTATTACCCAAGGAATCATGGCAAGTGATTACTTTGAATCAAACAATGAGAAATTCATCATTCGAAATAAATAGCGTAAATAAAAATGATAATGGGACATACACTTGTGTAGTGAATACTAATATTGAATCTTCAAATAAATCAACTATGATTTTGGTGCTGGATAAACCTCAGGTTACCATAGATTTTATCAAATCTATAGGAGTAGGAAAAATTTATTTAAATTGGACCGTAAATGATGGTAATGATCCTAAACATCTTTCGTATCGTATACAGTACAAACCTGTTGAAGAATCAACTTGGTTTTATTATCCTGACAAAGTAGAAGGCAGTAACAAGAATTATATATTAAAATCAAATTTCAAGAATGACTCAGCATACACAGTGCGTATTATGGCTTCAAATCAAGAAGGTGAAAGTCAGTATTCTACGAGCGAACCTGTTACAGTTTTGTCAGAAGAACCTGTTTTCATTCCAGAAGTTAAAGTAACAGGTGTAACAGTAAGTTCTATAACAATCAAGTGGAGCGAACCTCCTCAAAATGTGGTTGATCTAATTCATTACTATCAACTTGTATCAAAAAGTAAGAATTCATCTATTAAAGAAACTATTCAGCCATCTACTAGAGATAATTTATACATGTTTTCTGATTTGAATCCTGCAACCTCTTATATGTTTCAAGTATCAGCTTGTAGCGATTATAGTAATACTTGTGGTCCTCCTTCAGAGATTGTTAATGGTACCACAATGGATGGTATTTCAGGACCACCTTCTGAAGGATCAGTTGATTGCAAATTCGATAACATCAGTCGAAAAGGTTATGTGTCCGTTTCATGGAAGCCACCATTGGAGCCTCATGGAACTATTGTGTATTATAATGTGAGCATTTTTGTTAGTTTCTTTATATTTAAAATTTTTTTTGTTCTTACTATTAAAATTTATTCAAATTTATTTATAATATGTATTGTAACTTAGAAAATATTGCGTTTGCAGATAAACGTTGATGGAAGTGCAACATTTCTCAATGAGCAAGGGAATTTGGAACACATCACATGGGGTCCTAAAGTAACTAGTGCGAGTGAAAGCACATTGAATACCCGCTTCTACAATGTTTCTGCAAATACTAATTATACAGTGAGGATATCAGCAGTGACCCGCACTAAAAGAAATGGAGAAAATATGGAACTGAAATGTAGTATGCCACCCACTTTGCCAGATAAGCAAAAACTGTCAAGACTAACATGGAGAAAAATTGAAGAACAGTTGGGAAAATATATTCTCAAACTAACGATACCCAGGATTTCGGAGAGGAATGGACCTATTTGTTGTTATAGAATTTACCTAGTTCGAATGGAGTCACAACAGAAGATTGCAGAATTACCAGAGCCTGAGGAATTGGTTATCCTTTCATATCAGGAAGCACATCGTACCCCAAAAGGAGGAGCATATGTTGCAGAGATGTTTGACAAGTGAGTAAAAAAAGAAAAAAAAATTTATTGATTTGATTGAAAACTAATATATGCAGAATTTAACAGTTATTTGTTGTATGATAGTTCATTTATATGTTCTCAAAAAGTGGAAAACTTGCCACCAATATTTGTCAATAACATACTTGAATGGAATAATAAATATTATTATTATTATTCTAGTAAATTAGAATATGAACATTTTTGATCTAACTAATATTTTTAAACACTAAATATTTCTTCTGCAGTTCAGCGTTTCACCCCGAAGTATTTCTTGGGGATGATCAAGTATATAATTCTACAGATAGTGACTGTGACCGCTGTATAGGTTTAAGACCATACTCTACTCCAAGGCAAACAGGAGCCAATTATGCCAACACAACAAGTAATACTTCAAATGCAACTGTCAATAGGCTCAGAAGAGACGATTTAGTGGATCCATTAACTCCATTCGATGGTAGTTTGGACATTGATAGCAATTACACTGGATTTGTTGAAATATTAGGTAAGTCCCAGAAGTGTGAGTTGTGTCAGATATTTCATTGCTTTGTGTATTGTAGTACATGGTCCAGGTAATGGTGCTTTGGCAGCGTACAGTAACTATTTCGTGATGATGAATCCTGGTCCTGAAGTTGTGGAGGCACCTGTGGTCAATTCATTTTCTCTGGTTGTGAAAATACTTTGTGGACTTCTGCTGATAATATTTCTATTACTGTTCGCCTTGATTGTTTTGCATCGTTATACAAAGCAGGCCCATGCACAGGCTGTAGAAATGATTACGTTTCGTACATCACTAAGGTAATTCATGATAAAAATTTTTTGTGTTTAATATATTTACAAAGTGCTCTCTGTAGAGATTTCACTATCCTATACCTACAGTGATGAAATATAAAAACAATAGTAATTAAATTAAAATTTAATGCAGTCAGAACTAAGTGTGTTCTTAGAAAGTAAAAAAGAAAATTTCGGAAAATTTTTCTTTTTTATGTGAAAACCCTCTATTTATATGAGTAGAGATGTAGATTATTGTGTGAAAAGTGCAATAAAACAACTTTTTTTTTTAATTCAACTGCTTTATTTCAATGCTGAAAAAAAGACAAAACAAAAGAAATAATACTTATTTAATTAGTAATTAAATTAAAATTTAATGCAGTCAGAACTAAGTGTGTACTTAGAAAGTAAAAAAGAAAATTTCGGAGAATTTTCTTTTTTATGTGAAAACCCTCTATTTATATGAGTAGAGATGTAGAGTATTGTGTGAAAAGTGCAATAAAACAACTTTTTTTTAACTCAACTGCTTTATTTCAATGCTGAAAAAAAGACAAAACAAAAGAAATAATATTTATTTGAATAGTTTGAGATAACTAACTTTGATAGTGAGATCATTAAGTAAACATTCAATTCAGAAACAAAAACTTCATGTGTATGTAACTTAAAACTGATGGACACGGGCTCTTAGGTACGCACATACGGTACATACCCACAATATGTAAAAAAAGAAATATAAATTAAGCTTCTGATCCGTTCTGATCCAAACTCATCACGAAAAATAAACCACAAATTTCATTACGTGTTATCGTCATCCTTTTCAGGACTTTGAGAAGCCGCTTGGGCTTCGTATATATTTTTGAAGTTATACTTCTTTAGACGCGTTAAGGGTGAAATTTTAAGATTCTCGCGCATCACTGTAACACAAAAGTGACAGGTTTGCGCGCGCATCACTGTGCACGTTATCTCAACGCTGTTAATACAAAACTTTTCGTATCATAAGCTGATAACTAAAGTTCCGATTCAGTAATTACCGGAAGATGCTATGGCAGTGGAGCAGTTAAAAATAACATTTGAATAATGAGGGAATTTTGTTGATAATTATTTGCATGCAATTAAAATCTTTTTTTTAATGGTGCCAAAGGAGTATAACTTCTCACGCGCGTACATAAGTACACACAACTTTTTTTTCTTAAGGCGGCACTAGAACCACTTTTTCTTCTGACTGCAAACTTGTTTTCGAAAAATTGTTTCTTATCTCTCAAGAGCTTTTAAAACATTTTTCTATGTGCCTTTCCATTTTACTTGCATTTAAAACTTTATAAACAATCTTACAAAATTTACACTCAACCATCTTATTGTTGATATTAAAACACTTGCTAATTTCAGTACATTTATATATTTCCGGGAAATTACCATATTAGGAATATTCCCTTCGCCCATCATTAGGTAGAATAGGAATTAAACATATAAGGTTTTGAGTTTTAATTGATTATTGTGAGTCCCAAATTTGGAATTGTTTTATTGTACTTAGGCATTTGTACAGGAGCCTGCGGGGTCGGCAGCGTTTAGTATCTCTTAATCCTCCTGATATGTGTCCTATTAACAAAAAGGATCTACTTTCCGCCTATATTGAACGGCACAGAGACTCTGATTACGGCTTCCAACAGGAATTCGAGCTTCTTCCAGACAGATTCACTGACCGAACAACAAGAGCATCTGATTCTCGAGATAACGTTTATAAAAACAGGTACCCAGACATAAAGGCCTACGATCAAACGAGAGTGAAACTTTCCCAAGTTGATAGTATCGCTGGTTCGGACTATATAAACGCCAATTACGTTTTGAGTTACCGAGAAAGAAAGAAATTCATTTGTGCTCAAGGTCCAATGGATGCGAATGTTATCGACTTCTGGAGGATGATTTGGGAGCAGCATTTGGAACTCATTCTGATGTTGACAAATTTGGAAGAATACAGTAAGACAAAGTGCGCAAAGTATTGGCCCGATAAAGTTGGCGCTGACAAAACATTTGGGGACATTACAGTAACCCACTTGGATGAAACAAGATATTCTGATTATCTTGTACGGAATCTGAAGATTTCGCGCAAGAATGGAATTAAAGAAGAAGAACGTAAAATAACCCAGTACCATTACTTAGATTGGAAAGATTTCATGGCCCCAGAACATCCTAATGGTATCATTAAATTTATAAAGAGAATTAACGAAGTGTATTCCACCGACAAGGGATGTATCTTAGTACATTGCAGTGCCGGAGTTGGTAGAACTGGTACTCTGGTAGCATTAGACTGTTTACTGCAACAATTGAAGGAGGAAGGTCAAGTGTCCATTTTCAACACTATTTGTGATTTACGACACCAGCGAAACTTCTTAGTGCAATCATTGGTAAGATGCAATACACGAAAAATATGCATTTTCAATTCAATATTATCCTTTGATTTCAGAAACAATACATTTTCATTTATCGTGCCCTTATGGAAGTTGCTCAATACGGCGATCAAGAAATCGATGCCAATGACCTCAAAGTAACCACGGAGAAGGCTAAAAAATGCGACATGAATGACTCAAAGTGTAAATTAGAAGAGCAGTTTGAGGTAAATTCAATTATAAATTTTTTTTTACAAGAGTAGGGACCATCCATAATTTAGATTCAAACATGTGATATCACGAAGGTTTATGACTCGTTCCCTCGCTATGATACAGTTTTTTGACCCCACCCCCCTTTAACGTGGGGCATTTTTGGATGGTCCTGTAGTACTTATCTTTAGGGAAATTTAAAAATAGTTTTCTCTGAAGACTCAAACCTATTATGCTATAAAATTAGTAGTTCTACAAAACTGCAGTCGCAAACTTTTTGATAAAAATAGTGTTAAAAAGCACAGTAAATTGTTTCTTTTTATATTTAAAAATGTATTCAAACAAGATATATGTAGAACTTCCTTAATTATCCTATGCCTCGTTTTTCGCCATTTTATTTTATTACATATTTTACTATTTATGCTCCTAATGTAGAAGTCAAAAGTCCTGTTACCAGAGATCTTACTGTTTTTGGGACCAAAAAATAAACGTTATAGTTATTATTAAAAAAAAAAAAAAACTTGTAGTCAGAAGGAATACCTGAATACCTTCTTCATATTATTTCAAGCAATAATTTGCATTAATTTTTGCAGAAAATCGTGAACGCGTTTGAGGATCGAAAATCTGCTTCAGTGGCAGAAGAAAATAGAGAGAAAAATAGATCTGATCATGTTGTGCCGTATGACAGGAATAGAGTAATTTTAACTCCGTTGCCAGGTAGAGAGCATTCGACTTATATAAACGCCACGTTTATCGAAGGATATGACAATAATGAATCTTTCATAATAACTCAAGATCCTATGGAAAATACAGTCAACGATTTTTGGCGCATGATTTCCGAGCAAGGCATTAGCGTAATAGTTATGTTGTCAGAATTGGGCGAGGGAAAATGTCCTCGCTATTGGCCAGAAGATGAAAGTTGTTATGACCACATTACAGTAAGATATGTTCAAGCAGAAAGTTGTCCATATTATACCAGAAGGGAAATGTACGTCAAAAGTAGAGATGGAGAAGAATCTAAAGTTACCCATTTACAATACCATGGCTGGCCAACTGTAGATGGTGAAGTATGTATTGAGTTTTGCAGACATCATGCAACCTGTTTCATGTTATTACTTTTGGCTTCCGTAGGTTCCTGAAGTGACTAGAGGTTTGATTGAATTGGTGGATCATTCTCAGCCATTGCTTATTCCTGGTGGATGCTCACCTTCTATCGCAGTACATTGTAATTTAGGAACAATTAGAAGTTCATTGTTTGTCGGATTGAGCATACTCGTTCAACAGTTGCGCACGGAGAAGAGGGTTGATATATTTACTTTGACTCGTAAATTGCGCTCACAAAGGCTAGAACTACTCAACACTTACGTGAGTGAAATGAAATATTTTTTCATTTACATCTACAGACAGACTAATTCGACTATAGGAAAATAATCCTTTATTTTCTTCATTTCCAGGCTCAATACGAGTTCTTACATAGAGCAATCGTCAACTATGCCGAGTTACACGGTCTGTGTAATACCTGAAATGACTTCATGTTAAACCAGGCCCCATATTTTACTGATGTGCAGGATTTGTAGGGCGGGTGGACAAGGCCATGTTTTTCAACATTTCTTACCTCGTTGTGAGTTTCATATGGTATGTCGTATACCAATATATGGAAATTTTTCATTCTAATTGGAAAATGAATACAATTTTTTTTTTGTGATCTTATCATAATTTTTAGCTGCGAATAATTATATCAAAGTTCACAACATTCAAATTGTATTAAGCGAAAGTTCATCACAATCTCGGTTTTTAAACGAAAATTTGTCGATCTTAGTGTCCATTTGTATTAACGAGTCACTGTAGATGTTCCTGTGAACAACTTCGAATGAACGCGGTTTGTGGTGACTTTTTTCTGTGTGTAAATTTAAAGGAATGTAGAATAGTGGAATCAGTCGATAGAAAGAAAAAATTTTATTGTATTTATTTTTTTAAATGCCAAATTCATTGAAATGCCAAAGGACTTTCGCACTGCATCAGTGTATTATAATATTGATAAAAAGCAGTGATTTTATCAGTGATTATCTCGTATATGTGATATATTCCGTTTATTACACTAAACTTTTTACAAATAGTTTTATTGAAATTTCTCTTTTAAGAAAAAATTCAGGGATGAGTAGAGTTTGAATTGAATCTCTAACTTCTGATTATATGATTCAGTATATTACAAAAATTATTTAATTATATTAGCAATAATTGTAAACTTCAATAGTAAAACTTTATGTTTTCTTATATCATATAAATATCAACTGTAGATCTTATTTATGATAGAATTAATTTTTAAATCTGAGGACTGCATGGAGAGTAATTTTTCAATATTCGGCTATTTATATTGCCAAGTATATATGAAGAAAGTATCATTCTTCGAAATAATATCAGATGATCATATTATCTATTATTAAAAATAATTCGAAGAATACTTGGGAATAAAACATCGATAAATCCACGACAGTAAGTCCTCCAGAACTTTTAGTGTTTTGGATTGAATAAAAAAATTAATTGGATATGAATAATCTTAGGATCAATTATTTTTTCATCTTTTCAATTCAGTTAATTCAATTTTGATAACAAGACTTTGTGAGTATGTATTCAATTTGAACTCCATTCATATTAATACATTCTGGTTGATATTAGGTCTTTAAACATTCTTATTGAAATTAGACTTAGTTCGATTTATATTCGCAAGATGTACATGTGTGTCTATATTTATTGATTGTACTGATTAACTATAATGAATTTCGATTATCGAATTCTTTCTGTTATTTGAGTGTCATTAGGTTCTGAGTTCCATGAGGTAATATGCCTTGGTTGACTTATTATAAAATTAAGACATTTTTGATTTCGAATACTACTTGCGAAATGTAAACTATTTTGACCATATCACTGAAAAAATCAAATCAGGAAGGGAAATAACGTAAAATACTCGAATAGTTTCGTACAACTGGAGGTATTATCTCTTAATGATTTCCTTTTCTCTTGGTAATAGGTTATTTGTTCGATAAGAATCGATTGTACAACATGCCTATAGTTGCGAGTGTATTTTTGGAACTGTTCATCAATTTGAAAAGAAAATACAATACAATAATTGAATTAGTACTTCAAATTATATTATAGCAACGATCAAACAATCAGGATTTGTAATGTTTTAAATTCTAGAGAAATAGTTATAGTTTTGAGAACAAATTTGAGACTGACCGGCACGATATTATAGTGCATATTGAAAACTACGATACATATATATATATATATATATATATATATATATATATATATATTTATATATATATATATTTATATATATATATATATATATATATATATATATATATATATATATATATATATATATATATATATATATATTATATATATATATATATATATATATATATATATATATATATATATATATTATAAACTCTTGATAATTATTAGCAATAACAGGCTGGTTGAATCTTGAAAAACTCGATTTTAATAAAAAATTGACGTTCCACTATGATATTCGTAATTGAAATTTCTTTTTCTTAATTATCAAGAGTTTAAAAATAGATCACAGGCAACAACTATTCGAATAAATATATATATATATATATATATATATTATATATATATATATATATATATATATATATATATATATATATATTTATATATATATATATATATATATATATATATATATATATATATATATATATATATATATATATATATATATATATATATATATATATATATATATATTTTTTATATATATATATATATATATAATATATATATATATATATATATATATATATATATATATATATATATATATATATATATATATTATATATATATATATATATATATATATATTTATATATATATATATATATATATATATATATATATATATATATATATATATATATATATATATATATATATATATATATATATATATATATATATATATATATATATATATATATATATATATATATATATATATATATATATATATATATATATATATATATATATATATATTATATATATATATATATATATATATATATATATATATATATATATATATATATATATATATATATATATATATATATATATATATATATATATATATATATATATATATATATATATATATATATATATATATATCTATGTGTGTGTATGCTTGTCTTTCATGCATAAAAAATAATTTGTTAGTATCGGAAATATTTCATAATATTGGAAATAGATATATTAGTAGAAGAGCTGGTAATCGTAGAAAAGTTTGATAGATGATATTGGATAGAGAAAAAAATGCTCAGTTAGTATAATATTTCGAAAGCAAAATTATTTCATTTGAGAATTACGTTCGCTTGAAGTTTATCTTGATTCCTAAGGTTGACAAGGGTCACTTCGTCCATACCAATTTGCTAGTGAAATAATGTCGGAAGTAGCAATAGTCCAATAACGATTTAATGTTTTCTAAATGTTCTCTTTATTTTTTTAATCAAAGCCCAATTGTTGCTACAAAAATTTATATAAAAGATCATCTAATCATTATTGAAGGCACTTATTGTCAATTATATTGAAATTTAATTGGTGCCTGGAAATCACCGCGCAGAAAATCTTTTATATATATATATATATATATATATATATATATATATATATATATATATATATATATATATATATATATATATATTCTTCAAGTTTCTATTCAACTATGCGATATTACTTTTGAGCCCAAATATCCTACAAAAAACTATACAGAAGGAAACCTGCAACGCCAGTAAACAGTTTTTGAATTTGAACATTTCTCATAACTTCTTAGTGCAGAATCCGTTCACTTATTCAGTAATATACAGCTCTTTTTCAATTTTGTTTTCATTATTTTATAGACTATATATGATTGTGTGTTATTACTTGATATATTAACCTAGTCTGTTTAAAAAATATGTATGGCGGATATGGATCCGAATTTTTGAGTTTATCTTTATATTTTATTTTTGGTTAATTATATTCCCATATCAAGGACCTGGTACTTATACATGCACTTATAAATAATATTTGTCGATATTTCTGTAAAACATTCATGAAATCACTGAAAGCACCGCGGAATTCATCTTTCCCCCCTCAGTTCATTGTTAGTGGTAGAGAAATAGAACTTGTCATTTCAAATAAAAAATTTTTTTCTGTCATCAGAAATATGTCGATCGAATTAACATGTTTAGTGATTTTGCATATGAGGTTTGTTCAATTTCGGCATGAAAACTAGCAACCATAGTTCAATGGAAATTGCTATTTTATTGTGATATTAGCGAATTATTTCGAGATTTTACCTATTTTCACAATCTTTTTGCGCACATTTTATTGAAGCTGTAAAATATTAAACGCAAAAACACTGTAATTTATCTTGTACCAAATTGACATGGAAGTTAAAATGTTTCGCTCACATCCTGTATTCGTTAAGAAAGAGTAGTAGAAGAATCTAATTTTGTTCTCGTCTTTGTATTTTCATAAAATATTATAACTCA
The DNA here is from genome assembly GCA_030704885.1 of Cynegetis impunctata. Lineage (NCBI taxonomy): Eukaryota > Metazoa > Arthropoda > Insecta > Coleoptera > Coccinellidae > Cynegetis > Cynegetis impunctata. The sequence continues at coordinate 42,739 of JARQZK010005083.1, read as the reverse complement.
TGAATTTTGAAGAATAACTAACATTCAGATATGTTTGAAATCGATTGAAGAATTGAAATTAGAAGAACTAGACCCATTGCTTAATGAAAACCTTTATTTGTAAAAATTAAATTGTATTAAAAATGAACGGTGTGCATTTCAGTGAATCTTCAAATAACGAATTAACTGTTAAGTGAAATATTACCAAATGTAGCTCATTCCAGAAAACCCATTTTCATTTATTAAATACTGTCTTTATTTCTTTGTTAAAAAAAAAACTGAGAATATGCTTGCAACTCAAGAGAACTCATTGTTTTGATATGCATATATCAAATATATATATATATATATATATATATATATATATATATATATATATATATATATATATATATATTTTAATATATATATATATATATATATATATATATATATATATATATGCAAGTAATGTACATATACATACAAATATTTAAGTTTCATATAATTTTCACAATATTTATCTGGAATAACTTCAAACAGGAAATATTCAATATTTACCATTTAATAATGAACTTGGGTAAACTGTATGAGATTTTTTTATAGTTGACGGAAAAATATCTGCCGAAATTCTGTTATGGAGAATACTTCGTAGATCTATTGAGAATAATAATGATTGCTGAATCTGAATGTAAGATAGCCTTGTAGTCATTTTTGGGCACATTGTATTTGTGGTCATGATCTCGCAAATATGTCCAAAACCGATGGCAAGCTATGAAATAGAATCGTTAATATATCTATTGCAACAAATTTGAATCTATGAGTACCCAGTTGGTATAGGATATTTTATATCCAATAATTCACATTTTTATTATTAGAAATAACAATTATGCACAAAGAAGGTACATTTTGTTAATTTTCCATATTTTGTAAATGTAGTAATGCTAGTAATGTAGAATTTCTAAACTTGCTATCTATATATAATCTGTGTAAAAATGTAATCAAAAATTAATGTAATTTCTGTCATGAAATATTCGATGTATATAGGTAATGTAAGATTTTTTGTATTTATCATACAAAATTAAGACTGTACATGCATCTTACGAAAAATTTATTTATCTATTATATATAATACTGTCTCTGTTTATTTTTTAATTTTGTAATACAGAAATCCGTAACGAAACCAGCATTAACCATTTTTTTCAATACCATCACAAAATGTAACTAATAGTAGTTACATATATCTTCATTTTTACATTATAATTAAAAAATCAGTTGAAAATATGTACAAACTGCTACAATTAAATCTTCTTCTGTTTCTTTTTGTTCGTCTTATGATTCGGCTTGGGAGTAGGTTCTCTTCTTTTACATGGAATTGCTGTACACTTCATTTGCTTGTGGGTATATTTTATAACTCTAGAGAATTTTTTGCCCAATGAAGTGGGGGCTACTCTCCAAAACAATCTGAAAAGAAGATAATATCACAATCTTTCTGAATAGTGTTTATTTGAGATAAGTAGATGTGGGACATTTATTATAACACAATTTTTAATACTCCAGTAAATTAAAAATAAAGCATCTTCTGGTAAATTAATGGAAATGCTGATACACTAGTTGAAAACATAAATCGCTCGAATAGATGTGATAAAGAAAATCAAAACATGTTTTTGAATTTTTTATTCCACAAAATTTATTACAATGTTCAACTAAATTTTAATTTTATCGCTATTAAGTTTTTCTCCAAATTTTCGTCTTAATTATTCACCTCAAGTTTTTGACGCTTGATTTTTGAATAGAATCTTCATGGGATCCGTAGAAAACATAGATTTTATTCGATCCAGATTCGATCACTTTGTGGTTCATACAAAATAAGAATATGTATATCGTTAAGGTATGTATTGTTCATAATTGTTCTTTTATATCATTTAAAATAATCAACTTTATAAAATGTATTTCGAAGTGCATCGAATAGTTTCATATGTACATAATGCAAATTCCTTTTATATAAGTTGCGATTTGGTAGATAACATAAGAAAAATTATAAGAAGCGTATGAAGTCGCTGAATTTCACTGAGCAAACTTCAGGTATCTCTAATGCAGACATGTCTCCATGTTTTTTTTTTACTCAAGGGACCTACAGTTTTACGCCGGTGCCTGAACGGCCAATTGGCTTGAAACTGAGTCATTACCCAACAGTTAATCATAATTAGAACCTCTACATTTCATTAGACATACAAAACACCCAAGAGCAAGGTGGGACTCGAACCCCACAATCCTCGGTTTTCACCCTACTGCAGGGCTACCGAGGCCTCAATGTCTCATGGTTTGTATCACTTGCTACAACTCTTACTTGGCCAAAATTGAATGGATTTGTCCGTTACTGTACCAGAATAAATTTTAACTAAATTTAGCAAATGAACGTTTTTGGCATTGTACACTATTTATAATAGTGGGCAGGTATACAAAGTAAGGGCTTGCGACTACCGTAAGCTTATCTATCAATTGATAATTTCATCACAAATTGTCCGAGTTATTTTAAATTATATTCTAAAAGATCATTCTTCACTTTGTTGCGCTTTATATGAAATTTTTACATTATTTATGGCTTGGAAATATGTGTCCTGAGCCTAGAAAGTGATATGCAAAATTTCAGTTTTCTTTATTTAATTTGGAGGATTGCTGCTGTTCTTCGAATGTTTGTGTGTGTTTACCCTATGTAACAGCTATTCCAACATACTTTTCGAAAATATAATAAAATAGCCTTCAAACCTTCACAATAAATTTCTCAATTATTAGGTACGTTAAAGATCAAACTATATCTAATAAAAAATCAGGAGCTTGTTAATTGAAAATCGGTTTAATTAGGTAATTTCGATTGAAAATAATGATTTCGAAAATAGTTTTCAACTAGCATGCTTATTTGACAATGTGGGTGGTGCGAAAAATCGAGATTTAAAGGTCGCCGAAAAACTATTCATTTCCAAACTAAGAACGCTGGCGGTCTGAAAGTTGAGTATGTTATACAGAAAGGATAGATTCATGCCGGAAGGAACTGAGAACTTCATCAGACATCAGGAATAGATTTTAGTATGTCATAGCTGAATTGTCTGAGAAAACAATCTTCTGTATATAGTCAAATAAACAATCGAGACGGAAACTATCATCATGGTTATTTTCAACCCGAATTACATACTGAAACCAACTTTCGATCAAAAATTATGAGAAAATTTATATATATATATATATATATATATATATATATATATATATATATATATATATATATATATATATATATATATAGATGGATATATACTTTATTGTCCAAGAATATTCTCATTGACAAAGTAAGTTATAAAATTTAAATTTGGTCATATATTATTAAATATAAAACAGATAAGTGTAAATACAACACATACAGTCAAAATAAAGAATGAAAGACAGGAAACATTAACAATAATAACAAAAAAAGAAACACAGCATCTCTGAAACACAATATATGCATATATATACAAAAACATCTCAGTAAGCAAATAACAACCTGTCAATCCACATACAGGTGCAATGAAGAAGCTAATAACAACAATATGCAACATCATTTTACGGCCTTTGAAGCATGTCAACATAATATTCCTGCAGGCTGTAGTATGCTTTCTCAAGAAGCAGATTTTTAACCGATTTTCGGAAAATTTTATGATCCAATATAATCTTGGTTAGCTGTGGTAGGTTATTGAATATTTTCTTCCCTTCATACATATTTGAGTGTTTTGTTAAATTCAGTTTAGGTATTGGCAAATGAATATTATGATTCCTACTCTGTCTGGTATTGTAAGATCTATCTTCACGAGTATCAGTAACGCATCTCTTGTGAATCAGGCACACCACTTCCAGAATAAAAATGCTCACCACAGTTAGAATCCTCTGTTGTACAAAGAGATGTCTACAGCTATCTCTATAGTTAGCTCTACACAAATATCTAAGAGATCTCCTCTGCAGTACGAATACCTGATTAAGGAGCTCTTGATTACAAAATCCCCAAAACGCAATGCCATATCGTAGATGGGATTCCACTAGGGCAAAGTAAGTCGATCTGGCCGTGGATATGTCGAGTTCATTTGCGACAACTCTTACATCATATGATCCAGAGGCTAACTTCTTACATAATGATGTAATATGTTCATTGAATTTCAACTTATTATCAATATGCAATCCAAGAAACCTAGTACAGTGTGTTTCTGCGATATTGATACCATCCAGTTGTAAGTTATCATAGCTGAATTTAAAGTTTACAATTTTCGTCTTATCCACATTAAAACAGAGAAAGTTTGAGTCACACCATTGTTTAACATTGGATAAATCTGAAGAGACTACTTGTTTCAAAATTTCAGTGTTCTTTCCATGCCATAATAAAGTGGTATCGTCTGCAAAAATTGTGAAGGATCCGTTGATATTTACTGCAGTGAGATCGTTAATATATAGTAAAAACAAAATAGGTCCCAAAACAGATCCCTGAGGTACTTCGCAATGTGTAGCCTTAATATCAGAACACACATTGTTTATATTTACTAATTGTGATCTACTATCAAGGTATGACCTGAACCACTCGAGATTTGCTCCTCTTATTCCATAGCGATGCATTTTTTGCAGCAGTATTTCATGATTAACACAATCAAATGCCTTTGAAAAATCACAGAACACCGCTGCAATAGCTTCACCTTCATTCAAACTCATGTACACTTGTTCCAAAAATGAGAAGATTGCGTCATTAGTATTTTTGGAAGTTTGAAACCCAAATTGACATTCATTTATTATATTTCCATTTGTTAAAAATTTCAACAATCTTTTCTTCACTAATTTTTCTATGGTCTTCGAAATTGTGGACAACAACGAGATTGGTCTGAAATTTGAAGGAGTGGTGGTATCACCACCCTTATAAAGAGGCATAACAAGTGCCGTCTTTGAACCTGAGGGAAAAACTCCAGTTTCGACGGAATTATTTATTAGTTCTGCTAGTACCGAGAGCACCCTGAATGGTAAGTTTTGCAGAAGTCTTCTAGTTAATCCATCTAATCCAGAGGACTTATCGTTTTTTATTTCCATCAGTGTTTGTTTTATTTCATGAACATTTGTTGGTGTTAATGTAAAATGGGCATGGCACTGAGTATTGTCGAGGTAGCTCAAAGGATCCTGTTGGTATACTAGATTAGCTGTTAACTTTTTGGCAATCGAGCAGTAGTAGTCATTAAGGGCATTCGGGTTGATGTCAATAACGCCGCTGTTGTCGATATGCTTCCCTATATATATATATATATACATATACATATATATATATATATATATATATATATATATATATATATATATATATATATATATATATATATATATATATATATAGATATATATATATATATATATATATATATATATTCCCAACTACTTAAACATCCGAATGAGTTAGTCAATTTATTCATATATTCAGAATAGCGGTACTCACCTAACAAATCTGTTCTCGTGTAAATTAAAGGATCTCGCAGTTTTGCTCAATTCACAGGCAAACCTCTCCCTACAGTCTTGGCCCTCAATGGCTTGAAGCGCAATTCGGGCAATTTCTCCAAGATCATGTTTGCTCTTAGTTTTAGGATTCTTCACACCGAATTTTGGCAAAACTAGTACTGACAAGACAAACATAACAGCCATGCCCAAAAAACCTGATATCGCCATAAAGAGTGGCTCTAATTTATTTCTCTTTTCTCCGTCAGTTGACGCTTTAGTTGATGATATTTTCACATTGTGCTAGAAAGAAATGAGATTATTGTGCCAAATTTTAAACAAAATTTGCTTCTCACCTGATGAGTGTGTTTGTGATAATTGTAATTTGGTTTAGATTTAGTATGAGTAACTCCATGATTTCCTGTATGTAGAACTTTATTGTACCGCTCCTGAAATACAAAATTAATAATTTCCATTCTTTAACTTATCGTTTTTAGTTTTTTTTTAAACTCGTGAGCAGCAGAGTTCCATCACCAAGGTCGTATTTTTCGGGCAAAATGCATCGCGTCGAGATGTGATTCTAACGGATTTAATTAAATTTTTAAAAATTACTCTTGAATTGAAAAAAGGAGAAAATAATTTATTTCAGAAAAAAAAATTGCGAAGTGTATCGTGGTCGAGGAAAAAAGTTGGAAGCAACGAAGAAACGTACCTCAACATCAACTCAATCCACGTACCAAATTTCAACCATCTATGGTAAAAAAAAACGCGAAGTGCATCGTGTACTGATAAACTCAATCTACGCACCAAGTTTGAACCTTCAAACTCAATCTGCAGAAGCTGTGGAGTTTGGCCATATAGAGTAAGTAGTACTTAAATTGTCAATGTCTCGTATCTGATATAATGGGATAATTCTAAAAGGCAGAACGTTCTGTTTTCTTATAAGCCGGAAAATGTAAAATGAGAACAATTCACAGCTTTAATACCTGTGTTTGTGATGTTTCATATTTGTGTAGTTGATTGGAACAGGTTGAGATCGCGTTTTATGTCTAGGTATGTTGTGTTGTTGACTATTTTTCAGTTAAGCGAGAAAGATTGAAGTTTTCTATTTTGACATTTGTAGTTGTAGTAGATAGAAGTGGGAGTATCGCTTTTGTATAAAAAGGTCTGTGAACAGTTATTATGTATCTCATATTATCGTTCATGTTGTTGTATAAGTGTGATTTTCAGAAGTGTGAAGTTGTTTGTCTTTGAACTGAATTGTTTTTTCAGCTTTTGTCCCTGGACCATGCTCCTGTTGTTATTTTGTTATGTTCGATATTATTATACTAGTTTCAACTGTGAACAAATCTTCAATTTGTAAGTTTTTGTACTGACATTGTTCGTTTTTTACTTTACTGAAACTTTTTACAGCTGCTCCTGAAGAAGGAAATATAAAGATTTCCGAAGGCTAGAGCTTAAGAAAAAGAGTACGCTCGTTTTCATTGTCTGCATACCCAAATATCGTTATATTCCATATAAACAGGGTGGTCCAAAGAGTTGTTAATATTTGGTAGCGCTGTAGAAAATTTGGTAGGAGGGGTATTATGGTGCGGTCGGACTCAAACGATAGTTTGGCTCAGGGAAATTTAGTTACCATGCAGCGCTACACGGGAGCGCTCGTTTTGTGTACGCGAGTATTACCGCACCAACAATTCTGCCACTATTGCTCGCCGTAGATTTCGACAAAATTTCAATTTGGAGGCTTCTTTCCACCTGATGGCCATGTCAATACTCAAAATTGTCGATACTGGTGTGCGGTAAATCCTAAAAAAACATCTAAGGCCTCTGCATAGCCCAAAGGTCACAGTTTGGGTTGCAATGTCGAGATCCGGAATAATCGGTCCTTTTTTCTTGAAGACCACCAAGGCCGCTCAGTAACGGTGAATTCGCAGCATTATGTCTACGTGCTTCAAACCTTTTTTACTCCCGCTCTTCAAGAATTTGAAGGATACACTCGTGACACTTGGTTCCAACAGGACGGAGTCACCTGCCACACTTCGAATCTCTCTTTGTCCGTCGTTCGTGCGCTTTTTCCAGGAAAATTGATTTCTCGAAGAGAAGACATTCAGTGGCCCCCCGAAGCCTGGACCTGACGCCCTGTGATTTTCTGTTATGAGGATATCTTAAAAGTCAAGTGTACCGCAACCAACCCGCCAACCTGGAAGATCTAAAGAACAATATTCCACAAGAAATCAAAGCCATAACTGCAGACACTTGCCGCCGCGTTATGGAAAATTTTAGAGGTCGGCTTCAGGAGTGCCAAGACAGAAATGGGGCACATTTAGACAACGTAATTTTTAAAACATAAATTTCCAAGAATGTTTGTAAGTTTTAAAAATAAATTTGTCACAATCAGCTTATTTGTTTTTAATTCGATCTCAAAAAAGTAACAACTCTTTGGACCACCTTGTATATATATATATATATATATATATATATATATATATAATATATATATATATATATACATATAAATATATATTTATATATATATATATATATATATATATATATATATATATATATATATATATATATATATATATATATATATATATATATATATATATATATATATATATATATATATATATATATATATATATCACCCCCCCAATGGCCCGGGCCCCACCTAATTGTTTTGATTGGGAGCTACTCGATTTACCATACCTTTAGGCTTTTGAATATATAAAAGTTCCCCCCCAAAAGTCGGGCCTGGATCCGCGCCTGATATATATATATATATATATATATATATATATATATATATATATATATATATATATATAACTTAGAAAAAAAACTACTCCTGCACCTGACTGTTAATTTTCAATATGCTACATTTTCAGGGAAAATACAACGAAAAAAATAGAAACAAAAAAATTAAAACGTTAAATTAAAATTAATGCAAGGACATGCACAGCGTTTCCTCAGTTATGTTTTCATGACTGACCGATCTAGCGCTCCACTGAACCTCTAACCGCCGTCCCCAGACAGTCTGCACATGATAACGGTCATAGTTATTATATTACTCAACCAAAACAACTTACAGCGTACACATTGTTGCATTATGAACGTATTTAATTTTTGACTATTATAAGTATTCCGTTTTTATTCGTTTCGGACGATTGAAAACAACGCCTTCAGGTTTTCTCCGACATCTATTCAGTGGCAATTGTTTTAACATATTCTCTACAGCTGTCAAATTGAGTTGAATGTTTTACGTGCTTACATCAGAATATTTCGATGTGATCTCATTGAAAAATGTCTTGATAGGATAATAATAATAATAATAACCAGTCTCGTCACCCTGCTCAGAATCTTGATGATCATCGGTGGGATGATGGTCGTCATTTGAGTCTACTTCGTGTATAGCTGCATTTACAAGGGTTGCATCGCCAGTGTCCAGTTGGACCGTATGTCCCTTCGAGACCTAAAGTGAAAATGAAAGTTACAAATAAAACTGACACATTCGTATAATTGATGATTGATTTAAACATGAACATATTCTAGATGTTATATAAGTTACCTTTGATGTAAAGTGTTTGAACATTAATTGGTGTAGCATTGTACCAAAAAGGCTACATGAGTGCACATTACACAATAATATCATGTTTTTTTTCAGAGCGCAGTAAAAACAATTAAAATCACAAAGTATTAACTATAATATTAATCAATCTTTTTGAATTGAAACCTCTTTCCACGCATGCGGGTAAAATTCTTATGGATGAAACGGATGTGACGTTTTTGTCCAAGAAGAGGGAGAGAGCGATTGAGACCGATTGAGAGAGTGAGAAAGGGCGAACTTAGCAAGAAGCACATAGCCATGGAGCGAGTGAGAGATAGAGCGAGAGAGAAAGGGAGATCGTGTTACTGTGCGCTCAAGAAAGTGACCGCAGTCGTGTGTCTCGCGTTCTTCTCGTACTCAACGATCAGACGACGAAATTTTCATATCGTCCTTTTTCCCTTCCTCTGAGTCTCGGAGATCTAAAGCTTTTTAAAAAATTAGTTTGCCAAAGAAGTTTCACTACTGACATGCGTACTTTGTACGCACGCACTTTTTTTTTTTGATATGAAGTTTGAATCAACAACATCATGAAAGATAATAATTACAACGAAAGAGTTATCTAAAAATGGAAACTTTACACAAACTTGATTGTAGTTTGATACAGAACTTCAAGTATATACCATTTTCTCATTTCATTTTCCAAAATTTGTTACTTTTCGACCAATTTGATTGTAACAAATTACGTTTACATACATTGCGACTTTTTCTTGCGTTCTATACATTTTTAAATTTGTATCTTGGACAGGATAGTGTTTTTCTTTTTCAGATTATCTCAACTATAAAATTCTCAAATTCTCATTTTTGATTTTGCATCAGTTACTTACTTACTTACTTACTTTAAATTCGGGAGACATTGCCTACCTTTTAGAGCTAATGAAAGTTTACGTTTTCACCTATTTTATCTATTGCTAATTTTACTTACCGCATTTTTGTACAGTGAAGCTAATTCTCCTTTTGTTAAGGATAATTCGGGGATTCCACTCTGATGAATCCTTCGATCTATGTAACCTTGTGAGGGCGATATAGTTGAAAATATATCGGCTAGGGTGCTCAAACTGTAGAGGGAGTTTTGCGATTTCGATGTGTCTTTTAATTCTTTCAAGTCTGTTATTACATTTTGAAGATATTGAGCACTTTCTTGAGACGTTGTAGATTTCACAGTTGTCAATAGTAGTAAAAAAAGAGCAGGATATGGCATTCTGAAAGAAAAGACAACATTTATCATATGGAATATAACTGTTATAATCAAAATTGAATTCTTCATTTGACTAATATTGTTACCTCACAAAAAAAAAGATCATCGACCAACCAAAAGGTTTCTAATTTTTGAGAAATCGAAGAAAAAGAATTAAGCATAAATACAAGGCATGAAAATAAAAATTTGTAAAATAAAACATAATTTCAAAGAATCCCATTCAATATTACAGAATAATCGATCATTCAACACTCGGGACTATAACTTACATTTAATTATCAGTTAGTTACATTAACAAAAACATGCACGAGAAAAATATTTCAATTATTCTTTATCCAAACTGTTCACAAGTACTGATAGTCAACACAAAAATGCAGAAAAAACATGAACATAACTTCTTGAAATTACTTTCAGTTATTATGGCGCTTAATTTGAGATTTTATTTAAAAACCTTTTGGTGTGTTTTTTTGTTGTTTTATTAAATGGGCCTCAGATGATTTCCAACTGAACTACTTGAAGGGATACAAAGAAATTAGATTAGAACTGCTCATTTTCAGGAACAGCTCCTTTTGGGAATATATAAATACATAATGAGCAAATATGGCCGTTGACATGACGTGTTTCGGACTCACTGATCTTCATCAGATCGACGTAGCCAAGTATGCGATGGAAAATTCGAGAATGAAAAGAAACAACAAACGATATCCCTTGCATCTTTTATTGGATTTATTTTAATTTTTTTATCCGCACTAATTTTATTATATATAATAGTAGGCAGTTGCCTACTCTGCCTAATGGTTAATACGGCCCTGTGCTTATACTAGTAGAATATATTTATTAATAATTTAATGCTCAAATACTAAAAAAAATTGCTCTACTAAATTACAACTTTTCTAGATTTATTTTTAGAAAAACCTTCAATTATAACTGAGGATATTTCGATCATTCAAATTTGCCCCAGTCATCGTAGTACATAATCATTTCAAAATTTGTTCTCTACAAATTTCAATATTGGTGGGGGCCCTTGAGTGGAGGGGCCTATAGGCCATACTCCAGCCTATTGGTAATTCCGGCCCTGCTTCTTTTTGAGATAGAACTAGACTAATTACTTACATTCAGTGATGATTTAATTTCTTGTTAATTTTATAGTAATTATCTTCAACTAATTCAGTAATATATGATTCAGGTACTAATGCAATTCATAATCATTTTTACTGCATGAACCTGACTTAGCTACGTCCATTTCTAGTAGGTAATAAAAACAATATACGAGACTCAAATATAAATTTTGAGAAAAGTAAGTTAATAAAATCTGAAACTGTAGATATGTACACGGATTACAAGGAGGAAATAAGCTATAAGCGATATCAGAGTAGATTATCTCATTTTAATAGCGTTATAATGATAATGACATACTACATAATATATATATATCTTCAGATGGTATGTGATAGTAATACCACTTCACGAACACGACACTTCACTGCAATTACAAAGATATTTGTGTATTTTTCATCACTCAAAAAGTGTTTTAAGAACATGGAATCAAGGTCTTGCTCGAGGAGATTTATATCTTATTCGGTAATCCAACATGTCATGTATTAAAAAATAGGGCATCGCTTCTAAATACGATGTTTTGTTTGGATAATTGATCTGGCAATCTATCCATTAGAAAATTACGGAATATGTTTAAGTTGGTGGTTATATTCTATGTATTAGTGGATTATATTGGGAAGCATTTCGGAGTTTTCCAGAGAAAATACTACCGTTGAAATTATAAAATTAAGATGTACTAGTACACCTGGAATAATTTTAAATGTAGTATTTTCTCTGGAAATTTTCGAGACAGGTCGATTTTGCTTTCTAGAGCGACATCTTTTTATCGTAAACTGATGGACGTAGTCATTCCCCTAGACAGTTTGGCAACCCCCTTCAAGCATCTTAAATTACAACAGGGGGTCGACTATAATTTAAGATATATATATATATATATATATATATATATATATATATATATATATATATATATATATATATATATACTCATATATATATATATAATCTCTTGAAAATTATTAGCAATAACAGGCTTGTTGAATCTTAAAAAACTCGATTTTATTAAAAAGTTGACGTTAAGTTTTGATAGAGCCACGAATGTCGTGGCGAAACGTCAACTTTTTAATAAAATCGAGTTTTTTAAGATTCAACAAGCCTGTTATTGCTAATAATTTTCAAGAGATTAGAAATAGTTCACAGGCAACAACAATTCGAATATATTATATTATATATATATATATATATATATATATATATATATTATATATATATATATATAATATATATATATATATATATATATATATATATATATATATATATATATACCTAAACACCATACATGAGATAGTGGTTCAGTCTTAAAAAAACTTTTAATAACGGGTAGTAACCCGAAATTATTGTAAAGTAAAATTTGCTATTATATCGTGTTTGATTTGAAAATGACTTTTCTCATATATATATATATATATATAATATATATATATATATATATATATATATATATATATATATATATATAATATATATATATATATATATATATATATATATATATTTATATATATATATATATATACCTATATATATATATATATATACCTATATATATATATATATATATACCCATATATATATATATATATATATATATATATATATATATATATATATATATATATATATATATATATATACATAGGATACCTGTTTGCTAATATTGAACTGAAAAGCACGCAATGAGTAGGTGCAGACTCCCACAGCCGCAAAAAAATCAATGTAACATAGTGGTCTGTTTTTTGACTTTCCAGTTATTTTAAAATTGATAATTGACGAAATAATTTCGACCTTTCAAAACTTTTGAGAACGTCTTCAGAGACAAAACGTCAAATTATTAATAAAATCGGGTTTTCAAACTGAATGGCGTAATAAAGGATTACTTTGTTACGCGTCACGTTATATCATTTTAAGGCCTAGCTTCCATTCGCCTAGTATCTGGAGTGTAACATGCGATAAGGAACTTCAAAAAAATTATTTTCAGGTTTTTCTGTTTACATTACAACCGAGCTTATTAAATCTAATTTGATATGCATTTGGCCAGTCTCCATTGTCAAATAGCATACAGAATTCATCAAAGTTCATGAAGAATACCTGACGGCATACCTTAATTGAAGGGCAAATGCTCCGATCGAATTAATTCGGTTGCACAACACATGAACGACGCTCGTTGACGAGCTTTCGTAAACAAACTAAAACTTTGTATCGAGCTCTTTTTGAATTTATCCGCACATAAACTCCCTCACCGTTACTTCGAAGCAAATCATACAATTTGTACATTTATTAAAGCGTGAATGTTCATTTTGTATGTGGAACAATCAGTTCGTTTTCATGGTATGAAAAGATAAATAATCCATAATATATGAATTGATGAAATTTAATCCATAAATAAATCTCAATTGAATTATGAATTGATTTGGCCGTTACTTGGTTAAAACCCATAACAATATAGAGTGGAGTGGAGTAGTTTATTAATGTCAAAATACAAAGTATTCACACAAGTCAAAAAATATATATAAAACACTCTTAATCTACACATAGGTAATTAAAATGTTCTACGAAAATACATCTATTCACATTTAAAATTGAGATTGAAATTTAAATTCCTACTTTTACGACATACATACATAAGAAATTAACATTACACAAAAACAAATAATAGTGTACAATACATTAAAGTAGATGTCTAGGGTTGGAGGAACTCTTGTAGACTGTAAAAGGCTCTGGAGCATACTAGCTTCTTAACTGCCTTTTCAAAAGAGCTGTATGGCAAAGTTTTTATGTTTGTTGACAGTTTATTAAATAATTTAACAGCTATGAACTCCGGGCGACTTTGGCACCTTGATAGACGGCAATAAGATGGTACAATACTGCTACAGTGTCTGGTTTCATAGTTGTGAATATCACCATGAGTAAAAAATGCATCCTGTGATCTCCTAACATAAAGGACGCATTCCATGATGACGGCAAGGTTGGAATACTGAGTTTTATGAATGCAGGCCTGCATTCATCCCTGTATATCAAACCCCCGATAATCCTAACAGCCCTACGCTGCAGCCCAAATATTCTGGCTGCAGAAGCTGATTCACCCCAAGCTAAAATCCCATAGGTCATAACCGATTGAAAGATGCCATAGTAGGCATTCAGGATTGTACTCTGAGATACACAGGCATAGAGGTTCCTCAGCAAGAATACACTGCTCCTCAATCTTCCAGACAGATTCTCTGAATGAACATCCCAAGTGAGTTTTGGATCCAGATACAATCCCAAAAACTTTACCTCAGATGGATTAGTAAAATCTTGAGTGTCTCTTATTGAAAACAACATTTTTTGAGTTTTATCCTGGTTAAGTTTAAGTCTGTTAGCATTAAACCAACTGATGGCCTCCAATTGTGCCCAACGTGATCTCCCTCTCAATCTATCAAGATCTTGGTCATGAATAGTGATAGTAGTGTCATCCGCGAAAAGTATGTAAACGGCTAGTTTACCCATTGGCAGGTCATTTATAAAAAGGAGAAAAAGAATAGGTCCCAATACAGAACCCTGCGGTAGGTACACCTTGTTTTAAAAAACCTTCAGAAGATGAAACCCTCCCAACTCTCCTGTAGTCAGTCTTGATAATGAGTTCATAACTCGAAACATGTCGACCATTCGTTACTGCTAAATACAGTATCTAAATATTTTTATATAGTGAAACATAAGCCAAGTGTGTTTTATTTTAAAGTTTATACTAATTGTTTAATTTCAAATTATTCACTGAAATCGAAAATTTGTCACAAGAGATGCTCAAATTACCCAGTTGTTTCAGCAAATGTAGAGCCTGTCTACGAAATATATCTCTACTTTAGTAAAAATCTGTGGAGAATACCT
>JARQZK010005083.1:5000-22500 GCA_030704885.1 Cynegetis impunctata | reverse complement strand
AATGCTAAATCTAGCATTTCTTTGTCTCAGTTAGCATGTGAAATTTGAATTTAGCATATTGCATGTTTTTAGCATTTTTCGGCCTCCCTGTACCTATAATAGAAAATTTTCAATCTGCTATGGATATTAGTACTTGAATGACATTTTCTAAGGAATAAATGCATAACAAGATAAAGTCTATTGGCATTTCTGAAACCTAACATAAATATCTAATAGAAGATTTCATCAATTTTCGAAGAAACGATTATTTTTGTTTACGTTTAGGGAAATCGCTCAGTCAGCACCCGAAGTGAGTTAGCGACGATTAAGATGATTTTCATTTTACGTAAATAGATGATGTTTTGTGATGGTAAAGTTTAAGTGAGCACACTTGCACTTTTTGTTTGTGAACATACCGCAAATTCAAGGGTCTATTACCTATCAGAAATATGCAAGACAACATTTTCTGACAGTAGAAGTACGGACAACATGAAGTTGCATAGAACAAAATTTACCTAAATTATATATTTTTTTAATTTTGCTTAAAATCAATTAATTATTAATCAAAATAAATTTCAAATTTTTATAATTGTATTAAAAAACACTTTTAAACTGTTTGGCATTTTTTTTAGCATATCAATAATTTTATTTGGCATTTTTTAGCATTTTCCCGAGAGGTTTTAGCATATTTCTCAGAAACGAAACGGCAACACTGCTTCACTGCACACTGAAAATCTGCGACACGAATGTTTACTAGTTGCGTTCTCGATACGTTTCCACTGCGATAGCAACACTAATTTTCTCACAAATGTTTCCTATTTTCTTTTGAAGTTTACCGCTCAAAATGGAAACTGGCAACAAGTAGGAACAGTGAACATTTGCTGCCGAAATATAAAGAAATTTAAGGAATATTTTGGACCATTTACGGAAACACGGAACAGCAACAAAAATGTTACTCTGGTGAAATCGTAGCTTGAAGGGTGACAAGTAGAAACAGTCAACATTTGTTGCCGAAACATAATACAACTTAATACAGTTTACACAGAAATGAAAGGCTGGTTTGATGATAATGAGCTAAAAATTAACAATGAAAAGACACAAATATTGCAGTTCAAGTATGGCAGAACCTTCCAGCCCTGCACTTATAATTACAGTGGTGGATTCATTACAGCAGAGAAGACTATGAAATTTCTTGGCATAACCATGGACGCCAGGCTGAGTTGGACTAGCCACGTGGAGGTTTTGGCAGCACATATGTCGAAATATCTATATGCACTGAGAACAATCGCTAGGATTGTGAATGTGGATACTGCTCTTGTGGCATATCATTCCTATGTGACGGGTAAACTGAGATATGGTATAGTCATATGGGGCAATTCTATAGAAATACAAAGACTACTGGTATTACAAAAGCGATACCTTAGGGCAATTTTGAATCTACCAGGTACTGAAACATGCAGAAAACATTTTGCAGAAACATCGATAATGACAATTGTAAATCTGTATATAGGTATATAAATGTATTGCCTTTGTGGTGGATAATGGGGAGTTTTTCATAAGAAGAGTTGAAGAAGGCAGATACTCTACCAGGCAAAATGAGAACCTAAATCAACCAAAACTCCTTTACACATATCTACAAAGGAATGCGATACACACTATAGTAAAAATATATAATTATCTTCCCAAGCAGATTAAACAAATGTCCACAAAAATCATGAAAGAGAAGATACAACGATACCTCAAGAAGAATCCTTATTACACACTAGATGAATTTTTTAATTGCACTATCAATATGGAATAGTATATACATACATGTTCTGGATTGATCAAATTATAGATGATATATATATATATATATATATATATATATATATATATATATATATATATATATATATATATATATATATATATATATTTGTATGTACGTATGTGTTCGTTTATTTACATGACATGTTCTACAACTTTTGTGTTTTATGGAACTAATAAAATTATCTATCTATCTATCTATCTATAAAGAAAATTTAAGGAACATTTAGGAACATTTGGTAACATTTTCGGAAACACGCAACAGCAACAAAAATGTTCCACAATATTCCTTATTATTCCTCCGGTGGAACTGTAGCTTAATATCTGCAAGAAACGGACTTAAGGGCGAACCCATAGCCAGAACTCAAGATTGTTCAAAAATTTCACTATTAAACTTTTTTTTTTTCTTTCGAGTTCTTGGAGTAAATCAACAGAGTTTTTTACTGTGTTCTGGAGTAAAACGAGTTAATTTTCTGAATATCAAATTGAGATCTTTCACTCATTTGTACATTGGGCTTCTTATGTGTGAAACAATAACTGGTTGTAATGGGGAATTTTTTGTGTATTTTTTATTGATCCCGCTGTTCAACGGTTCATATTAATTATTGCAAAATTAGGCGTTGAGTGTATATTTGAATAAATTTTCTGAAGAGCTTTTCTAACAGTTTTTTGTTTGTTTCTTTAATTCGTTATTTTTGAAGAAATTTCTCTTTACACAATGTTACGAGTTCCACTCATGAACAGTCGGAAATTCACAACTGATCATGTAAATTATATATTTGGATATTAGAGGCCGTTATTTGAAATTAATCTAGTTCAATGCGAAACGAAATGGAAACATTCGTTTTGAAGACATTTACACGCATTTGCTTGTGGCGTTTCGCTCTACTAGGTTTTCTTCGGACACCGAAAATTCTTAATTCGAATTTTTTTTATGTAAATATACATCTGAAGAAGCAATGATAGAGGTGAAACGTACATCACAATATAATAACTATTGAGTGAATCCTTTGAAAACATTTCGTTTATAATTACGTATTTCTTCGATTTTATTTAATTTCGCTCAGATTTTACAGTCGATCGAATTTCAACAATTAATTTCAATATATTTGGATGCTATTTTACATGGATGCTATCATACAAATTTTTGTAGCTTTACAATTAACAATAAAATTTGACAACAAAAAAATAATCTGATTATTTTGAATGCAATTCTAGGTTTTTAAATTTTTTGAGCATCAGGAATAAAAGTATAAATCAAATTTAATAACCAAAATTAGATGAAATCTCCAAACTCTTGGAAGATCTTTATGACAGATCAAGAAATTCCGTTGATAATAATTTTTATACGTATTTCACCCTTAATATTGAAGTTAATTTAAAAATAACCGTATAAAATTAGTTTTAATATTATGTATTTAGTATTGAACATTATTGTTAGCACACACACATATGAAATATTTCTAGTTTTTTTTCAACACTCACATTTTTCGGGAGAACTTCTTTTTCAAATTAATTCACAGCAAACACTACTTTCAAATCACCAATAATTCACCTGAACGTTCGTGAATACTCGCGAACTAATGTGAGATGTGTTTGGCCAAAATAAGATGCCGATGCAAGAGGAACTGAGAAGAACCCAAGTTCGTACTTCGAGAAGTAACTGTCTACACTCCAAAACGATACTTATGTAGACTGCCTCTAGTTATACGCCAGCCAACTTCTGTAAAACATATACCCGTAAACAATTCATCACTTTTGTATCGCTAAACTGACAACAATATCGTACATTGAATAGGACAATTAATAACTCAATTCGTGTATCTATCGACAAAAAATACGAGACAATAATTGCAGGAATAATTAAGAATAAACAACATCGGTTATGATAAATGATTATCAATTGGTTATTTGAAAAAAAATTTTTTGTGATAAATGGAAAGTTCATATATTTATACGTTTTATAACAAAACTTTTTTCATTTTTCTTTTCGCTCTAATTAAAAAGTTAATAGAAAATAAATTTTTGAATCCAGTACCGAAACAAAAGCGAGTGTGACATCACAACGCTAATTTTGTTTACTGTTGAAAACCTTTATGCACAATCAAAAAAAAAACCTAACAACCTTTTTAATGGACCATTATACCTATTTCCTATTCTAAACAAACTTATATGGAACTTTTGTAGAGTCAAAATGTAAAAAGATTATCAGAGATTGCCAATACACAATTTCGCGAAAATGTTTTCTGTTTTTTGAATAATCGATTCCATATATTTCCAGTATTCGCTTTTTACTACCATTCATTGTGTGTGTTGTTGGAAAATAGATACTTTATAAGTGTGAATTTTGCATGCTTGGCCAAGTGGTCTTCGTGCATTAGCATTACCTACTTCACGCACGTGCGATGATTTCCTCTTATTTTCTAGTTCGCAAATAAAGAATAAAAAGTAGAATAGGTGTCACGATTTCATGCCCTCTGAACGAATATTGCTGACATTTTTTCTGACATATACCTACTTAAACAAACTAGTAAGATGTAAAAGTTTACTTCCAATAAATTGACGAGTATCTTTTTGCCAATTTGAAAATTGCGTCATAAGTTGAGAAACGTATATCGTTGCTCATTTCGAAGTAAAAAGAACATATAAAATCACGGTTTGTAAAAATGGGTATGCACTATTCTAATTTCTTTGGATTTTTACGCTGTTTCCATAATATATTATGAAAGAAAATTAAATTCAACGCTAGGATAAGTTAATTGATAATATATATTCACGAAAAAAGAAACCTTACCAACCCCATCTGCCTCAGATTTTCGGAGGAAGGAATAGGAAAGATCCCAAACTTCCGAAAACATTTTAATTTCAGACCTAAGCACTGGTTTTTCTTATCGGATTACTTGCTGAACTTTTAAGGAACCAGAATTTTCATGGCATTTTTCAAGTTGTAAGGCTGGAAATGTCAGGTAGAAATTTCATAGGATGTCGATAACTTAGGCAACACAGATAACATAGCCCTAAGCACAGTGTTGCCAATATGTCAAAAAGTCGTTAACGTACGCTTGAGAAGTCGCTAGATGTCGCTAGCTATGGAAAGAGATCAAAAGTCGCTAGAAGTCACTAAATGATCCCAGTAAACTGAGCGATAGGGATGGAAACTGAGCGCACTTCTTTCACGTACCTCTTCAAATAATTCTATATTGTTTTACGCACGGTAATTCACGCCTGGATTCCCCTGTACACAAGTACATCATTGAGGGAATCCCGGCTTTAGCATAAGAATTTATAGCAGCGTTCCGAAATTGGATAAATATTACTCTGACAAGAGTCTATTTCATTCAAAGGCTGGGAAAAAGACAGACTTGTCAGAATGATATCCGATTTCGAAACGCAGTTCCGAATATAGAGAAGATTGATTTCTAAGCTGAGATCTTGCCATATTTCATGAAGATAGTTAAAATACTTATTTTTTTAAAATTTAAAGTCTAGAAGTCGTTACATTAGTCGCTAGATTTTTTTTGTCGCTAGAAACATAATTCAAGCCGCTGTAGAAATCGAAATGTCGCTAGATCAAGCGACAAAGTCGCTAAATTGGCAACACTGCCTAAACACGAGGTATCAAAAATTCAACACGCATGAGTACCATGCCTCAACATATTATTGGTCGCGCAGATTCTATTCAAAATTGTAACCGAAAGAATGGTTATCTGACTCTTTCAGCTTTTACTCCTTCATAAAATGCATAACTAGTGACAGTGCGAAGTAATAACGTTGGATCGAATCTTCTACAAGTATTTAAGTACTTCAGTTGACAGTTGAGCTTTTCTTTGTGAAGTACCATTTATTAGGTTTTTATTTACAATACTTGTTAAAACTGCCAGTGGTAAGACATGCTTTTTACAGCTATAATGAGTTCCTTAATAAGCCATTATTAGAGTTTAATTAGATAAATTTTAACTGCTTGTATTTTGGATTGATGTAAGATTTTAGCAGATGTAGTAATTTTAAGATTTCATTGATTTTCTTTTTCTAATAATGAATTAGAATTTGAATACATATTTAAAAAAAAAACGCTATAAAAACGCTATAAATATGCTATAAAAAGTTGAATATACTTCCTCATAATATATCAGATTGAGAGTGTGTACGATAATATAATTTTTTTTCTTTGCATCTGCATTTTATATATAAATATGTGGTGAAAATATATGGTAATTTTGTTTTTCAGATATGGCACATCGTGATATTCTTTCAGAAGTTCAACAACAAATGGAGAAGGTATCTGTAGTTTTAAGAAATTAAACAGTTAAACTTGAAATTAGTAATTATAGAAAGCGTTTGATATAATAGGGTTTAGAGTTTGATTACTTCAGTATCTGTATTTATCAATTTCTTGAAGAACAGCAGAGAATATTTCTTTCATTCCTCATGTGCATTCATAAATCGTAAGAATAAAAGAGATTACTACTCTGGGTAATTATAGAGTTAGGTCCTTAGTAACCGATTTTGATAAAATTTCGGATTCTTGCTTATTTTGGGCTGATAACTAACATTTTGTTTATAGATTGTTGTGTCCGATGAATAAATTCATCATTTCAGCATTAATCTTTTAGAACACCAATGGAAACTATCTATAATGTCTACGAATAACTATTTATTCCAGGCCGCAACAAAGGTGAAATGTGATAAAAGAAAAACTACTTTTCTATTTACGTAGTACCTGTGTTCAGCTCAATCATATACATATAAGATATGTGGACAAAAGTATTTGAATTTTTTTTGACAGGGCTAGGCTATTTTCAGTATTACTTCAGAAGAAACAAAAGTTCATTTAATGAATGCAATTTTATCATTTGTGAATTTCACTATGAGACAGAACTCTCGGAATGTTTATTGTTATAGCAGTTTGAGTGCCTTATGCGCTGAATTAATGTACAAGCTTGTAAGGAACTACGGAATTATTAAGAAATGTGATTTTTTTTTTCTAGCTAGGTAATGGGTATCAAACAGTGTAGGTGAATATAGTATATACTCAGAGTTGCAATGATTTATTTGACTCAATACCTGATACAATTACCTTACTTATTGCTTGTTACACCACATTATTGAAGTACCTTTGTCGTTTTAGAGTGAGGGCGAATAAAACATGTATTTTCGATTGATCAAATAGACTTTACACGAATTTTTTTCAAAACGGCAGTTTCTTCCTAGTCTAAGGAGTATGCCTGAGCCAAACATTGCGATTATGTTCTTGTACGTGGCCTAAAAAAAATTATTGGCCCTTAGAGCTGTAGAGTTATTGCTACCTACAGAAATGCTCAGAGTAGTATATTTTGCCTTGAAAAAGGGGTTTCATAATGTGAAGAGAAACTTTCATAAAGCTTTAAATAATTATGTATCCATCATTTTTTTTGTGTTTGAAATTTGATCTAGATGCTTATCCGAAATTCATTCAGTTACCCACTTCGCAAACACAAGATTAAAGTAATTGATAAAAAAAATCAAGTGAAACTGTGGAACTTGTTACAATTTTTACATAGTGAACATATTAATTGATCTTTGCTTAAGGATGAAAACTCTCTCAAGTGATTAGTATTAAAAGATTTCTAAAGATAATTTGCTACAAGGTACCTACTATTTAGTACTCACTTGGTGAATTTTTTTTGATGAAAATTTCTGAATGGATTAATATTAATATTTTTTACTATCACCTCTATTTAACTTGTTTATTTGCGGATATAATGTATATGTCTGTGAAGTACCAGATTGTTTGATTTTTTATTTCTATAATTTATTTGTTATTTGAATTTTTGTATTTTTATCTTTGTGTATACCTTTCTTATCACTGGACACTTAAATTGTCTTGAATTTCCAAGAGTTGGTGATTTTCAGAACTGTTTGTATATTATGTTTATAAGTTTGAAATGTGTTGTAAAAACATTCTGTTTTTAAATTCTAGAGAATATTTCAGGAAAATGACATTCCTTCAGAGTTTAGAATATCATGTGAAATATATTTCATTTAGCAGAAAATAACATTCAGTAGTAATTCTTTTATATTTAGAGTGACTCGACTTTTATATCAAATTATTTTCAGTTTTAAAACAGTTTCTTATGAGAGTTAGATATTGCAAGTACATAAAAACTATATGGAAGATGCTGATACTGATTCTCAGAAATCTACCAAAGAAATCACGCCACAAATATTTGAATTTTTATTTCAAAAATACATATATTAGCAGTAACAGGCTTGGTGAATCTCAAAAAATTCGATTTTACTAAAAAGTTCGCCACGACATTCGTGGCTTTTTCAAAACATTTGAAATATTGAAATTTCTTTGACATTTATTGATTTGAAAATATTTTGAATAGTATAAAAAGACTACTATGTTTCATCAACAATTTTTTCGGCTGTGGCCATTCTCTGTTATTTATTACGTGCTATTCAGCCCAATATTAACATTCAAATCTGTTATTATTAGATGGTAAGGGAAACCACAGAAACCTTTACCCACGTAATGTTCGAAATAGGTTCAAATTATTTTGATTTTGAAAAGTCAAAGAATAGGTTACTATTTATCTTTTTTCCAAATTTTTTTATTACGGCTGTGGCCGTCTTCAGTTATTAATTACGTGCTATTTAGTCCAATATCAATAGTCAGATCTGTTGATATTAGATGGGAAGGAAACCACAGAAACCTTCATCCACGTAATGTACAAAATAGGTTTAAAATATTTGATTGTTGGATTTGTCTTTGAAAAGACATTACTTGTAATTTTGAGGATTACATGTTCTAAACTATACTTTCTTTTTAGAAAAATTGAAAGATGCTTAGATTTTGTCTAAGAAGATGAGTTGTTATGGTTAGAGTTTATTTGTTGAATTATTTTGTTTTGATTTATGTTGTTTCTTAGAGAAATTGAAAAATTAAATCTGCGTATATCGAACTTAAATGTTTTATATCTGTTCTATCATTTACGACTTTATTTAAATTTTTTTAAATATGTAACATTTCTAAAATTTCTCTGCGTTTTTGATCTTTCTCTATTTCTAAAATTTTTGTGCTATTAAAGTTGAAACTATGATTCTCATGGTTTTTATGTATGATTAGTGCTGTAGTTTATGTTTTGGTATATTTGTGTGCTTTTAATCTTTCTTCTAAATTTTGAAAAGTTTGTCCTATATATGATTTATTACAATTATTACAGGGTATACTATAAACAACATGAGATTCTTGCAGAAGATGTGTTTTACTTTTTAATTTCGAATATAATCAAGTTTTATTGGGTAATCATTTTTTATGGGTAATTCATGGACATCTTGTAATGTTTCATGTCTGTGTGTAGGTGAAGTAAGTTTAAGTGCTTTGTCTATATATCCGATAATTAAACTCTTCTTTTGTGACAAATGATGTTTACTGTAGTTCAATGTTCTTCGTGAAACAATTTCTTTTCTATGCCATTTTGTGATAATTTCATTGTTTTTGTGTATGAGAGTAATATCAAGAAAATTAAATGTATTGTTCGTTTCTTTTTCTAGGGTAAATTGCAATTTTCTATTAAAATCGTTGAATTTTTTAAGAATATCATTAATAAAATCTTCTGATGTTGTTATAAGGCAATCATCAACATACCTTTTCAAAGTTATAATTCGTTCATTCGAATGGTTTAATACATTTTCTTCTAAATATTCTAAAACTAATTGAGCTAGAACACTGGAAATAGGACTTCCCATTGCTACACCATCAATTTGTTGGTAGAAGTTATTTTCATATTGAAAATAGTTTGTACCAAGTGCAAATTGAATTGCTTCTATAAAATCGGTTTTAGGAATATTTGTATAATTTTTGATGATATTCCATTTATCATTAATTATTATGGGAACCAAAGAATTTGGAATATTGGTGTAAAGAGAAACAACATCTAATGAAAAAAATTTGTAATTGTTAGGTAGTTTTAAAGTTTCAAGATGGTCTACTAGATCGAGAGAATTTTTGAGGCGATTGAATACAAGAGACAATAGATCTTAATGGTATGTTTTCTTTATGTATTTTAGAAAGACCATAAAATTTAGGTGAAAGGCTGTTGTGTCGAATTAATTCTTTTGAATTATAAAAACATCGAAAGAATTAATTCGACACAACAGCCTTTCACCTAAATTTTATGGTCTTCCTAAAATACATAAAGAAAACATACCATTAAGACCTATTGTTCTTATATTCAATCACCTCTATATAATCTTTCTAAATTTCTCTCTGCAATATTGAAAAATATAATAAATCAAAATCCTTATTATATCAAAAATTTTCTCGATCTAGTAGACCATCTTGAAACTTTAAAAGTACCTAACAATTACAAATTTTTTTCATCAGATGTTGTTTCTCTTTATACTAATATTCCAAATTCTTTGGTTCCAATATTAATTAATGATAAATGGAATATCTTCAAAAATTATACAAATATTCCTAAAACCGATTTTATAGAAGCAATTCAATTTGCACTTGGTACAAACTATTTTCAATATGAAAATAACTTCTACCAATGAATTAATGGTGTAGCAATAGGAAGTCCTAAGAATTATAGCTAAATTAGTTTCAGAATATTTAGAAGAAAATGTATTAAATCATTCGAATGAACGAATTATAACTTTCAAAAGGTATGTTGATGATTGCCTTATAATAACATCAGAAGATTTTATTAATGATATTCTTAAAAAATTCAACGATTTTAATAGAAAATTGCAATTTACCCTAGAAAAAGAAACGAACAATACATTTAATTTTCTTGATATTACTCTCATACACAAAAACAATGAAATTATCACAAAATGGCATAGAAAAGAAATTTTTTCACGAAGAACATTGAACTACAACAGTACACATAATTTGTCACAAAAGAAGAGTTTAATTATCGGATATGTAGACAAAGCACTTAAACTTACGTCACCTACACACAGACATGAAACATTACAAGATGTCCATGAATTACTCATAAAAAACGATTACCCAATAAAACTTGAACAGAAAATCACTAAAAATAGAATTCATAAACTTTACAACACATTAGAAACGTCAGACAAAGAAAATATTAACAAAAAATATATTCCCCTTCCATATATTCCTCATTTAAGTAATAAATCACATATTTTAAATCCACACGATATTAAAGTAACTCACACTGCACAAAATCAAATAAAACAAATATATTCTAAATTAAAAAGTAAAACACCTCTTCTGCAAGAATCTCATGTTGTTTACAGTATACCCTGTAATAATTGTAATAAATCATATATAGGACAAACTTTTCAAAATTTAGAAGAAAGATTAAAAGCACACAAATATACAAAAACACAAACTACAGCACTAATCAAACATAAAAACAATGAGAATCATAATTTCAACTTTTATAGCACAAAAATTTTAGAAATAGAGAAAGATCAAAAACGCAGAGAAATTTTAGAAATGTTACATATTCAAAAAAATTTAAATAAAGTCGTAAATGATAGAACAGATATAAAACATTTAAGTTCAATATACGCAGATTTAATTCTTTAATTTTTCTAAGAAACAACATAAATCAAAACAAAATAATTCAACAAACAAACTCTAACCATAACAACTCATCTTCTTAGACAAAATCTAAACATCTAGAATTTTCAATTTTTCTAAAAAGAAAGTATAGTTTAGAACATGTGATCCTCAAAATTACAAGTAATGTCTTTTTAAAGACAAATCCAACAATCAAATATTTTAAACCTATTTTGTACATTACGTGGGCGAAGGTTTCTGTGGTTCCCTTCCCATCTAATATCAACAGTTGATATTGGACTAAATAGCACGTAATTAATAACTGAAGACGGCCACTGCCGTAATAAAAAATTTTTGAAAAAAAGATAAATAGTAACCTATTCTTTGACTTTTCAAAATCAAAATGATTTGAACCTATTTCGAACATTACTTGGGTAAAGGTTTCTGTGGTTTCCCTTACCATCTAATAATAACAGATTTGAATGCTAATATTGGGCTGAATAGCACGTAATAAATAACAGAGAACGGCCACAGCCGAAAAAAAAGTTGATGAAACATAGTAGTCTTTTTTAACTATTCAAAATATTTTCTAATCAATAAATGTCGAAGAAATTTCAATATTTCAAAAGTTTTGAAAAAGCCACGAATGTCGTGGCGAAACGTCAACTTTTTAATAAAATCAAGTTTTTGAGATTCACCAAGCCTGTTATTGCTAATAATTATCAAAAAGTTATATATATATATATATATATATATATATATATATATATATATATTTATATATATGCATATATATATATATATTTATAGGGCCGTATCCAGGGGGCGCTAGAGGGGGTTGAGCCCCCTATGGAATTATCTAAGCTCCCTCTAGAAAATATACCAGAATGATTACAAACCAAAAATGTATATATGTATATAATAATTAATATTCGTTTTCTAGTATACCCTTCTAGGTAGAATGACAGAATAAGCTGACTATTCCTATCTTTTTTTCACGTATATTTATTTTAGTACGATGTAAAACACAAGCCTCCTCAAGAATTTGTTCAGTCCCCTCTAGAAAGCAGTGCTGGTTACGGCCCTGTATATATATATATATATATATATATATATATATATATATATATATATATATATATATATATATATATATATATATATATATATATATATATATATATATATACTTGCCCCTCTAGAAAAGATACCAGAATTATTACAAACCAAAAATGTTTATATCTGCGTTGAAACATAAAACTACCCTAGTTACAAACAAATCTACCTAATGGTAAAACTGACTTAAAATTATTTATTTGTGGCATCTTTTGACCCGCAAAACATGTTGACGTTTTTTATCCTAAAATGAAATAGCGACAAACGAGCGGCTACCATCAGGAGTGCCAGATTTTTCAGAGCCGTGTTGCACTTTAGACGCTAATTTGTCGCTCAAAAGCGCAACCGCGGTTGCGACATGTTAACGGGGAAACATTGGTAACAAGTATTTTTCACATAAAATTCACTTATTCTAGGAGTTATTTCATACGTGTTTTGCTGCTAATTTGTCGCCCAAAATCGCAATCATGATTTTTTCGCAACTGCACGAAAACATAGTGCACCCAACATGTTGCCTACTCGTCCGAAAAACAATAATGAGTATTTTCGGGACTTTTTAGTTAAATTATTATTACAATCAAAACCACGATTCTGTTACAAATATCTTTATTTTTATATAAACTGTTCACAAGACATCATTACATCATCATAATCTTCGTATGTGCTTGAAGTTGTGGTTTGGTTCTTCTACTGATAAATATCAGAATTAAATTTTGCATATATAGCTTTGCTAGGCTCAAATTATTTACAGGAAATCTTATTTATTTCCAAGTGAGATCTAAGAGAGACAAATTAATTTAACATTTTTAGTATCATTTTGTTTCGAATTTTACATTTAACAATATTAATCAATGAAAATATCCTCTCCACGAATGAACTGGATGACGGTAACCTTAGAAGAGTAAATGCAAATAGAGCTATATCTTCAAACATGAATTCGTAGGCTGCATTTTTTAAATCAATATCCTTCCTCCAAAAAGTGGCTCTATGATATAAACGTCTATAGATATATTTTATTTGTTTATATTTGATGATGAAAGTACATTTTTATTTTGTTTTAATATTTTTTTTCTATTTGTTTATTTATTTAAAGTTTTCTATGAGAGATTTTTCATTTATTATTTTTATTAGGATAAATTTTTTCATTTTTCCAAAATGTTTTTCAATTAATATTCGTTTTCCAGTATACACTTCTAGGTAGAAAGACAGAAAAAGCTGACAATTCCTATCTTTTTTTCACGTATATTTATTTCAGTACTACGTAAAAAACAAGCCCCCTCAAGAATTTGTTCAGCCCCCTCTAGAAAGCAGTGCTAGTTACGGCCCTGTATATTTATATATATATATATATATATATATATATATATATATATATATATATATATATATTAATATTAATATTTATATTTTTTTTGCGCGGTACTTGTCATTCTTACTCGAACATTTATATTATGTGCATTTATCGAGACTAATTCTGAAAATTGTTTATTTGAGGCGAAACGTACGTATCGTTTAATCAATCTTTGTGAAAATCTTTATACCAAGTGTTTCATTACTTCTCGGGGCATGTTTTAAATTTCTTTCAAAGTATCCTTATAGTGAATGTGTATAAACATCAACTTTGTTGTACTTTTGTTACTTTCAAGTGATACGGTTCCAATATGTTTAAAGCTCTCGTAACTATTCCCTAAGATCTCTTAAAATGGTTCCGAAGTTTCACATTGGACAATATTTTTCGCAAATATCTGTTTGTTTGTTTGTATATTGCTGTGCCGCGTCCTGAAATGCTCGATTATATTAAAAAATAGTTACCTAAAGAATTGAAATATATGCGATTGGACATATATAGTTGGTGTTCTCTCTAGATGGCTTTTTTGTACTTTATATTCAGGGTTTTGATTGCAGCTGTCTAGACAAACCGTCTGTTTAGTTGATATGGGTGAATTAATGAATATGTACCATTTATTTTTCAAGGTGACTGCAATAATTTGTTACCATCCAATTTTGCTTATATAGTTGTGTACGTAGATTTGAAACTATTTTTAATCTTATATTGCTTCTGAATTACTGAGAGATATTCTGAGACAGCGCCAAATGAATGATTTCTCGTCAATCCAATAATTGTTGAACAGAAATTACGATTTTGTTTGAGGGTGTACAAGCTCCATATGAATTTATAAATAGACCACGAATTTCGACAGTATTATCGTTTTGGTTTTCAAGGTAACAGAGTCTCTTTCCAGCTTTTAACAGCTCAAATTGAATTTTAGAGAAATAAAATAAATGTGGCCGGACAAGCAATTATTTCAATACTTCAGGAATACGATGGTGAGTTTTTGAGCTTTGCGAACGCATAAATATTATAATCGAAATAATACCCTTGGAAATTCATTGGAATAATATATTACGGTGAAATGAGACAAAAACGGGATTCCATGATTACCTATTTTTATAACAACGCATTAAAATTCAAAAAAACACGCTGCCTAAATATATTGCCATTGTTTCCAAAATTATTATTGTGAATCAAAAATAATGTTCATATCGCCCGAAATGAAGAATAATCTCATCGGTTTTATAGTTTCCAATAATTTCGTAGATACGTGTGTTCTTTTTTTTTAATCGTTTATTGACAAAGACGCACAATAAATTATTTACGATGTTCTAAACAGTGCCGGAAACAGTGATGGTATCTAAAATATAATATTCCATCCAAATTCAGCAACAGTTCTACAGCAGTAGTGAAAGTTAAAGAAAAACAAGTAGGTACCTAGCCAAACAACAAGCGAATTTCAATTTCGTTACAAAAATGAATTGAACCTTTGTTATTTGTTTTTTTTAAGGGTGCCCGATATAATGGACTGTTTAGGCCTTTGTTCTGATATTACTATTATGAATCTTGTACATCTAAGAATTAATAATTTAAGTGCCTGACTCATTTTTGTTCAACTTAAACGGAAACAAGAATTGATGCCGAATTGGCGGATTGTTTTTCTTTTTTAGTTGATAACGCATGCCCGGTATGAGGATGTTTTGGAATTGAAACATTCTGAAAGTAGTTATGATTTTTTCGAAGAAGTTAGATATCGGTATATACTTAGTCATGTTCTTAATTTCAGCTAAAACTTTCTTCTCCCTTGAGAAGAGAACATAATGAAGACGATAACAAGGAGAATATACTAGGCGGTCAAGGTAATCATGCATATTATTCTAACGTTTCTTTCAATTCACTAACGAGGGTGTTTCCAATAGTCATTCCAAAGTAAACCTTATGACACATCGTACTAAGGTTCTTAGATTCTGTTAATCTAGGTTAGTTATTTCAGTTGGTATTAAATATTATAATTATGAAAACGAAATTGCCCAAGTCGATAAAATAATCTGATTCTTACTTGTGACTGGGAATATTTATACCTATGGGATTTAAGAATCATTTATGTTGAAAAATTTCACTACGGTGTGTTTTTCTCTTATTGTGAATGTTTAATGTGGTTATGATATTAACAATTGTAACAAATTCAAATATTATTAATTTGGTCTCACTAATATATGGAAACTTCATACTAGTCCTAAACATTTGTTATGTGGGTGGAATTTTTACTGACGTGCTCTTTTGTTCTTTTAACTTGGCGTTGACCATATGACATTTCACTACTTTCAAGTTGTGACGTTTGGTCTGACGTCTGCATAAACTACTGTAATAAGGTTATGTTATTTTCCAGATATTCCAAAAGTCAAGTCAGTGGATACGACTTCGTGTACCTCAACGTTGCCAATTTTGCCCCCAAGAGAGAAAACACTTCCTATCCAGTTGAGTGGTAACAAAATCAACTGTATCTCTGGTAATGGACACGAAACATCCGAAAGTTCAACTGAATTGAGGAAGTCGCCACAATCGTTGGAGGTTGAGAATCCAATTTCTCCAGCTGCGAATTTTGGAGAAAATCATAATAAGTTTACATGTCAGAATGGAATTTTGGAACAACACATCTCCAACAATGGAATAGAATTCGACGTTCATCTTAATGGTACTTCTCATGAAGACGAAAACGCTACATTTGTTTGTGAAGAGAATTCGGAAAATTTTTTGAACTCTACT
Source organism: Cynegetis impunctata (assembly GCA_030704885.1). Taxonomy (NCBI): domain Eukaryota; kingdom Metazoa; phylum Arthropoda; class Insecta; order Coleoptera; family Coccinellidae; genus Cynegetis; species Cynegetis impunctata. The sequence continues at coordinate 5,971 of JARQZK010005083.1, read as the reverse complement.
TTTGATGTCAACGATGGTGTTAATGTGATAGTGAAAAATCTTGAAAATAGTAATCAGCAAGAAAGTGTTAAATCAACTCTTGGTTTTGGAAGCAATGAATATATTTCAGATATTTGTGATAAGAAAGATCCTGTGAATACAGAGTTAGAGCCTGAAATTTTGAAAGACCAGACGGTTGTCATTTCTTCTATTGAAGATGTTTCTCATGGTTTGAATATAATAAATAAATCTGATGTGAAAGAGCACATTGATAGGCAGGAATTAGTAGATTGTGTAAACTCACTAGATTCAGAGATAAAAATAGTCATTTCTTGTGTTGAAGAAAAGAAACTCTCTCCAGTTAAAACTTCTGTGAAAATAGAAAATTCTTTGGATTCTGATAAATTAGATTTTCCTATCGAATCTGAAGTTAAAGGAGATTCATTAGACATCACCCAAAATCTTGATACTTGTAGCAAAGAAGAAACTTCAGATCATGCAAGATTTAAGATAGATGACAGTGGCTGGGAAGATATAGAAGTGAGTTATTATGGAGATGCAAATACTTCATTGAAAAGTGAATATAGTAGCCCTAATCCATATCCTGCTGAAATATCTACTGTTAGGAATGATGCTATTGTATTGAATAATTCTTCAACTGAAATTGCAGTAACAAAAGCTTTACCTAATATTTTATTGCATGAAATTCCTACAGACTCCGTGTCAATTCCACAGAATATAAATATAGAGGGAAAAGACTTCAATATATGCAATCAGGCTAATTTTAATGAACGTGAAACCTGTAATAATTTGTTAGATCTCTCAAATTGTGAAGAATTCAAAATACCCAATGAGTTAAGGATAAAGGAAGGAATAACTTCAGTTTCTTCGAATTTTAATGAACGTGAAACCTGTAATAATTTGTTAGATCTCTCAAATTGTGAAGAATTCAAAATACCCAATGAGTTTAGGATAAAGGAAGGAATAACTTC
>JARQZK010005083.1:0-2500 GCA_030704885.1 Cynegetis impunctata | reverse complement strand
AATACAGAATAATTATAGATTTGCGCTTATTACGGGTGGGAAAGGATTATTTACAGGTATACCTAAATAGACAAGAGGAACATATTTCAAGAAGGGTAATCGAGTGAATTTCACAAATTGGTTACAATGGACCAATGTTCTTAGAAAAGTTCATTATTGTTTAAATACACTAAATATAGGAGAATATATCAAGTCAATCTGGTCGTTCAGCAAGATATCTTCTGCCATTATTATTGAGTTTAAAAATTTCTAATGATTCTAAGTAAGTAAGTTTGGTTCCTTTCGGTAATTTGTGCATGATATTTGAAAATTATCTATTGTGGAAATGGGTGGTGGTTTTCACGGCAATTGATTTGAAAACGTTGAATCCGTTTTATTTTTTCAAAAAAGATTGTTGGTGTTCTTTAAATCTTGTCTTGAACGATCGACCAGTCCTGACCTATATATACTCCTTTACATACAGGACAAATCAAACTATAAACTCCTGAACTTTCAAAATTTTGAAGTGATATCTTTGGCATTGAATAAAAATCCTGAGAGTTTTGTCTTCGGTTTGAAAGCAATTTTAATATTACATTTAGGTATGACATTAGCAACTTTTTCTGTTAGAGGACCAAAATATGTTAAAGATGTGAATTTTTCCGATTTTTCTACTTTTAATTGGGGATATATGCTGTTGTACGCTAGTTGATTACGTTTCTTGTTTATCATTTTATCTATCAAACTTGTATGAAAACCATTATTTGACGCAATTAGTTTTATAGTCGAAATTTCTTTCGCTAAATTTGTTACGGATAATGGAATTGCGTAAGCGCAAATCTATAATTATTCTGTATTCAGTTCTTAACTCAATCTGCCCGATGATGGTCTAGTGACCGAAATTGCAATCGCAGTGTTATATTTTTCTGAATATTTTGTGATAATAAACGTAGTAAATTCAAATTTAGTTTTGTTAATCATGTTAAATTATCACGTAGTAACGACGGATTCCATCAACTATTTATTTATGTAACTTGGTTTTTGTACCTACGTCAGCTGATATATTGAAGCAGTTTAAAAAAACGACTGATTTTAGATTGTTTGCTGATTGAGATTACCTTAAAGGGCTAAATTGATTAGATGCGTTTCAGCTGAGTATAGTTTCAAAGATTTGTCTGTTACAGATGACTGAAACCAATGAGAAACTTCAACAGGAGGTTTCTGATCTAAAATTGGAGCTTAATGCAGCCCAGCAAGCTAAAGCTACATTAGAACTGGAGATAGGAAAAAAAGATGCAATCATTTTAAAGGCACAGGCAGAGTGTATAAAAAAAGAACAACAGTATCAACATGATATCAAATTACTCAAAGAACAATTGAAGGAAAAGTTGAGCATCAATGAGAAGGATTGCATTAAAGAGCTGGAAGAAGCCCTGAAAGAATCAAGAACAAAGGAGAGCCAGGCAGTGAGTGAATTGAATGCAAGAATGGATGATGTTTTAAATTACAGGTAAATTATATTATAGTACAATTTCATAGGTGGATATTTCCAATTGTCATCTTATTTATGTAACAAATAAGTACGATGTTATTCTTAAAATTGGGTGAAAATTAATATGCTGAAACCGTTATTGATATGAAGCTAATTATGGCATAGTTCTCAATGATGTGATAGCATTAAAAAAAGATGCCAAAAATGTGATGGCTTTATGAGTACCAGAGTAATTAAAAAATTGATTCCTGGCAAATCATCACAGTTTAAGAAATCATCTGCTTATTTGCCGATCAGGACCAATACGTCTGAAACAACCTTATACTGTTCTTTGAACAGTAACGACCTGCCTAGCTTTTTCGTCATTTTTCTGGGATTTCAAAACTAATTTGGTCATACCAGTTAGTTCAGAAAATCGTTTGAAGGTTTCCTTGATCAATCGAGTTGCATAATCCTGATTATAATTAAGTATCTATGTAAATTCTGCATGTATTATTATTTTCAATCCGTGAATAATTTTAAGTTCTGTATAATGTTCCACTTGAATGTTGTTTTTATATTTCCTATAGTTATATTTGTATTTTTTTCAGGAAAATAATGGAAGAGTATGAGAAAACGATAGCTAAACGCTTCGCAGACTTCCAAAAATTGAAGGAGGAAAATGGAACTGTTACTAGACATTTAGCAAATTTGGAACTTTCTTTTTCCGATTTGCATCAGTAAGTGTATTTTCTAACTAGTTTTTGGTGAATGTAACAATCTTTATTTAAATAGCAACTTTTAATTAATTGGATGGTTTGATTTTGTGATTAGCAATTTTTTGTTGTAATTGTTAGATTCATTATGTTAAATATTAATTGATCGTTTTTGAAAAATGTTTCTGTCCAATAGATTTAACCTACAATCATTTATTTTGTGGCATAGAACTAAATCCCTGTTTCTGTTTATAGGAAGTATGAAAGGGCAAAAACGATTATATATGGATTGAAAGATAATGAGGATAAATTGAGAAAGAGTTTCATCACTTTT
>JARQZK010005082.1:720000-813472 GCA_030704885.1 Cynegetis impunctata | reverse complement strand
GCTTTTTTGACAAGGGCCTCTTTTTCCTGTGGAATTTTTCCATAGGGGTTCTCCTTGTCAATTATTGCAACTCTAAGGTGACTTAGAGCCGGCTTCCTTGTAGGTGGGGACGTCAGGTCTCGGTCCAGACCCTTTCCTGGTCTTCTTAATCGAGTCCAGGAGTAGAGTCCTGGGAAGTCCCCAACCTATTTTCGTTTTTGGAGGAGGAAGGTGGAACACCTTGCGGGTTCACAGCCTTCCTCTGTGCTGTCGGCCCCGCCTTAGGGTGCTCATCCTTCCTAGTAGGATGATAGTCCTTCCTAGGTGGTGGCACTCCTGAGGGCCTCTTTGCAGCAGGTTGAGGCCGAGGTGAGGTGGTGCGTCCAGAGGGGTGAGCAGTCGAGACTGCTCGCTCTGCCTCCTCGCGCGCCTTCCTTCTCCTTTTGGCCTCTGCCCCACTGATTCTTTTACCCCTACGGGGTTTGGTCTTTATCCAGTCTGCTTCAGGCTGGGTAGGTTCATTCTTCTTGGCATCTTTTTTATCCATTAAGAGCTTTCTATTTTCATTTACCCAGCTCCTCACCCGCCACGGAGCCCCATTCGGGGGTGTCGTGCGACAAACGCACACGATCACCAAGGCTACCAGGTAAATATAGCCCCCAGAAGCGTGTGACGCGATGCGAGGGTGATGGTTCACTGGGATCTCGGGGCCACCGTTATCCCAGATCCCCAGCCCCCTAAAGCGCCCCCCCGCCCCCAAAACACGGTACGACACAGCCGATTGATCAGGAGTGGGTTAGTTCCTGACCGCCCGTCTAGCTGAAATCCAGCCCAAAGCAGTGTGTTGGCAGGCTCGGCCCCCTCAACTGCCAGGTGTCCTTCATCCAGCGACACGGGTCGCCACGCACGGCACAAACACGTGGGAGCTTGTCCACGGAAGCGTTTTTGTCGACCCATACCAGGGTTTTATGCCTGCAGAGTCCAATTATCACGCTCCTAACCGCAGCATCCGAGGACACCACGGCGTACCCCTATCCGCAACCTGGGGACGCGCCTGGTAGGTAGCTCAACCACCAGGTTTTATGATGATAAAGAGAAGAAAATTCAAAACATCACAGCTCGAAGAGAAAGCTTTCAGTTCAGTAAAGTATTATTATATATATAGGTCATAAAGACCGTTCCGTAACTACCAGATATAAAGAAGAATATTTGAAATCCGATATTAATAGAACAACCTCTAGTGTAGCAACCATTTGCATAAATAGAAACCACAAAGTCCACGAAATTTCAGATATCTAAACTCTTCATATCTCTTTGGAATTAAAATAAGTGTGGAAATTGGAAATTTAAAAATATCAGCTACCTACTAGGCAATCATATCGAACTACCTTTCTACACTTCTTTACTATCAAGTTTATTATATGCACTTTGAATGGACGTACATGCGTTGAATTTGGTCCAATGTATGTATCATTATCAAAACTTTAGAATTGATTGATATTGATATCGAATATCGAGTCAACATTTAATTACGAAGTGCTTACATCATCAGAGACCTTCACGAATAAGAAAGTCGCTAAAAATGTTTTTCCTTCGAGCCGGATTTGAACCAGCGACCTATGGATGTCCACTTCAATGATTCCTCTACAGTCCACCGCTCTACCAACTGAGCTATCGAAGGTGTGAGAAAATGATTCGAGAAATAGAAACGTGTAGGAAGTAATAATAACGAAAACAGGTTATGAATGAGGGTTAATAATTCTTTTACGTTCAGGAGGCAAAAGTCGAAACCTTTAAGTTCTTATGCGAAATGTGTTTTTCTGAAGCATAGTGAAATCTAGTTAAATTAGTTTTAATATACTTGTTGAAGTGTTTTGTTTCAATGAAATTACAAGGGAGAGCTCTCAATATTTAATTCATGAATACCTATCCAGACTACCTAACAATAATAACTTGTTAGTATTTTCTTGATTTTCTTTGGTTATATTAAAAAAGCTATAGAACAAAAAAGGCCTTTTACAAATTAAGACATACTTAGATGAACAAGTAGGTGGAATTTAAGATCTATGATATTTAGGTCCGTAGTCACGGGCGGCAATGTTAATACAACATAACATAACTAGAATACCAGAGCAAGTGTTATTGGTCATCTTTTATGTTATCTCTCAAATGAACAACACCAGCTGCCGAAAAAAAAGAGACACATATAGAATTTGGTGCACTAAACGTTCATTACGTACTTTAGAAAGTTTGAAAGAAGCCTTTGGCCGAGAGATAAATGTTGCCCGATGGGCGTTAGGATCTAGTAACGCACGTGGAGCATACAAGATTTTATTTTTCACGAAAAAATCATTTTATTATGATGAAAAATCGATTTTAAAATCGGTTCATTGCTCCTATACTTTCTATTTTCCTTCTCAAAGTAGGTATGTCATTTGTTGATATTTTGACGTTTGTGAATATTTCTGTCATCATATTAAGTGAATGTCATTGCTGCTTTCTTTGTGTAGTCTTAAAGAAATAGTGGAAGTTGCTCCATTTCTCCTTGTACAATTAGCGGGCGTTATGATCCATAATGCCCGCTCATAACGCCCTAGGGTAGAATGAGTGTATTTATAGCAACCGTATCTAAAGTTGAATCAACAAATAATATACAAGTGAAAAATAAACATAATTTAGAAACTCAATTGGACAAATTACGAATACCTGGATTTACCTATCTCCATACATTATTACTATACCTACCGACTAAATCATCCATATATTCGCAACCGAAAGCGATAGATGATGAAAATTATGTTTGTTAATCCTTTCGATAACGAGTTATAATAATTTTTGAAATGTCATATGGCTTTCATTCAGATCAAAAAATAGATTAAGTAAGAACTGCAGCCGTTAATGAACAAAATTTTCTATTTGTAGTCTGTTTTTCCTGAATAGAAACGATTATGCAGCATATCGAGAGTCATCACATTCGTTTTAAGTAGTCCTGGACCACGATTTTCGAAATTATTTGATGTCTGATATTAACATAGGTATATATATATATATATATATATATATATATATATATATATATATATATATATATATATATATATATATATATATATATATATATATATATATATATATACTTATATAAATATATATAGGGATATACGGGGTGGGCCATCCATAACTTTCCACCCCGAATTTTGAGCTTTGAAATGGAATAACGAAAAATCGCTCAGACAGGTCAAATTTTGTTGAAAGGAGGACAAATAAGGGTGTTCAAATGAGTTTGATATCACTACCCCTCTAGACACAACCCCTAACAGCTCTCATTTTTGAATAGGGAAAAGGGGTTGAGCAGCACCTTGTTGGAAAGGCAATTCAATTTCCTGCACGAGTGTATTTTTTGTCATCGCTTTATTATTATACAGAGTGACTCAGTATTGCATCAACCACCCCGAGTTTTGAGCTTTGTGATGGAATAACGAAAAAACGCTCAGACAGGACAAACTTTGTTGAAAAGGGGACAAATAAGGGTTTTCCAGTGAGTTTGATATCACAACCTCTCTAGCCGCAACTCCTAACAGCTTTCATTTTTGAATAATTAAAAGGGGTCGAGCAGCACCTTTTTGGAAAGGCAATTCAATTTCCTGCATGAATGTATTTTTTTCTTCATCGCTTTATTATTATACAGAGTGACTCAGTATTGCATCAACCACCCCGAATTTTGAGCTTTGGGATGGAATAACGAAAAATCGCTCAGACAGATCAAATATTGTTGAAAGAGGGACAAATGAGGGTGTTCAAATGAGTTTGATATCACTACCCCTCTAGCCGCAACCTAACAGCTTTCATTTTTGAATAGGGAAAAGGGGTCGAGTAGCACCTTGTTGGAAAGGCAATTCAATTTCCTGCACGAGTGTATTTTTTTGTCATCGCTTTATTATTATACAGAGTGACTCAGTATTGCATCAATAACTTTCACCCGCCGAATTTGGATCTTTGAGATGAAAAAAACGCTCGGACGGGTCAAAAAATGAATTAGATATCACTACCTCTCTAGCCGCTACCCTAACAGCAATTTTTTCAATTTAAACGAAAGCGCACGATTTACTTTGTAAATATTATTGTTTTCACGTTTTCAGTTATTGTCTCGGTTTCAGCATTTTCAACATATGTTTGGCATACGCGTAGTGATCGAGAAATTGCAAAAATTTGCTCATGCATGAAATTGAATTACTTTTCCAACAAGGTGCTGCTCGACCCCTTTTCTCTATTCAAAAATGAGAGCTGTTAGGGGTTGCGGCTAGAGGGGTAGTGATATCAAACCCATTTGAACACTCTTATTTGTCCCCCTTTCAACAAAATTTCAACTGTCTGAGCGTTTTTTCCTTATTCCATCCCAAAGCTCAAAATTCGGGGTGTATAATTATAAAGCGACGAAAAAAAATACACTCATGCAGGAAATTGAATTGCCTCTCCAACAAGGTGCTGCCTGACTCCTTTTCCCTATTCAAAAATGAGAGGTGTTAGGGGTTGCGGCTAGAGGGGTAGTGATATCCAACTCATTTGAACACCCTCATTTGTTCCCCTTTCAACAAAATTTGACCTGTCCGAGCGTTTTTTCGTTTTTCCATCCCAAAATATATATATATATATATATATATATATATATATATATATATATATATATATATATATATATATATATATATATATATATATATATATATATAATATATATATATATATATATATATATAATATAATATATATATATATATGTATATATATATATTATATATATATATATATATATATATATATATATATATATATATATATATATATATATAACTGCCTCCATTTTTACGTAGATATTTCTTGTTTTTTCATTTTTTAAAAATGGCCAAGCTCCACAGCTTTTGCAGATTAAGTTAGAGGGATGAAGTTTGGTACGTACGCTTATGTTGACTTCAGATCATTTTTTGAATAAAAAAATTATTTTCTACTTTATAATTCGGTTTGCTATAAGAGTGATTTTTCAAAATATAATTCAAACTATTAGAATCGAATTAATTCATTTTATATTTTGATAGTAATTTGTACCCACTATTAATTTATTATCAAGGGGGTAATCGGTACTTTGACTCCACCCCCTACGCAAAAAAAATTCTGGCTACGGCCTTGATCGTATTCCTCATTTCGTGACAGATGACAGGGGAAACTATTACGTTGGTGGTACTGCCAACGTTGTATATCAAATATCCTTTGATCTATTGTAATTTCACGGCCCATTAAGTTCAAGAAGCCGAAGCATCATTGTTATGAAGTCAAATATAACAACCTACCAAGAGTGACATATCCAGTGTGCCACTGTACCTTAGAGATAACAATTGTTGAGAATAATCCTCTTACGAGTATTTGGTTTATAGACTTAACTCTTTCATCTTTTCATTGTAGGAATACACAAAGGAAGATTACGAATGTTATTGCATACAAAAATATCTGCTTCAATACTTGAATATGTTTGTTTTGAGAAAACAACGTTATCGAAAATAATCCATCTGTTTTGTATATTATTCGACCAGTTCATTTTGAGTCCATATAATGATAAAAGATGAAGTTTTATGAGAAAGAGGATGATTTGAATCCGACGGAATACATATCATATCGGCTTCAAATCATCCTCTTTCTCATAAACATTCAGCTTTCAACTCAATGATCTACAGAGCGTTTTCAATTCCATCATCCATACCAAACCTAGCAAAAGAAATTTCTACTATAAAAATAATTGCTTCAAATAATGGGTTTCATATAAGTTGGATAAAAAAATGATAAACAAGAAACGTAGTCAACTAGCGTACAACAGCATATATCCTCAATCGAAAATAGAAAAATCGGAAAAATTCACATATTTAACATATTTTGGTCCTCTAACAGAAAAAGTTGCTAATGTAATACCTAAATGTAATATTAAAATTGCTTTCAAACCTAAGACAAAACTCTCAGGATTGTGATTCAATGATGCCAAAGATATCACTTCAAAATTTGAAAGTTCAGGAGTTTATAGGTTGATTTGTCCTGTATGTAAAGGAGTGTATATAGGTCAGACTGGTCGATCGTTCAAGACAAGATTCATAGAACACCAACAATCATTTTCGAAAAATAAAACGGATTCAACGTTTTCAAATCATTGCCGTGAAAACCACCACCCGTTTCCACAAACAGATAACTTTCAAATTATGCACAAATTACCGAAAGGAACCAAACTTACTTATTTAGAATCATTAGAAATTTTTAAACTAAATCATAATGCAAAAGATATCTAGCTGAACGACCAGATTGACTTGATATATTCTCATATATTCAGTGTATTCAAACAGTAATGATTTTTCTAAGTACATTTCATTGTACCAATTTGGGAAATCCACAACTATTAGCCCTTCTTGAAATGTGTTCCTCTTGTCTATTTAGGTACCTGCAATAATTCTTCCCCACCCGTGAGCGCAAATCTGTAATTATGTATTCAGTTCTTAACTCAATCTGCCCGATGATGGTCTAGTGACCGAAATTGCAATCGCAGTGTAATATTTTTCAAAGTATTTTTGTGATGATAAACGTAGTAAATTCAAGTTTTGTGTTGGTTCACCATGTTGAATTATCACGTAGTAACGACGGATTCCATCAACTATCTAAGAAGATTTACCATACTAGGGAAAAACGACATGAGCGCGCTTTGGGAAGTTCGGCTTCGGTCCATTTCTCTCGCTTCTGCTTCAGATTTCTACTGAATCCAGTCTGTTTCAAGTAATCGTCTGTGGGTATGACTTTGAATTTCATAATTAGAGCGCCTTTCTTTCTCCAGTGTACCCGGCGAAATGTCTCTCCCCTACCCGGCCTTTAATATTTATCATAATAAAATTTTTTACAAAACAACATTTTCAGTATAGTGAAAAAAAAATAAAAATCAAAAGAAACAGAAGGGTGCGGTGACGTTGAAAAATTTTTACCCCACACAACTACCCATCAAGAAGGCGAAGTACGACGATTTGCAAGTCCTGACCAAATATGTATCTTGAAAGACCAGATGCTGAAGACTTCTACCAACTATTGACCTACATCAACCACCCTGAAGAAAGTGAAGATGATTACGTGAACTATCCACCGATTGCCGCCTGATCCCAGGAAAAAGTGTTTTAAGTCCATACGTTTTCGAGAAAACATGTGAAAATGATTGTCATTTTTATAGAAAACTTATTTTACTTGTACTGCAAGTTAATGAATATGTTTCTGACTTTATAATGATTCTTGGGTATTTTTGCTAGCACCAAAACTAGTCATGAGTAGGGAAACTTTGAAATTGATTTTTCTCAAAATCTGATGGAGTAGACTGAGGTCATTTTTCCCCTGCGCCTTTCAAATATTGCGATGGGTGATCCTATAAAACGATGCATTTTTTTACAAAACTTGGAGTTTTGACAAGACCACCCTGATTTGTCTTTTCACGTTGATTTTAATTTATTTACTTGTATTCAATTCCTGAACCGCCGAAACTCAGCTTCGCACAGATACATCTTCAAGAAATCAATGAAAATTCATTGAACCACATCACTTAGGAGAATAAGGTAATCAGCTCTCACTAAACTGCAAAATGTTGTCATGCCATGTAGTAAAATTTGGCTTTCAAACTACTGTCCTAAAATAACTGAATGAGTTCAAAAGTAAATTCCGATGGAGCACTAGTATTGAAAGGACCTTGAGTCCGTGAAAATGTATGGAAAATTTCAATTCGAAAGTATATCTTAACCCAGATAATGAGTTGTGATAAATGCCTTTTAAATATGGTTTTCATATATTGAGCAAGATTAAGTGCATTTGACGTCGAATAATGAAAAATATCATTGATAAGGAAAGAACAGCATTTATTAATTTGAATATTTTCTTTTTTTTTTTAATATTTCATTATAGACGATTTTAATATTCCTATATTTTCATGTATATGATAAACATGTTCAGAAAGGTTTCAGCAGTCTAAACTCTAAATGATGTGAACGCCTTGGTTCTTGGTGAACCCGCGTTCAGGATATTTGACATCCCAACGTTTCAGCCTGTTGAGCGAAACCGTGTTCAGGAGTTAAAAAGAGAAATAAATAATCTGCCTAATTTGCGAACAGAATTACTCTGAAGGTTATATCTGTCTACTCCTGAGTCAACTATTATTTAGTAACTATGAAGCGTTAGAAACAATTCGAATGCAATTACTCAATCTGTCTACTTCCAGCTGAATAGTTTCCATTAGTTAACTCTGACGGGTCAACTTGTGTACTCCTAGATGACTCTGTGAAGAGTAGACTATTTGGCAATTCCCAGTTAGCTGGTGAATAAGCAGATTGAGAACACAGAAACTAATTGCTTCTGACATATTCTAGTTACTGAATACTGTTGATTCAGGGGAAGGCAGATTGGGCTTATTCCTAAATACGGCATCACAGCCCAAACAGAGATTGAACAGCGAGTATAATAACAAGTAAGGGAGAAACAGAAGACTGTATACTTAGTTGATAGTGTTGTAAAACAAGATGATTGCCTCCCAACAACATTGTTCAATATAGCCCTAGAGTATGTATGCAAAACGTAAATAAAGGGAATTTAAGAACGAGCGCAGGCCAAATGGTCGCGAATGCAGACGACATAGTCATAGTAACGAAGCGACTGAAAATAATGAAACAAATGCTACTGCTGAACAGTGTGAAAAAAAAATTATAAAAATGGGTGAATACGAATTTGTGAAGTCGAAAAGTTCAACTATCTGCGGGTCACGATCAGCAGTATCGGAGAAAGAACATCAGAAATAGACGAAACAATTCAGAAATAGACGCTAATAGGGCGTACCATGCCAATAAGAAACTGCTAAAGAGTAAATTATCAATAAGGGCCACTAAACTCAAAATTTGTAGCACAATGATAAGACAAAGAGGACAAAAAGAGAAGAGGAGGAATTAAGAATAGTAAAACGAAGCATAATGAGAACAATCCTAGGGCCAATAAAAGTTAAGGACAATGAATATAGGCAATGGATGAACTATGAAAAGCTGAGAGAAATGAACTGCGAAGATATAGAGAAAGGAATAAAAAAGCGAAGGAAATAATGGCTCGGCCATGTATGGAGGAGAGAAAAGCCTGCAATGGTATGCTCAGTGCTGCAGTGGAAACCAGGAGGTAGGAGCAGGCGAGGAAGACGCAGATCTAAGTGGCTGAAGGAAGTGGAGGAGAATTTGAAAATTGTAGGTAGCACTAGATGAAAAAAAAAAGCTAAGGACACGACTCTATGGAGTAAAATAAGCTACAAAGAAAGTATAGATATGATTGGGATTGATCCAGCCTAGAAAGCGGATATTAAAATCATTTATGTGGCGCAACCCCACAAGGAGTGTTTGGCCATTCTTTATTATGAACACACACACACACACACATATGCAGGGTTGGGATAAAGTATGGAACCAAGTAAATATCTTTTTAACGAAAAAGACAATATTTAGAAATGTTGCAGGTAAGTGCAATGGCGCAAAATGCATCTGATATTTATTACTCACTACATATGCATACACACAACATCAATTTGTTTATCTGAGCGTTTTTTTACGATAATGTAAAAAACACAAAAGAAGTTGAAACGTGCAATAATTCCTCGTGTATACAGATTTTTCACACTAAACCCAGTATGTACGAAATCCCAAGCTTTTTCAACATCTGCAAAGATATACAGGAGGTCCCATATTAATTTAAAAATTCGAGGGCATTTCAGATGTACTTTGCGCCATTGCACTTACCTGCAAAATTCCATAAATATGGTCTTTTTCGTTCAAAAGATATTTACTTGGTTCCATACTTTATCGCAACCCCATATATATATATATATATATATATATATATATATATATATATATATATATATATATATATATAATACAAGCCGAAAAATTGAATCCAGTCTTCAGCAAAAACCATATTTTTTAAATTTCTGAAATTTGGTGGGAAGTTAAGTCTGACCATGTAGATTCCCACTAAGACGGGGTTTTTTAAAATTCTGCCGTTAAGGGGTTGAAAAAAGGTAAAACGTGTTTTTTGATGTTTCTCGCAAAATAATGGACTTAGCGATCCCGCTCTTCCACTAAAATGTTAAGTAAAATGAACTCTAGAAAGTGGTTTCTCAGTTTTTTGAAATTCCATAATTTAGGGGTGCAAAAGGGGTAAGTCTTTTTTTTTATATTGGCTATTTCCGGCAAAATAATCGACTTAGCGATTCCGTTCTTCCACTACAATGTTCCTTATAATTTTATTAAAAAACCATTTTCTGCATTTTTTGATGTTGTATCATTTAGGGGTTGAAAGAGGGTGAAATGTGTTTTTCGTATATTGGCTATTTTTGGCTGAATCTCGCAAAATAATAGACTTAGTGATCCCGCTGTTTCAAGAAAATATTAAGTAAAATTAACTTTAGAAAGTAGTTTCTCAGTTTTTTGAAATCCCATCATTTAGGGGTGAAAAAGGAGTGAGTCTGTTTTTTTTATTGGCTATTATTCATATTGAAAATTTTAATTTAATACATGTTAACAAATTGGATTTTTATACAAATAAACAAATGATTTGATAAATTTTATCCTTTTTTTAATTGTCTTCACCATGCTCGAAAACCATAAAGCGCCACGAGTACGTGTTTAAAAAAAAATTATCAAAATATGAATTTTCCCAATTACGAATATGAACTATATCTTAATAAATTCATACGTATACATATATGGATACGCGGGCGAAGCCGCGACGGGTTCCGCTAGTATATATATATATATATATATATATATATATATATATATATATATATATATATATATATATATATATATATATACCTAATTGTAGCAATGAATTATAATTACTGTGAATACAATTCATTTTAAATTATACTAAAAAAAAACATTTGACTATACTTCATTCCGTATAGAGGCCTTTGCGCATCGAAACCCTGGGAAAATATCAACGAAGTTTATTCAGGCAGTTAAGTGCTCATTCAAAGGAATAACTACATATGAATTTTCATGGCACTGATTCGAAGTAGTTTCCTAATTCCGGGATATCATATAAAGATACTTCAAAATCAGAAAAAATATAAAGTGGACTCTTTAATTCCAAATGGATCCATACACTTCAAGATTCCCAGTACGATAAGTTCGTTGAAAAGAAAACTAAATGATTCTATACAATAAAAATTATCCGTGCACAATAGTAAACCGATATTCTTCGAATGTGGTCGGCGTTTTTGGACACAATACGAGAATAAAGGTGCTATTGCGTCTATACCCATCCCGCTCAATACAACCCGAATTTATTTTCATCTTTGTCTTCTGCGAGATCAAATATTTGATAGGGAACCTTTCTTTATGCTAGAGAAACGATATAAATACGATCTGGCTAAGATAAGTTGTTTTTATTGCGAATCGAATTGGGACAATATGGCAGACACAAAGGGTCTTTACGTTAAAGTATCCGTAGACAAACGTTCTCGTATTGTTCCTCTTTGAAATAGAACGACAATGCCGAGGTGCGCCACCAGCCAATTATATTGTTTACACTCGGATGGATAGAAAACATGATTTTTTTGCAGTGTTCTTTATTTTTCTTTATCTCATAGTTTTTGCTGCGTCCTGTCCGTTCGTTAAATTGAATTGTGTAGCTGGAATATTTATGAATTGTTTGGAATTTGACGTCAGAGAAAGGTGATTAAAAAAAGTTGGTCCAGATTCAATTTCTGTCAATCAAACTCTTGTAGCTGTTTTTATACGATTGAATAAAAAAAACGCAGCAAAGCTCCGTCACAAGGTCGTATTTTTTGCTCGATGTGCATCTCTTCGAGATGAGATTTGAACAGAATAAAGTATGGTTTGTGAAACCGCGCTTTGATATCAAACCGAAATAAATGTGAAAATAATCAATTCAATTTTAAAAAAATTCACGATGTCTATCGTATACTGAAGAACCACACTTCAATAAGAAACCATAATGAAAATTATGAAATAATTCATTCGACTAAAAAAAAGAATTCGCAAAGTGTATCGCGTAGGTACTGGTCGGGATACGATTCGAACGCAATTGCTGTCCCGGCGAAGTGCAGCGCGGTTGAGACCCACAAAGGATCGTGTTTCAAAATCATCCCTTTAACTTCTAACTTAACCAGCACAAGCTTAAGAGGTGGGTACAACCTCATAGCGACAGTTGGAAAAATTCACCCAAATTTTGATAGTTTTGTTCTGCCTCGAAAACAACCACCGGTTACTAAATTTCATCTAATTTCATGTGATGGAAATATATAAATATATAATGAATAAAGTATAAACTTTAAAATAAAAACACTTGGCTTATGTTTCACAATATAAAAAATCTTTAGATACTGTACTTAGCAGTAATAAAAAGTCGACATGTTTCGAGCTATGAACTCATTATCAAGACTGACAACAGGAGAGTATTGCATCGTAATTTATAAAACAGACAAAAGCAAAGGTGATACCTGAAAATCAATTTGTTCGTTTACAAGGGGTAATTGACTATTATGGGCGGAACTTATTTCGATAATTTCGAGAAGGTCAAGACGTTTACCCTTGTTACCTGAATGTAACAATTTGGTTTTGTTGAAATCCAGGAAGTGATTGAATTTTATACAATGTTCAGAGAAGCCAGTGGTATTTTTGTTTTGTAAAATTGACTTTTTATGTTCTTCAACACGAATATTTATATTCCTTCCTGTCTGTCCAATATAGAAAGCAGGACATTCGTCGCAAAATATTTTGTAAATACCACTGTTTTCTCCGATGTTAGATTTTTCTTTATTATTGACCAAGAGTGACTTCAAGTTTCTTTTATTTGTACAAATTGTTTTAACGTTATTTTTCGATAGTCTGTTACAAATTTTGCTGCTCAAATTAGGCACATAATTATTGGGAAGTATTTTTGTTCTTCATTAATAGATTGCGTGGGGTATATTGAATGCAACAGATACTTTCTTCGTTTTTTCCCAATGAGCTTGTCGATAAGACTTTCATTGTAACCGTTATTGATGGCTAATAATTTAATTGTATTAACTTCAGTTTGAAAATTTGTTTCCGATAATGGAATCGTGAACAACCTATGTATGAACGAATGAAAAGCACTGAGTTTTATTTTAATGTGTTGGTTACTGTCGCTGTGAATTAAAGTATCTGTGAAGGTTGGTTTTCTATAAATGTTGAAAGTAAGAGAATTCAAATTCCTAGCAATCTGAACGTCTAAGAAATTCAAGGTACCGTTTTCGTTTTCTATTTCTTTTGTAAATTGAATCGAGTTGTAGAATGTATTTATATATTTAAGAAATTATCTAACTGCCTATCTGTACCGATACAAATACAAACAATTACATCTACATAACGTCTCCATAATAAAACTTTAGTAATTAAATTATTATCAGTATTGAAAATTTTTTCTTCTAAGTTATTCATGAAAATTTCACTCAACAAAGGCGATAACGGTGAGCCCATGGGCAATCCGTCTTCTTGTTTGTATATTATATTATTAAATTTGAAATAACTCTGTTTCAAACATAAGTTTAAGGCAGACATTGTTTCGTTGACTGCTTGAGTTGTTACATTTGGGTTCATCTCTAGATATCGCTTAACAATATTTTTAACTTCTTGAGTTGGCGTAGAAGGAAATAAGTTGATAACGTCAAATGAAATTAATCTAGCATTTGAAGGACTTTTGATATTCTGTAGATGATCAACTAACTGAATAGTATTTTTAATGCTAAACGACGGATTGAATTGAATTAAGGTGGGTATTTTCTTATTCAAATACTGACATAATTTATACGCAGGAGCGTTAATATAAGATACTATTGGACGCATCGGGCAATCAATTTTATGTATTTTTGGTAAAGTATATAAAACCGGGGTGCGTGGGTTCATGGAAGTTAAGAAAAAAGTGTTAATATCTGAAAATAAGATTTTACTATTCTTGATGAATGATTTTATTTCGTTTTGGAATTTTTTAGTGGGATCTATTTTAAGTTTTGAGAATTTATCTGTATTAAATAGGATTTCAGATTTTTCAATGTAGGTATTTTTATCTATGATAGTTACAGTATTTCCTTTGTCCGCTTTGCATATAACCAAATTATTATCCTGAATTTTTGATCTCAACTGTTTTATAGTTTTTAATTCTAAATTATTGTTATTTCTGCATTTATATTTATTTATGACTTCCGCGCATATAGTTTTTTCAAAATTCAAATTCTTAATTAAAGACGAATTTAAAGCTAATTCAGTGCTGACGGCTTGAAGTCACTCTTGGTCAATAATAAAGAAAAATCTAACATCGGAGAAAACAGTGGTATTTACAAAATATTTTGCGACGAATGTCCTGCTTTCTATATTGGACAGACAGGAAGGAATATAAATATTCGTGTTGAAGAACATAAAAAGTCAATTTTACAAAACAAAAATACCACTGGCTTCTCTGAACATTGTATAAAATTCAATCACTTCCTGGATTTCAACAAAACCAAATTGTTACATTCAGGTAACAAGGGTAAACGTCTTGACCTTCTCGAAATTATCGAAATAAGTTCCGCCCATAATAGTCAATTACCCCTTGTAAACGAACAAATTGATTTTCAGGTATCACCTTTGCTTTTGTCTGTTTTATAAATTACGATGCAATACTCTCCTGTTGTCAGTCTTGATAATGAGTTCATAGCTCGAAACATGTCGACTTTTTATTACTGCTAAGTACAGTATCTAAAGATTTTTTATATTGTGAAACATAAGCCAAGTGTTTTTATTTTAAAGTTTATACTTTATTCTTTATGATGTTTCACCAAGTGATGTGCGAGAATTCAATCTCAGTTATATAAATATATATATATATATATATATATATATATATATATATATATATATATATATATATATATATATATATATATATATATATATATATATATATATATATATATATATATATATATATATATATATATATATATATATATATATATATATATATATACAGGGTGTCCCACCGGGAAAGAACGCGATCTGTATATGGAAAACTACACATAAAAAACTTTTGAAAATTTGACAGTATACTAACGTTGATAGGGGCAACTTGACTAAAATATTTTCAAGATGGTGACACTTCCGGTTATACCAGAAGTAGATACCAACTTGCTTATTTTAAATTGGATACCCTATATATTAATATATTTTTAGATTCTACGCAAGATTCTAGGCAGATTTTATGTATTATGGCCTATACCTAAGTCTAAGAGTTTTTGACATATTTAGGTTTTTATGTCAAAAATGACGATTGCAAGCCCTAATATATTTATCAATTGTTCCTATAACGATTCCCGTATTACTTACTTTGGGGTGGATTCCTTGTTGAAAGAGACTAGCTTTAATAGATTTTGTATAGTATTTGGATAATTAATCATACAGGGTGTTCGAAAAATAAGATCTAAAATGAGATTGAGAAAACTGACAAAAATCAATTTTTTCAAATGGAAACCCCCATTTTTCTTAATTTGTAGTATTTAGCATTTAAAAAGAAGGTAACTTTGTATGAAGTTATCTATACCTAAAATTTGAAGTTTTCGAAATATTGCCAATTCAATATTTTTATATGGCGATTTTACATTTAATCGTTAAACAATTAGATCTAGGATAGCCACGATCGTATTTGACATTTCAAATCATCGTAATGGCACCCCGGTTAAATTATACAAACGAAAATTATTTAAACTTTTAAGGCTTATCTGAATTATTCTCATTAAAATGCTGCACTAATGAAAATATGGATAGCATAGGGATGATATTTGTGTTTCCGTAAAATTCTTAGAAATGACGATTTAGATAAGCCTGATTCTAATGCCATCTGCCTTGAAGATTTTGTTGGATATGCTTCAAAATATCCCAAAATTGCTATTTCAATATTTTCATTGTCAACAACTGGTTTCTTTTTGTACATTTATGCCTTTACGGATCCAAAATTCTTGAAGTTTTCTATAATTCGTTTAACTGTATTTCTTGATGGTTTTTGTTTATGAGGATATCGGGTCGCACATGTATCACATGTTCTTGAAATAATTTATCACATTGTCCATAAATAATGAATAAGTTTGAATAATCTTCGTTTGTATAATTTAACCGGGGTGCCATTACGATGATTTGAAAT
The DNA here is from genome assembly GCA_030704885.1 of Cynegetis impunctata. NCBI lineage: Eukaryota > Metazoa > Arthropoda > Insecta > Coleoptera > Coccinellidae > Cynegetis > Cynegetis impunctata. The sequence goes on along the minus strand of JARQZK010005082.1, from coordinate 797,236 downwards.
GTCAAATACAATCGTGGCTATCATAGATCTAATTGTTTAACGATTTAATGCAAAATCGTCATATAAAAATATTAAATTGGCAATATTTTGAAAACTTCAAATTTTAGATATAGATAACCTCATACAAAGTTACCTTCTTTTTAAATGCTAAATACTACAAAATAAGAAAAATGGGGGGTTTCCATTTGAAAAAATTGATTTTTGTCAGTTTTCTCAATCTCATTTTAGATCTTATTTCTTGAACACTCTGTATGATTAGTTATCCAAATACTATACGAAATCTATTGAAGCAAGTCTTTTTTGACATGGAATCCGTTCCTAAGTAGGTAAACGGGAATCTTTATAGGAAGAATTGATAATTATATTAGGGCTTGCAATCGTCATTTTAGACATAAAAACCTAAATATGTCAAAAACGCTTAGACTTAGGTATATGACAAATTCATAAAATCTGCCTAAAATTTTGCGTAGAATCCAAAAATGTATTAATATATAGGGTATCCAATTTAAAATAAGCAAGTTGGTATCTACTTCCGGTATAACCGGAAGTGCCACCATCTTGAAAATATTTTAGTCGAGTTGCCCCTATCAACATTAGTATACTGTCAAATTTTCAAAATTTTCCTGTAGTTTTCCATATAAAGATCGCGTTCTTTCCCGGTGGGACACCCTATATATATATATATATATATATATATATATATATATTTATATATATATATATATATATATATATATATATATATATATATATATATATATACCTATACCTATACATATACATATACATATACATACATATATATATATATATATATATATATATATATATATATATATATATATATATATATATATATATATATATATATATATATATATATATATATATATATATATATATACATACATATATATATATATATATATATATATATATATATATATATATATATATACAATTGCGTAGCTAGGGAAATTGTCTTAGTACCCCCCTCATAAGAAACATATATATTTTTAAATTACCGTTTGGTTTTGTTGCAAAACGAAGGCAAAAGATGTTACTCTTGACGATGTAGCAAGTCTTCAGAAATAATACTGATAATGAAAAACTTTTATGATTTATTGCTATACAATCTGGTTGTCACTGTCATTCACTGTCTCAACATATGTAGAATTTACAAAGAGTGTGATGAAATTTTTTTTATTTATATAGGAAAAGGTGGCAGAACATTGTTCTATATTGCTTTAAAAAATCCTTAAACATACATAACACATTCTAAACTTATAGAACCTGAATTAAATGAAAATAATGCTTACTCAGTAAAGGATATATTTTGGTGAGGTTAATGCAAAAAAACTCCAGCAGTGCAGCTTTATCAATTTGCTGTTGTATGTGGTCATAAATGAGACCGCCTTTTCTCAATCTCTGTTCTAATTGCTTCCATTTCAAAAACGTTGCGCGATGTGCAGGGCTGCATGGTGTTGGATCCGAGGGATTTGAAAAAAGGTTCTTTGTTCTTTGATTTAAATCAGCTCTATTCAAATCATGAACTAGGATTAAAATCTTAGTTTATATCAATTGATTATACTTAAAAAATCATCAATTCAAATCAAGTAAAGACTTTGATATAATATATAAAATGAAAAAACATAACTTAAAAAAACTGCGAAGTTTCCGGCGCCCCTCAAACTTGTGGCAAATTTTGAAAAGTGCCAAAACGGATGAAAAATCTACTCCCGCATCTGACTGTTGAATTTCGATACGCTGTAAAAGTCTATCATTTTCAGATAAAATGGGAAAATTGGGTGATTTGTATTATTGCAATCCTAGATTCAATACATTTAGTCCAGTCAATTTCATCAGTTTATAATCTTTTTCAATATCAAATCAAATATCTTAACTCTTCTGAAGTTCGCCAATGATATCATCCTGATGTGGATAACGATAATAATATAGCTATAGCAGTTAAACACATCATTATAGAAGGTGGGCGTAGAGATGAAAACCAAGTTCATGATCCTCATTGGGGCAAACCTACTTAGAGTTGGTTCAACTACTCTACCATCGAATCCCAACATAAAAAAGTAGACGAATACTTATACTTGGAACACTAGATCAATCTGAAAAAGATAACCACAATGCCGATATTACTAGAAGATTGCGCATGACCTGGAAGGCATTCGGAAAACTGGGTTTTATGCTGTAAAACTGAGATATTTCTATGAACCTGAAAAGAAATGTGCACGATATAATGTATGACATACAGCCTATAAACTGTGACCATAACCATAGAAAAACAACGATTAATAGTTATCTATAAAGCAATTGAAGGCATTATTCCAAAAACCAGATAAGTCCAAAAATTATAATTTTGAGAAACTTGAAAAAGCAGTGTAGCTTCCTTTGTAGCGCTTGAAAATTTTTTTGAATTTTTATATGGTCAGTTCTTTTTGATAACTTCGCGTAGGTTCTATAATAAAATTTCTATATATAACATTTTTTGAAAAAATAAATAAAATTGATTGGTCTTGTCTGGTTTTTGCAGAAAGTTACTACGAAATTTTAGTTTGTAATATTCTATTGCTTGTTTAATGTTATACAAAAAATAGTATTTGCAAAATAACAGGCCTTTAGTTATCTTCACAACCATCGGAATTAGGATTCTCCAATAGAGACTCATAGTACTGGTGGTGAAGTGGGTTCTCAAGGTACTTGATAAGTTCTCGCACATTTGTTGCTTTTGTAGGTTGTATTCCTGGAGGTGACTGGTAAAGTTTTGGAATTTCAATAGTACTAACTATGGTTTTGAAGGACTTATTTATCACAATTGCCTTTCCCACAATCCATAGTACGATGTTCGCAGATTAACATGAATATCATCTTTGTCAAACAACATCATTCTTGCATCTTGCAGTTTTAGTGGAGGTTTAGGTGTTTAAAAAAAAGGCTCTACAGCGCTTCTAATATCGAAAAAGTCTTTGTGGGTCATTATTTTCAGTTTGAATGGCGAAGGATGTTTTCGTGCATCCTGCACTACTTTGTCCCAATGTTCTGGAAGTGTCCCTATGTTGGCTTTCTTCTTCTTGTTCCCGATTGAGCCGAAATCTTGATCATTCAGAGGTAAATAACATTCTTGAAAATGTTTAATACAAGCATGTTAGGCTCCCTTCCTTGGCCTTTTATAATATAATTCTTTTTCTCCTTAAATTCTTAATTTGTAGCGAAAGATATAACGACTTTACTGTTTAAACGCTTTTTACGCACTGAGCGGTTACAACGTACCACACACGTGTGACGGAAAAAAAACAGACAAAAACCTGGACTTGTCTGGTTTTTGCCGGACTATGTACATTACCCAACAATTTTAATTATATAAATAGAACCACTAAATTCCGGACATATACAACACCCAAGAGCAAGGTGGGACTCGAACCCACAATCCTCGGTTTACAAACGGCATAGGCAGTACACCTGACCGCTGGTCTACCGAGGCCACTAGAATCGCACTTATTTCTATGCCTTATATCTCCCAACATGTGCGGTTTTTGGCGAAACAAATAAATTACACCAATAGATAGCCAATGTCTTGCATATAAAATGGCGGCAACTTCAAAATACGATATTTTGGACTTGTCTGGTTTTTGGAATAATGCCTTCAATTGAACTCGTCTGAGAGACCGTATATAACCACCACGTAGGTACGTCTTTATCGAGATAATTAGCCTAGTTAGATGTTCGGGATATCTGTTATGACCATTCATGCCAAGTCACTTCTGATCTCCATCTCATCTACTCTCTTGCATAAATTATCCGGTGTCATCCTTCCTTAATGCATATGTACATGCAAGGGCGTCTTCTGCTATGGTCTTCAAGCATCCCGCCTTCCCCATAAATACGTGAGGGAGGAATTAAACAAGTGACCTTTTCTTTTGTTGACAAAGGATATACGATGTTATCCAGTGTAAAGCACGAAATAAAGATGGGCAAGGCAACATAATAATAGATGGACCAAAAAAGTCATGCAATGGCGACCATTTTTTGCTTACTGAAACTATGTTGCAATTATGCTTTGAAGTTTGTGCCTAAGAATTATACTCAAAATGAACACTTGAACGTTTCAATAGAAATAAAAATTCAAATCAGAAAATAACAGATATTTTCATTACTGTTACACATAAAGTTATTAATAGAAGTGCATCCTCTATTCAGACTGTTTACCCTCACTAGAGTCACTACCTTTCAGGTATTTATCTATACAACGCGAATCATAACAATGGTCAATATGAGACAAGAGAATATTAGTATGGAAATATCCTACGCAAAGCTGATAGGAGAAATCTATTCCTGTCCGTTAGTTTTCTGTAATCGGATATTCGGTAACTCTCCGTCATCGGCAAGTTCCAACTGTCGCACACAGATGTCACTGCCAATATCACAATATGAGGCTTATTGAAAACAACCCCTACTTAGGTATAGAAGAGGGTTTATTCAAACTACAGAGGAATATAAAAGTACTGGTTCTTCATTGAATCGAACTTCGTGATAAACGATAAATTTTTATTATATGCATGGTAAAATATTACGTTCGTACTTCAGAAAGAAAAAAGGTAGTATGATGGAAATAAATAAGGCTTCACGTTGATTATAAAAAACATATGTTCCATAGGTCAATCACAGATATGTAACTTATATCATAGAAACGCTTAAAGACACCCTTGACGAGAACTGTTGATACAATTTTATATTTACGTACTATGATTTTAATTCTAGTTTATAAATGAATATATATATATATATATATATATATATATATATATATATATATATATATATATATATATATTATATATATATATATATATATATATATATATGTATATATATATATATATATATATATATATATATATATATATATATATATATATAAATATATAATATATATAAATATATCTATATATATATATATAAATATATATATATATATATATATATATATATATATATATATATAATATCAGAGGAAGTAGTTGCTGACACGTCATTAATAAACCAGGATTATGGGTAGGGTTGCCATCCGTCCGGGTTTCCCCGGATTTGTCCTAGTTTAGGGGGCGTCCGGGGGTCGTCCGGGCGGGGCTTTCAAAATATGTCCGGGTAAAACCCGGACAAATTTTGTGTCCGGGTGTGTGAAGCTTGAGAGTCAGTGACGGAGATGAGCTATTAAATGCAAACCAGTTGTAGCCGATTTTTTCGAAACATCTTTATTTTAAACTGCTCAAAATTGCATCGTAATATTTTCGTATGCCAGCTGACAATGCGAATGTAGAGTGAGTTTTTTCACTAGGGTCGCAATAATGAGGGAGGAGAGAAACTTGCTAAATACACATACGCTTTCTTCTCTGATCAAAATAGTCTAATTTTAAAGACTTGAGTTGCTCCGTCTTTTACAAATTCATGATGAAAAATAAAGACATTTTGGGAAAAATTAGCAAGTCTGAAAAATTCCAAGTTAAGTTGAATTAGTAAAAAGAACTTAATCTCGTTAAAATTAAAACTTGTTACTTACTTTTGATTTATAGTTAATAAATAATTTAGACTTTTTGGTACCTAACCTATCTAACCGAACTAGATGACCTATCCTATAATTTGCTATTACAATGTAGAATCTAGTCTATTTGATTTTTTATCTACCAAAAATTATCTTCATGAGTTATTTTTTATTTGATGATACCAAAAAAAAGAGAAAGCTGTAAACTATGTACAATAGAATTTTATTTGTTTTTTGTTGTTCTGTTTATATGGCAAACAAGCGGTTTGAAGTTTAAATAAATGAAAAAATTAAAATATAAACAATGTTTTATTTTATTCAAAAAAAAAAATTTTACGTGGTGTCCGGGGAAGAACCAAATTTCACAGAAATGTCCGGGGTTTTCAAAATTTTTGTCCGGCATCGGCAATCTAGGTGATGGCAACCCTAATTATGGGGATAGCAGCAAAATTTAAAGAGTACTCTTTAAAGGTTATCCAAGCTTTCGGAAATGTTTATTTCCATCTTCAGGGAGACTACAATGTTATGAACATGTAAGTATATACACCATTAAATATGTGAGTAACACTTACAACTTTGTTGAGATTGTAAAACGTGATTATAATCATATGATTGGGCACGAGGCCAGTGAACAAAAAAAGCAAAACAATGGAAAACAAGTAAGCAGCTATGTGTATGTTACAGTTTAAGACATTCAATTCTCTATCCAGGACTATGACAAACATTACTAATAATAATACAATTAAAATGGCCGATCAAAGATAAAAAAAAACAAAAAACTTTATTTAATTATTAACGAAGCAATCTAAAACGGATGATAGATATCTGACAGACTGTCACTGTCATATCATATGTCACCACATCGTATTCAAAGTCAGGTGGCTAGTGTCACATTTAAAATATAAATTGGAAAAAGTCAAACTTGTCAATCGGTATCAACATTAATTGTGTTAATAGACTCCTTGTCCAAATGTAGTAAATATGCATAGATCTCACTTAAATGACTTATGTCAGATCTTTTATTAATACAGTTACTGTCCTGGGAAATAAAAGCCATCTCTTTGAATAATCTTTTAGAGTAATGAGATTCTTCAGTCAATATTTTGATACAATTATAATTCATATGATATTGGTTCCTATGCACATGATCCGCCAAAGCACATCTCTCGGGGTGTCGCGTACTGTCACTTTTGTGAGACGAAATCCTGTCTCTTAACGGTCTCATCGTTTGTCCGATATAGATTTTGTTGCGAGAAGTGCATGGAATACTATAAACTAATAATAAAAACAACAGGTGTCTAGGTACACATTGCTATCTGCTGTCTCAGATCCATAGACAAGAATTGGAACAATATCAGTACACACACCAATATCAATAAAGATTCCTTTTTTCATTTAATAACTTTTTTATTCAATAACACTTATTTTTCTTTCAATAATAAAATTTATAGACAAATTTTTGGTACACCCATGGGGGCATCATTGTCACCAATTCTAGCTAACTATGTCATGGACGATCTGTTGAACACAGTCATTCCAGTTCTATCTTTTCAACCCCATTTCATAAAAAAAAACGTCGATGACATAATCCTATCTCTCCCCAAAGATGGTGTCACAGAAATAATGGATACTATTAATAGCTATGACCCGCACATACAATTTACCATGCTTCCAACTCTGTTCCGTTTCTAGATACTAAATTTATTCACACTCCACATAACTCCATAAAAATCGATTGGTATAGAAAACCATGCAGCTCAGGTAGATTCATTAACTATCTGTCATACCATAAATACTCCATGAAAATCAATCTAGTCAAACAAATGAAGAATAGAATCCTAAAAATTTCAGACACTTCTTTCCATAAAAAAAACCTTAACATATTGTTCCAACTATTTATTGACAATTCCTACCCTCCTACACTGCTACGCAAGATTTTGTTCAGCACTTCCTTGACTATTACTGATGATAAACTAATGATGCATACACAACAAGGTTCTAACAAGAATACTGGTCACCTAAGTTTCACACATAATAAAGCAGAGGACAACGTTACGGTGAAAACCCCAGTAGATACACCAACTCCTAATATTTTTTTCACATCATTACCTTTCATAAAAGACATCACACCTAAGCTTGTTAACATTTTTTGTAAATCATTCCACAACAACATAAAAATAGCTTGCAAATCAGTTCTAACTTCATACTCAGTACATTCAAAACTTAAGGAAAAAGATCCATTGCTGTCTCACTCAGACGTAGTTTATAGTATTCCATGCACTTCTTGCAACAAAATCTATATCGGACAAACGATGAGACCGTTAAGAGACAGGATTTCGTCTCACAAAAGTGACAGTACGCGACACCCCGAGAGATGTGCTTTGGCGGATCATGTGCATAGGAACCAACATCATATGAATTATAATTGTATCAAAATATTGACTGAAGAATCTCATTACTCTAAAAGATTATTCAAAGAGATGGCTTTTATTTCCCAGGACAGTAACTGTATTAATAAAAGATCTGACATAAGTCATTTAAGTGAGATCTATGCATATTTACTACATTTGGACAAGGAGTCTATTAACACAATTAATGTTGATACCGATTGACAAGTTTGACTTTTTCCAATTTATATTTTAAATGTGACACTAGCCACCTGACTTTGAATACGATGTGGTGACATATGATATGACAGTGACAGTCTGTCAGATATCTATCATCCGTTTTAGATTGCTTCGTTAATAATTAAATAAAGTGTTTTGTTTTTTTATATCTTTGATCGGCCATTTTAATTGTATTATTATTAGTAATGTTTGTCATAGTCCTGGATAGAGAATTGAATGTCTTAAACTGTAACATACACATAGCTGCTTACTTGTTTTCCATTGTTTTGCTTTTTCTGTTCACTGGCCTCGTGCCCAATCATATGATTATAATCACGTTTTACAATCTCAACAAAGTTGTAAGTGTTACTCACATATTTAATGGTGTATATACTTACATGTTCATAACATTGTAGTCTCCCTGAAGATGGAAATAAACATTTCCGAAAGCTTGGATAACCTTTAAAGAGTACTCTTTAAATTTTGCTGCTATCCCCATAATCCTGGTTTATTATATATATATATATATATATATATATATATATATATATATTATATATATTATATATATATATATATATATATTATATATATATATGCGTATATATATATATATATATATATATATATATATATATAATATATATATATATATATATATATATATATATATATATATATATATATACATATATTAGATAGATAGATAGAGGGATAGATTTTATTAATTCCAAAAAACGACACAGGCATAAAACTGGACCAAGTCAACAACAATTCTCTGATCACAAACGATTGCTTCCGCATTCTTGTAAATTGTAAGGTTCACAGCTCCTGAATTCTTGTAAATTGTAAGGTTCACACCTCAGAATAATATCGTACAATCTCTTTTGAAGTGTCCTAGGCTAGTAAATTTTCTCATGTCTGTTGGCAAAAAATTATACAAATGAATAGCCACTGCATACTCTTTTCTCTTAAAGCAATAGTTCTAATTGCTTTCTTCTGAACAATGAAAATATGCTCTACAAAAGGAGAACATCCCCAAAATATAATACACATAGTGGATGTTTTCAAAATAAACTAATCTAAATAGATCTGTACATATCTCTCAATATTATATATATATATATATATATATATATATATATATATATATATATATATATATATATATATTATATATATATATATATATATATATATATATATTATATATATATATATATATATATATATATATAATATATATATATATATATATATATATATATATATATAATACATATATATATATATATATATATATAATATATATATATATATATATATTTATATACATATATATATATATATATATAATATATATATATATATATATATATATATATATATATATATATATATATATATATTTATATATAATTAACATTGTGGGGATCAAATTGTGGATGCGATAATTCTAAGGAGTGTAGTAGTTTCTACTTGTACAACGTGATGTATTAACAGCTTTACTGCAAAATTATACTGATTAATATGAATTTGAAGTGCAGTTTGCATCTGATATAAATTTTTTTGATTATATTGGAGGTATGTCACGTATAAACGTTACAAAAATGTTTTCAGAAAATTTAACTTACAAAAAGAGCAATAACAAAAAATTAAGAAATATGAATTATAAAATAAAATAACAATATAATTCCCAAAACTCTAATACCATTACAAAATGAATAGGTAATAATATGCAGACACATGTAAAATATGAACCTAAAATTTACAAGATGCAATTAAAGTTAACCAAAGTACAAGCATGGAATCTTATCTTATTCTTAAACCTAAACTCAAGTGTGAATGGTTCTTTTTGCAAAAAATCATGAAAAACTATTTTCTATTCACTTTAGTTATCTTTTTTTTTTGATTTTATCAGGCAAAATATTAAAAAGTTTCATAATTGAATAGTACTCTCCTTTTTCAGCCTTTGTAAGATGTGCATAGGATAATAGAGATAACACTAATACGAGTAAAGTTATTTACATCTTTGCTTCCTCTAAATAATTCTTTTTTAAAAATCAAATCAAATGAAAATTTGCTTTATCTACAACCGTGCGTAAATTATGTTTTTACACGCCCATATTAGTGCGGTAGCTATTACTTTAACGCACTAGTGCGGTAAAAATCAGTTTAACGCACTAGTGCGGCAAAAATTATTTTAACGCACTAGTGCGGTAAAACTAGCCGTGAAATCTCCATATTTTCGACTGACATTTTGACTGACAACTTCAAAGTCGCATTGCTTTTTTTTGTCGCTATGACATCCTAATTTTCATAACAATTAAAAAAGTTAAAACATTGCTGGTGACCAAGTTGGGAAATTTTAGACTATAATTAATTTGTATATAATCAAAACTAACGGTTGTAGATAAAATAGTATGAATGAAATAGTGAATGAAAAGACTCGCCTGCGGCTCGTTTTTCAAACTTCACTTAGCGTGTGCTAAAAACCTAGTTACCACACTTATTATGTGATATACTATTATTGATCCCTTTAAAATTATGCAATTTATTGACATAGCGAGATATACAAGAATTAAACATATCCCCTGAGAGGTTGAATGTCACACAAAACAATGGAGTCCTAATGTGAAATATTGGTACCAATAACGCTTCATTTCCATACAAAATATAAACAAACTTTAAATAATTAATCATAGAACAAAACTTTTTCCGAAATCGAGAATAATAACGTAAAATTTTTGTTCTGAGCCGATGCCTGTGCTATTCAGTGTGGTAATATCGATCAATCAATGCTCAGAATAGTAGGAGTCCAGAACAGAGTATACTAAGGTCTATCAAGAAAATAAGATTTAGTTCGTTTCCGAAAATTTGCCAAGGAAGTTATAGATTTCAATTCATTTGAAAGGTGATTGTAAATTTTCTGAGCATTGTGATGAATGATGGACTTTTTTTAAAATTAATTCAGAGAAAGGAATAGGAAGGCAAACTTGATGTCCTGAAGATCTAGTGGATTACCCGTGATGTGGCACCGAGGGTACGGCATGCAAATACTTTTGAATCAAGCACACAGATTCAAGTAAATATAAAACAGGAAGCATTGAAATTCTGTTTTATCTTGAAATAAGGTTTGCAATGCGCCCTCTTTTTCAGAACATTTATGTAAGGAGTTGCTCTCTTCTACAATTTGAGAATGGTGTCGAGTTGTGAAGAATTATATGAACCCCAGAAAGGAAGACCATAAGGAAGATGTGATTCGAATAATCCAAAATAGGCAATTCCTGTGGATGCCGTATCTAATTCTCTTGAGATAGATTTAATAGTGAAACAAGCCGATGACAATTTTTCAATTAAGACATGCACGTGCTGTGTGCATGACGTCTTCCGATACCTAGTCTCCATTCGGCCCGGTCATTCCATTGGCCTCCTTCCAGCCCTCTTTCCTGCATTTCCTCATTTATACCCTCCATCCAACTTTTCCTTGGCCTTCCTCTCTTCCTTCTTCCTGCGGGTACCCAGTCCAATATTTGTTTTGGGAGTCTTTCTGGTGTCATTCTTTGTACGTGTCCATACCATTTCAGCTGTTTCACTCTCACTTCTTTGTCTATGGTCTGTTTTAAATCCATAATTTCTCGGATTCTCTCGTTTCTTATTCTTTCCAGCCTAGATCTTCCCGCTGCTTCCATTTCTGTGGCTTCTAGAGATTTCGTTGCTCTTTATTCCAATTGCCACACCTTCTGTAAGTTACGATACTTTCAACTATTGTGTTTTTATTTATTCGGTTTTTATTCTCTTTGCTGATTTCCTGATCCCATAAAATGTTGTTGAGGCATTTGATGGCTTTTCTGCTCTGGATATTTCTTTCTTTAATTGCGTCATCGAGAGTTTCGTTCTGAGTAATATTAACACCCAGATATTTGTAGCTACTGCAAGATCTAAGAGTATGTCCGTCGTTCGTCGCCACGTCCTGCTGTATCCTGCCTATACACATGTACTCTGCCTTCGCTAAATTGACCTCTAAGTCCCATTATTCGTAATCTTTAATGAGTTTCCTGGCCATATAATCTAAGTTTTCGAGCTCTTGTGCCACAACTGTCCGATCATCTGTAAAACTAAGATTATAGAGAACAGTGTCGTTCAAGGGCATCACCATATTCCTGCATTTCAGTTTCCATTTACGAAGCACCTTTTCCAGAAAAGTATTGAACAAGGTTGATGAGAGGCAGCAGCCCTGCTTTAGACCTTTGTTCGGGGCAAATCCTTTTGATATTTTATTTCCGATTTTCACTTGAACATGGCAATCCTGGTACATTCTCTGTATCATCTCTGATCAGATTAGTGTTTATGTTCGCTGTTTTCAATGATTCTCAAAGTTTTGGTAGTGGTACGCTATTGTACGCCTTTTGATAATCGACATACAGAATATGAAGCTCCTTGTTTACCGCCGTGATCTTATCAATGGCTTGAGTAAGGAAAAAAAGGTGGTCTACAGTTGATCTTCCTGTTCTGAAACAGGCTTGTTCTTCCCATTTCATCCAAATTGAATATTGATCGAACAAAATGTAGGATTCTTATTCCGAAATCACCCTATCGTCGTAAAACTCCCTAAACAATTATTAGCATAAGGGTTTAATGAGAATATTGTCATTTACAACAAACCTAAAGTTCTGAGATACGGACGCATTTACTGGGACAAGTCAAGTGATATCGCGTGCCCAACGGTACCAACAGAAATATTTAAATATACCAATATCTATAAATGAAAAGGGGACGCACGAATCTTATCAGCCATTATTAATCTTTGATCATTCGGATCCCCATTTGCATAAAGGACTAATGGAAAATTTATAATCTTAGTTATTATACATTGGAATATTTAATCGATTCATAAAAACTGTGATTTTATTACTTCAATTTCGTTTCCTGAAATGCTTGACGTTTATCTTTTATCTTGAGGATCTTCGTGACGACTATTTTGTCTCATGCGATTCTAGAATTTAATGGGTCGAATGCGTTCGTTTGTGCCATCTGCCATATTTCTGATGAATTATAAGTTTGTGCTAGCTAACGGGGTTACGAATTTTCCTGAATAGGATCGGCCATTTTTCCTACTATATATTCTGGAGACGTTGGTGCGAAACTGCAGTCTGATAACATGTTTTCGATACTTTATCTCATTTTGACTAATTGTTTTTGTTGAAAGTTATTATTTGAAATTGAAAGTTAGGTTCTTCTTGTTTTTGTATACAAATATTAATTATCAGAGAGGTAATGAGGTGTATTTTGTACTTCCATTCCTTTCAGAGTCAATTTCTTTTTTGTGATATTTTGATTGAAAATTCCATAATTTTTGTGATCAAATTATCTGTTCCAACATATATTTATATAGAAAATCACTATATATATATAAAATATATATTATTTTATTTTTCACTTGTATATTATTTATCGATTTTACTTTAGATACGGTTTCTATAAATACACTCATTATGCCCTAGGGCGTTATGAGCGGGCATTATGGATCATAATACCCGCTCATTGTACGAGGAGAAATGATGCAACTTCCATTGATTAAATACTCCATAATCCTTGTCGTATACGACTCTGGATTTCTCCGGCAATGAATTATTCGCAGCTTCGGCTGCATTTTCTATGATATTCATTTTCATTTCCATTATTTCTATAAGACTACACAAAGAAAGCAGCAATGACATTCACTAAATATGATGACAAAAATATTCACAAACGCCAAAGTATCAACAAATGACATGCCTACTATGAGAAGGAAAATGGAAAGTATAGGAGCAATGAACCGATTTTAAAATCGATTTTTCATTCAGAGTGAAACATTCATCCCTCGATCCAAAGGCCCTCGGGCCGAATGTTTCCCTCCGGGCATTAGGATATATATAACGCACTTGGTACATAAATAACTAATATATATGGCGACACCCTATTTTGACCATGCCAATTGAAAGAGCGTGTCATTCTACGTACAAATCGTCAAAAAATATGACAGTTGCCTTAGCAACCGATAATGTTTTTCATTATTGTCAGATGAAAACTTGAAACCGTACTTTTTTATATTACTTTTCGATTTATCATCTTTTGTTTGGCAAAAGCAGTGTGTTTGAACTGTTTATCGAGTAGTGACTTTGTCTTTTATAAAAAAATGGTGAAATTAACTGAACAAGAACAAATTAAAATCCTTTGCATTATCGGATGTGGTGACAGGGTGCGCTACCAACAGGAAGTAGTTGAATTACCGTAACTCTGGACATGTCCGTGTTTACTTAAATCTGGTCAACCTCAAAATCAGAAAAAGATCAACTTAATGTTTTGTTGGCAATCAGATTTCACTATGGCAGCTTCCGCAATTCACCAAATTGTAAAGAAAGCAAAGTGTCATCCCTAGGTATGCCTTGTTCATGAGCTAATTGAAGACGACTATGATCGGCGTATTCAATTCTGCGAGCAAATGCAAGAGCTATGGAAAAATTGAAATAATTTCGTAAAAAACGTAATTTCGAAATTTTGGGACCCTATTTCTGCACCTAACTAGTGCAATATATTTGGAGTTTCTTCGAGGTGACCTCATTCCTTAACTAATAAATTTATATCCAAATGAGGAACGTGATCTTCCGAGAAATTAGATTTTCTTTCAATAAGATTGTGCATCTCCCCATTATGCAGCACTTGTCCGTGCTTATTCAGATGATTTGTTCCTGAATCGTTGGATAGGAAGAAGGGGGCCGATTGAGTGGCCAGCCAGATAGCCAGATTTGACATCCCTAGATTAATATCTGTAGGGGTATTTTAAAAGCAAAATATATGTTACTAGACCGGCGAATTCAGAAGAGTTAAAAGCAAGAATTCGCCAGGAGATACATCGTATATCTCCTGAAGTTATTGACCATATTCAACAGGAATTTATTGATCGTCTTGCTTACTGTCAGGTAGCAAACGGTGCATAATTTCAACATTGACATTAGTTACTATCATTAAATTCAGTAAAATTAAAAATAATGTTTTTAATTAACTTACAAACGCTAATGTCATCATATTTTTGGCGATATGTACGTAGAATCACACGCTCTTTTAATTGGCATGGTTGAAATTGGGTGTCGCGATTCAAAAAAATTATCAATGACGTCATATCTGGAATAACGATTACGTCACAAATGTGGGTCGTATGCCAAAAAGTGCCTTTGTTTAAAACAAAATCGAGTTGTCAGAGGATTGTTTCGAAAAACTAGAAATAACGCGCCATTTGAGTCAGGAAACGACATAAGTGAACAGTTAACGTTTAGTCACGAGAAATTCGTGACTTTCTCAAAACTCTTGAAGCAGTTTCAGAAGTTTTGAGAAATTCACGATTTTCTCGACGAAACTGTAACAGCCAAAAAAAAATACTGAGGCTATTATATCATTTATATTACAAAATGAAGAAATTAGATATTTCTAATGAATTACAATCATATTAATATAATTATATATATATATATATATATATATATATATATATATATATATATATATATATATATAGATATATCTAATATAATATACTCATATTTATATAATTATATATATATATATATATATATATATATATATATATATATATATATATATATATATATATAGATAAATAATCGTCTTTTTCGACCGTACAAATGAATGAAGTTGAAAATAAAAATATCGGGATTGCGGTCTGTGTAATACTTTATTTCCTTACAAGCTCAATATTTCGCTACTACTTTGTGACTTCTTCAGGAGCATACTAAAAATAAGATGAGGTACATTATTCATCAGATTATAAAACAATAAAGTGAATAAATGTAAGTTTTAAAAAGATTTTATTGTTTTATAATCTGATGAATAATGTACCTCATCTTATTTTCAGTATGCTCCTGAAGATGACACAAAGTAGTGACGAAATATTGAGCTTGTAAGGAAATAAAGTATTACACAGACCGCAATCAGGATATTTTTATATTCAACTTCATATATTTATATATATATATATATATATATATATATATATATATATATATATATATATATATATATATATATATGCTTTAAGTATAAAGAACATCCAACGATTATTTATAAAAAATCTGTTTTAACACCTGAAGTACAGAGCTCTAGAAATTGTCAAAATACATTAATTTCACTGCTATCTATTTTATAGAAGTTTTTCGATTCATTAAATGTGAGAACACGCAATAGGAAATCTACATTTAATTAAATTAAACTAACCCCTCCTCACCATGCGAAGCATAATCCGATGGCCTGGCTTCCAACGCAGTTAACTATGTAGGAGCTAGCTAGTCACTACCTAGGCAATAAACTATAAACAAAAAGTACAAATCGACTTTATTAAGTTTTCATGCATAAAGCATAAAACAGAAGAAGCCGATATCGTGTCAGGAACCAACAAATCAAAGGCGATGGCTCGAGAGACTTTATATTAAATGTTCCATTCAACTATTTACATACTAATTTATTTATACGAGTCATTTGTTTCGAATTTCCATACGAATCGTTGTCAGCTTGATTGTGCGACGCCAGGTATAAGAAATCAATATTTCAAATATTCGAGAGGTTTCGTCATATTTTTTCTTAAATTCTCTTTTCACTAGAGGAAAATCATGCCGCAATTTTTCAGCAGGTTTCACATGCTGTTAATATCATAGATAAAAGATTTTCAGTAGGTAAAGTCCAGAGAATGAGAACAGCCATGATTGAACATAACCTCAAATTACTTGCATTCGGTGTGTCAACGGTTGTGGACTGGCTATCGACCGAGGAATATGGAAATAATGAAAAGCTTTACATTGTCAATATTAGATGGTATACATGATATGGTTCAGAGTTCTAGAAGTATGATCAAAATATTCCTGAATGGGTTTGACTTGTGTAGCATTATATAATAAAACGAGATTTGCTTGCTTCAATGGTTTATTGGTTAAGTTTATAAAGAGCTTTATTGGTAATAATTAATTCGCCGTGAAGATGTATGCTCATTGCAAATTATTTGAAACATTTAGAACCTATTTGGTAGTTGTATGACTGTGTTTTTGTGGTTTTTTTTGTAGTTTTGAGCATCCCATCCAAAGTTTTCTCGCAAGTTAATGTGGAAGAAATCCATTTCGGGTTATTAGCAGGTTTTCATTTTGAAAACCAACAGTTTTTTGTTTCATGACTTTTTATGATGCTTGGCTTCAGAAACTCAATTTCATATATATCTCTCTCTATAGATATATGTTTGTATGTAAGAGCTTATGTATTTAAGCGTTGTTTACACGATAAATGGCGCAATTTTGAAGCAATAGGGTTGAAAGTTTGTAAATTGGTAGTTTCGTATGATATTTTGGATGGGGTTTTTGGTTCGAATTGGTTGGGGAATTGACCCCCTGGGAAAAATAAATCTTGTTTACACGATAAAGGTCGCAATTTAAGGGTTGGCAGTTTGTCAGTAGGTATTTTCGAAAAATATCTTGGAGGCAATTGGTTCGAATGGGCTCATTTACTAAAATTTTTAAATCGGTTTTAACTTCCGTAAGACAAAGTACTAATAGTAAAATTAAGATTCTAAAAATTTCATATCAATAGGATATTCCATTCTTCTAATATAACCATTTGAATAAGCGCGGCGAAGTCTACACTGTGACGTCACCGCATACGAACTTAAAGGCAGACTCATGACAGACTCGTCAGATCGTCGGCGTCGGTCGTGTACTCGTGTGCATCGCATCGTATCTATTTGGTAGTGTCGTACAAAGTTTGAAAGTTTTTGCTTTTATAAAATTAAATCACCCATGTTTGGAAGAACAAGAAAAAATTATCTTGATGAAATGGGTAATATTACATCCAAGTTTTATCATCAGATTCAAATGCAGATGCACCTCAATGAAAAACAAAAAGCGATATTTGCTGTAGCTGATCCAGATTTTGAATCAAATAAAACAATTTCTTTTAAAATTTATGAATATGATGCTAGTTTTGTTCATGACGTACTAAATAGGATTGTTTGTTTTTGGGAAAAAGCAATATTCAATAAAATTTGATTTGTGAAGTGTTGGTGCATTATTTTATTAAATAATTTTGAACATTAATAACACCACAAGCTATAATAACAATATCGTCTACATATTTTACTAAATTTAGGTTAACACAGGCATGTGGTTTTAAAATGCCAAATTCTCGTATTAACTTGTTCTTTGGTATTTTTTTCCTTGGACGAAACAAACGGGGGTCTTACTAGAAAATTATTTTTAGTTAGAAGTAGTTCATCGATATGTTTGAAACCTCTGTCTGCCATTACATGAGCACCATTTTCTAGCAGGTCCAAGAATCCTGATTCTTCTACAATCATTTTGTCACTGATACGTCCTCCAAAGCGATTGGACACGAACGAAATTAAACCATCTGGTGTACAACCAACTAAATATTTCACTGTATTTCCCTTTTTATATTCTGACCATGATAGACTTTGTAAGATAGGATCACTCGGCTTTTGAATAGAAATTTCAAAACAATCTATAATACATTGTACTTTTTTATATCTACTACGAAATGGTATTGGAAGACATTTTTGCACTTCCAACAGAGATTTCCACTGAACAAATGGCTCAAAAAATTGAGCCATCTTTGGCAAACAGTTATGAATAGTTACACAAACTGCTGTCACTGATATACAAAAGTCATCTGCTAGAACTGAATAAGGCAGGTTCAGTTTAATTTTTTTGAATGTCACATAAACACCAATTTTTTTAATTTGGCATTTAGAACTTATCATCTCTATCAAAAACAATGATGCTGCTGGTATCCCAAGGTAGAGTTTTGGGTTTCGTTCTATAATGAATATAGCTCTCTTTTCAACGTTTTCTCTTTGATTCGCTGTGATATCGATACAGCCGCTAGAATCAGATATTTGAAATGAACCAGATGAAGACGTCACTTCATCACTGCTACTTCAAGAAATATCTGGCAAAAAAGAGAGATTCAGTTTGTTTTCCGCTAACGTCTTGGGAAGGTATTTTCTGTTACACTGTGTTTCTTTTGATAACATCAAAGGCTTTATATTAACTGGTATCTTTTTAGAGGCGTGGAATACTGGGTTTTCTACTTTGGTTTGATCGTGTTTGGCATCAGTTTCAATTGGTAAAAAATTATCATTTCGACTAACTTTAGAAGTACTTGGTTGGTCGAGATCCTCAATAATCGCCTGCCGTTGTCTTTTAAGGTACGCACTGCGATGATCTAAACTGTGTGTCAGGGTTCGATTTTTTGGGCAATCGAATATATGTGGAACAACATTAGATTTCAGCTTCACTGGACAATCTTCATCATTTCAAAATATATGAAGTTTTCCATGTCAGTTTCGAGCTGAAACAAAAAGTTACATATAAACGCACGAAAAATGTCTGGTTTCTACAATAAATATAGAGGTTGGCCCAACGAAAAGTATGCACCTCGATTTTCAGTTATTAAAATAAAAATCTGGAAAATCTCTAAGACACGTCGATTTGTGATTTCAGGAGGACATTTTTTTGTATCTTCAACCCTTCAACTTCTAAACAGGGATGACAGCTACCTCCAAGTTTTTTAATCGGAATGGGTCAAATAATATCTAATTTAAATACTGAAAATCGAGGTGCATACTTTTTGTTGGGCCACCCTGTATATAAAGATTATAGAAAATATCTTTGCCGCCTTCAGTTAAATAAAAGTCTTCGCGCGAAATCTTGAAGAGCGTGAGCGTTATTAACATTGACAAAAAGTTCTGTGGTTCTGATTGAAAGAAAACAAGGATATCAGTTTATCAACAACGGAATACTTACATTAAAATGGTCTTCACAAACAAAGTATGTGGACTTTTCAGTAAACACTTTGACTCTCTTCATACTTTTCTGCCACTGTTCTCGTTTTTTTGCATCCTTAGGAATGGAAATAAATGTTTTATTAGGTATTTTAATCTTATTACTTTTACACTCAGGAACTACACAATATTTATAGCTTCTCTTTTCCTGGTTTTTATCCATAGTGACGAATTGTTCAAACACTTTCTTAACTTTCTTATTTCACCATAACGTCAATGTTCAGAATGTACCAAAACGTGTATAATAATGAGACACTATTAGCAGCCGTTGTCTGATATCGACTATCCGACATCGCACGGTCAGCGACGTGAGAGTTCCTATCCGATGACGTCACGCTAGAATTTCGGAGAGGCGTGCGGTAATCATGTTTATATTTTTTTTTTAGGCAACTTATAGTCTTCCCTGGAATTTAATTTTTTGCACAGGGTCTTAAAAATATATATCCTTCCCAATGGTGAAATAAAAAAAAAATTGAAAATGAGGGTTGTCCCCCTGAGGGAGGAAATATATCTTGTTTATATGATAAAGGGCGTAATTTTGGAGCAATAGTATTGAAAGTTCGTGAGTAGATAGCTTCGTAAGATATATTAGATGGGATTGGTTTTGGTACGAATTGGTTGGGGAAGGAGATAAATTTTGTTTACATATTGTGTCGGTTTGAAACTTTGTAGGTAGGTAGTTTTGTACGATATCTTGAATGGTATTTATTTCGATATGAATTGGTTGGGGGTTTGCCCTCTATGATGTATAAATGATAAAGGACGCAATTTCATAACAATAGAATTGAAAGTACGTGGTTTCGTATGAAATAGATTTCATATAAATATTCGTGTTGAAGAACATAAAAAGTCAATTTTACAAAACAAAAATACCACTGGCTTCTCTGAACATTGTATAAAATTCAATCACTTCCTGGATTTCAACAAAACCAAATTGTTACATTCAGGTAACAAGGGTAAACGTCTTGACCTTCTCGAAATTCTCGAAATAAGTTCCGCCCATAATAGTCAATTACCCCTTGTAAACGAACAAATTGATTTTCAGGTATCACCTTTGCTTTTGTCTGTTTTATAAATTACGATGCAATACTCTCCTGTAGTCAGTCTTGATAATGAGTTCATAGCTCGAAACATGTCGACTTTTTATTACTGCTAAATACAGTATCTAAATATTTTTTATATTGTGAAACATAAGCCAAGTGTTTTTATTTTAAAGTTTATACTTTATTAAATATTTTTCATTTTCGAAAAATCTAATTCAAAACAAATTAGTAGGCAGGTACTAGCATTCACCTGAAGAAATAGTCATAACGTAATGACGGTAACTATGGTTGTAAGTTATTGTCAATGAGACACCACATAATAGTTATTTATGTACCAAGAGCGTTATATAGCCTGAGGGATGAATGTTGCTCGATGGACGTTAGGATCTAGTAACGCACGTGGTGCATACAAGATTTTATTTTTCACGAAAAAATTATTTTATTATAATGAAAAATCGATTTTAAAATCGTTTTATTGCTCATATACTTCTCATAGTAGGCATGTCATTTGTTGATATTTTGACGTTTGTTCATATTTTTGTCATCATATTTAGTGAATGTCTTTGCTGCTTTTTTTGTGTAGTCTTATAGAAATAATTGAAATGAAAATGAATTTAACCAATAATATCAAAGAAAATGCAGCCAAAGCTGCGAATAATTCATTGCCGGAGAAATCCAAAGTCGTATACGACAAGGATTATGAAGTATTTAATCAATGGAAGTTGCTTCATTTCTCCTCGTACAATTAGCGGGCGTTATGGCCTAGGGCATAATGAGTGTGTTTATAGCAACCGTATCCAAGGTGAAATAAACATATTATATACAAGTGAAAAATAAAACAATTTAAACTCACAGTGTGCACTTCCCTTCAATATCTAATAGTTCGTTACTACGTGATAATTTTATCATGATGATCAAGAAGCGGGCGTTATGATTCATAATGCCCGCTCATAATGCCATGGGGCATAATGAGTACCTATATTTATAGCAACCGTATCTAAGGTGAAATCAACAATTAATATAAAAGTGAAAAATAAAATTAACTCAAAAAAATGTCAAACTTGACATTTCTGCATCTCTTTTGATGCGCAAATGTTTACTCTTTTCACTGCCAAAATAATTCACAAAATAAAAATGTAATATTGTTTATTGAAGGATTTATTTTTAACAGAGTCAATTGTTAATTGATTATTCATCATAAAACAATTTCATATATTGGACAAATAATTGATAGTTGAGTTTGAACAATTACTTCCAACATAACTTCCCGAAGATGTCCTATGTTGCTGCTGATCAGAAGCGTTAGATAATTCCTGAAGAGTCGATTCCATAATTTCATCAGATATTTTAATTTGTTTAGAAGAAGATGGAAAATTCAAATTTTTTTAAAAGGTATTTATTATTAATATATTTCAGTCGATGTAAATTCACATTCACAGTTGCACAAAAAATGTTGTTTGTATTTCGTCTATAAAATTCGTGTTTTCATGGCAAATTCGAGAGAAAAATTAACACTCTCATGTGCCATTGAAAAAACACTCATTTTACGCACTTAAAACAAAAATAAATAATTATGTAACTGAGATTGAATTCTCGCACATCACTTGGTGAAACATCATAAAGAATAAAGTATAAACTTTAAAATGAAAAAACACTTTTCTTATGTTTCACAATATAACAAATATTTAGATACTGTATTTAGCAGTAACGAAAAGTTGACATGTTTCGAGTTATGAACTCATTATCAAGACTGACTACAGTAGAGTATTACATCGTATTTTATAAAACAGACAAAAGCAAAGGTGATACCTGAAAATCAATTTGTCCGTTTAAAAGGGGTAATTGACTATTATGGGCGGAACTTATTTCGAGAATTTCAAGAAGGTCAAGGCGCTTACCTTTGTTACCTGAATGTAACAATTTGGTTTTGTTGAAAACCAGGAAGTGATTGAATTTTATACAATGCTCAGAGAAGCCAGTGGTATTTTTGTTTTGTAAAATTGACTTTTTATGTTCTTCAACACGAATATTTATATTCCTTCCTGTCTGTCCAATATAGAGAGCAGGACATTCGTCGCAAAATATTTTATAAACACCACTGTTTTCTCCGATGTTAGATTTTTCTTTATTATTGACCAAGAATGACTTCAAGTTTCTTTTATTTGTACATACGTTTTAACGTTATGTTTCGATAGTCTGTTACAAATTTTGCTACTCAAATTAGGCACATAATTTATTGGGAAGTATTTTTGTTCTTCATTAATAGTTTGCGTGGGGTATATTGAATGCAACAAATATTTTATTCGTTTTTTCCCAATGAGCTTGTCGATAAGACTTTCATTGTAACCGTTATTAGTGGCTAATAATTTAATTGTATTAACTTCAGTTTGAAAATTTGTTTCCGATAATGGAATAGTGAACAACCTATGTATGAAAGAATGAAGAGCACTGATTTTTATTTTAATGTGTTGGTTACTGTCGCTGTGAATTAAAGTATCTGTGAAGGTTGGTTTTCTATGAATGTTGAAAGTAAGAAATTCAAATTCCTAGCAATCTGAACGTCTAAGAAATTTGAGATACCTTTTTCTTTTTCTACTTCTTTTGTAAATTGAATCGAGTTGTAGAAAGTATTTATATATTTAAGGAAATTATCTAACTGCCTATCTGTACCGGTCCAAATACAAAAAATATCATCTACATAACGCCTCTATAATGAAACGTTAGTAATTAAATTATTATCAGCATTGAAAATTTTTTCTTCTAAGTTATTCATGAAAATTTCACTCAACAAAGGCGATAACGGTGATCCCATGGGCAATCCGTCTTCTTGTTTGTATATTATATTATTAAATTTGAAATAACTCTGTTTCAAACATAAGTTTAAGGCAGACATTGTTTCGTTGACTGCTTGAGTTGTTAAATTTGGGTTCATCTCTAGATATCGCTTAACAATATTTTAAACTTCTTGAGTTGGCGTGGAAGGAAATAAGTTGATAACGTCAAATGAAATTAATTTAGCATTTATAGGAATTTTGATCTTCTTAAGATGATTAACTAACTGAATAAAATTTTTAATGCTATACTCCAGATTGAATTGAACTAAGGTGGGTAATTTCTTATTCAAATACTGACATAATTTATACGCAGGAGAGTTAATATAAGATACTATTGGACGCATCGGGCAATCAATTTTATGTATTTTTGGTAAAGTATATAAAACAGGGGAGCGTGGGTTCATGGAAGTTAAGAAAAAAGTGTTAATATCTGAAAATAGGATTTTACTATTCTTGATGAATGATTTTATTTCGTTTTGGAATTTTTTTGTGGGATCTATGTTAAGTTTTGAGAATTTATCTGTATTAAATAGGATATCAGATTTTTCAACATTTATAGAAAACCAACCTTCACAGATTCTTTAATTCACAGCGACAGTAACCAACACATTAAAATAAAACTCAGTGCTTTTCATTCGTTCATACATTCCATTATCGGAAACAAATTTTCAAACTGAAGTTAATACAATTAAATTATTAGCCGCTAATAACGGTTACAATGAAAGTCTTATCGGCAAGCTCATTGGGAAAAAACGAATTAAGTATCTGTTGCATTTAATATACCCCACGCAAACTATTAATGAAGAACAAAAATACTTCCCAATAAATTATAAGCCTAATTTGAGTAGCAAAATTTGTAACAGACTATCGAAACATAACGTTAAAACAATTCGTACAAATAAAAGAAACTTGAAGTCATTTTTGGTCAATAATAAAGAAAAATCTAACATCGGAGAAAACAGTGGTGTTTATAAAATATTTTGCGACGAATGTCCTGCTTTCTATATTGGACAGACAGGAAGGAATATAAATATTCGTGTTGAAGAACATAAAAAGTCAATTTTACCAAACAAAAATACCACTGGCTTCTCTGAGCATTGTATAAAATTCAATCACTTCCTGGATTTCAACAAAACCAAATTGTTACATTCAGGTAACAAAGGAAAGCGTCTTGACCTTCTTGAAATTCTCGAAATAAGTTCCGCCCATAATAGTCAATTACCCCTTGTAAACGAACAAATTGATCTTCAGGTATCGCCTTTGCTTTTGTCTGTTTTATAAAATACGATGTAATACTCTCCTGTAGTCAGTCTTGATAATGAGTTCATAACTCGAAACATGTCGACTTTTCGTTACTGCTGATTACAGTATCTAAATATTTGTTATATTGTGAAACATAAGCCAAGTGTTTTTTATTTTAAAGTTTATACTTTATTCCAAATAATTATGTGCTGTATATTTTTAAACAGAATGAATTTCCTAGGCCATAGGGAATTATTTTCTAAAATAGCGTACTAGAGTAATTTTTCGTATTTAACTGACTTTCACAGGATTTCATTATTTGTCAAATAATATAACAGTCGAAAATTGAAAAAATAAAGGCATGGATGGTAAATTAACAATAATAACAACATTATTGCCCGAATGGATTTTTGCAAACCATTTTCTTACAATTCGATAATCTGAAGACTGTTTTTCCATGGCGTGATCATATCCTTCGTGATATTGTAAATTATGACTTGAGTGGCCTAGAAATATTCTGAAATTTGTTACACAATTATTATCATTTGGTTTATTTGTTTGTCGAATGCGACGCTGTCGTACTTAAACTTTTACGTATTCAGTGTAGTAAGTTTGAAAACGGTTAAGAATTATTTCGGTTGTATATCAAGTCGTAAAACTGCCTAATTCAAAGTTTATGGTATGGAGGTATCGTGAATTATTTGAAGTGGAAGCAGCAAAATCATGCACTTGATAGTGTTTTGTATTGCTGTTTTATCTATTATTCAATAACGGTAAAATTTGTAGAAAGTATGTTTTTGAATAGGAAAAATATTAATAATTGATACGAAAAGATTGTCATATATAATACCACTAGAGATGAAATTTTGCCGGCAAAATTTCTCGATTGTAATATGAAAGTTTGTTGCTTATGCCCGCCACATACGCTACGGTAGACCGGAGCGTATGTGGGAATAGTATTTGCATGTTTTTGTACGTACAATTGGGAGCATAAAATTTTGGCCACTTCTAGACATTTAATCAATGTAAGATGTGAATCTGGCTTAAGGATATTGTAACCTTACTTTAAACTCTTGTCATATTTATTGTCACTTTGACAGTAACCTGGATTGTAATTTCAGTCTTTTAAAAATTCCATGAGAAATTTAGTTGGTTTGTGAAAAAATTCAACAGTGCAATAGAACTAGAAGATATTAGGCTCCAATATAATGCAAACAGAAACAGAACAATTATATTTATTAATAGGTAGGTATATAAACAAATTAATAACAGGGATATTAAAGTATAAAATAAATAATAATTGACAATAAAATGCTAATACTTTGTCATTGCTCCATTGGAATTAATTACTTTGGTTAATCTACCGCGCATTGATAGGTATAATTTATGATGGTGGTCCTGGGGTAATGATTGCCATGCTTCATCGATCGCAGTCAGAAGTTCTTCTCTATTATGAAATATTACGTTACGATGTTGTAAATTTTGCACTAACAGACCCCACATATTCTCAATCGGATTAAGATCAGGACTTCGACTCGGCCACTCAATGACGTTTATATTATGATTGTCGAACCAAGCCGTCACCCTGCGTGCGGTGTGGATAGCATAGTTGTCCTGCTGAAAAATGAAATTGCCGTTCGGGAAAAATGGTTTCACTGACGGGAGCATCACTTCTTCGAGAATCCTAACATAAACGTTACTGTTGAGCCGATCTGGCACATAGACCATTACCCCAGCGCTAACCGCCGAAATCCGTGCCCACATGTTTACAGAAAAACGGCTGCTTTGGTCTGTAGCTTGGACGTATTGATCATCATAACGAGTGGTCGGTGGTCTGAATACTCTCAACCGACCATTGCGCGACGACTGGAACACTTTTTCATCGGAAAAAATTACTCTGCCCCAGAAAGCCTCATCGTCGGCGATGAGGCCCTCTCCGACCATGAAAGAATAATTCAAGTCAATCTAGTTCTTTAGCAAAATAATTTCCAAATTATACCCATTGCAGAAAGGAGCCAAAGTGAATTATTTAGAAGCATTGAAAAATTTCGAACTTAATCATAATAAAAACTGTTATGCTAGGTGAACAACCAGTTTGACTTGATTTTTTTCCCTATAGATAGATAGATATTTATTCAAACACCAACAATAAAAGTACATTCTCATATAACGGAATGACAGATTTGTGGCATGTCAGCACAATACCATGGATCCATAATAACTAAAACACAATTGAATCCATTAATAATAAGTGTATAAAACATTTCAACAAAAGACATCGATTATCAAGAAACACTACAAACTACAGTATAAAAATTCACAAGTGAATAAAGTCATGAATTAGTAATAATCGCATCTAATTGAATTTCTGAAAATATAACCAACAAGACAAGGAAGCTATATGAAGCGCAAAACATTGCAACCAAATAAGTCAACAAAAACAGCAAAAGAAACACAAAACCAAATGTCAGCATGACGCACATGCATTGTGATACTCATCTAGAGTATAAGGCTCCATCCGTACCAGGAACTTCAAAAAGCTCCGCCTGAAATGCTGCGGCTGCGAGATACATTGGTAGGAACGAGGAAGACAGTACAGCCTCATACACATATATTAGTCCTGATTATGAGACAATGCAAGTGTAAACCTTGGATACAAGTACCGATGAATGCGCCTCGTGTTATTTGTATTTTCAAAAGGCAGAAAAAACCTACTGTTACCCTGGACAAACAACACTTAAGAACATACAGGGTCAACATGCGGTGCTTCCTAAAGTAGTTTCTACATGAGGATCTGAACTTCAAACTGAGCATTGCTCTCAAAGCACGCTTTTGGGTTTTTACCGAGACTGGGGGCTATTCCCCAGAACGAAATTCCGTAAGACAACAGCGACTACAGGACCATAAAGGAATGCATGTCAACATGGTGTTTAGGTACATTCAGACATTCAGAGTGCACACGACGGAATTTAATTTCCATTCAAGTGAGTCACATGTTCCATCCACCCCAAAGATGAACTCAAGTATATTCCCAGGAATTTCGTAGACGAAACCATCGCAATATATATGTATATATATATATATATATATATATATATATATATATATATATATATATATATATATATATATATATAAGGCAGAAAAGAATAACAGATGAGATTCCCCAGAATTACTAGAGGTAGTAATAAAACGGTGTAGAGTGCTACTAATATCTTGTTTATTCAAACATCAAGCTTTCGTCTACCAATTGCAGACTTCATCAGGAGGCTAAAAATACATTATTTTATGAAAACATTTACTTATACAGTCAGAGAAAACACTTTTGATTTTTACAATTAGCAACATTTATATCTTAATTATATTAATTGAAAAATCAAAAGTGTTTTCTCTGACCTATGTATAAGTAAATGTTTTCATAAAATAATGTATTTTTAGCCTCCTGATGAAGTCTGCAATTGGTAGACGAAAGCTTGATGTTTGAATAAACAAGATATTAGTAGCACTCTACACCGTTTTATTGCTACCTCTAGTAATTCTGGGGAATCTCATCTGTTATTCTTTTCTGCCTTGTATTTACCAGTACCCCGTTACTGTCCTATTACGTATATGTATATATATATATATATATATATATATATATATATATATATACATATCCATATATATATATATCCATATACATCCCGCATGCGTGTGTTTCGCAAAATACGTCTCGTGACTCGGAAGTATAATCGATTATTTTCGATGCTCTTGTGATATTATAACTGATTATATAATTCATGTGTGAATAAACCAATACAATCCGTGAATTATGCATAGTTACCGCGTATTGATAAGTGAATATACCCTTGACGACGTTGTATGATTTTATATTGACGATTCTCTGAGGAGTGTCAAAAAAAAATTAATAACCAAGTTTGGTGAAGTTTCGATAAATTTTTCAGTATGCAATGCTTTGGTTGTATTTCTGGCAGTATTGTTTATGTGTTATATAATCGTAACGAATACCAACTCGAGAAAACGAAAATAATTGTTATACTGACCTAGTTACTTAACGTATTTCCCTAAAACATCACTCGAGCTGCGCTATCGTGATGTTTCGGAAAATACGTCTCGTGACTCGGTAGTATCATCGATAATTTTCGATGCTCTTGTGATATGACTAAAAATAATTTTTCCTAGCGTAGGAGAGTTATTCTCTCTTCTCTGAACGGGGAATTCACATTGAATTTTCCCCATACTCCTTCCGTTACTTTTCACGATCAATCAACGTACTTGAAATTCACATTCAACATTGTCAAACGATTTTTGAATAAATTCCAATCCTCTACTGATAAAACTTACCATCAGGAGCAAGCTAGACAACATGCAATTTCTCGTAATAAATATGGCAAATATAGCCTGATCTCAAGGCGTAAATAACTTTATTTCTAAGCGATCAAACAAGACTAATTAATTTCCAAGTTTAGAAATTACTTTGTTGTGCACATTGCAGATATTTATTATTAATTGCAATATTATTCGTATTGCTTGTTTATTTACTATGGACGGGACTGGCTCCTGTTCTGGCTATGCTGCTAATGAAGAATATTCTATAGAAACGCGATTCTTAGAAGTTGTTGGAAATTGGTTGAATTGTATTGTTGAGAGTTAATTTCCTTTTGAACATGTATTTCCTCGTGATAATTATGATATTTTGAAATCGCGAAATGAAAACTGACAGACGTTATCAATTCGAACTAGGAAAATCGTTATTGAAAATTATCAAATTTGAAGAAGCTTGCTGTGAGCCCTAAATTTTCCTTCTCGTTCCACCACTCAACCCTGGTAAGTCAATTTTCTAATTCAATTTTAGTCCTACTTCTAAATGAAAATTCGAGTATTATATACAGAGTGTCCCAAAATTAGCTATCACGTGTAGTAGATGTCAAAGTAAGTCGATTGGATCCAATTTATTTATATACCAAAATATACAGTTTGTCCGTGAGAAGATTCGAAAGTTTACATAAAAAACACACTTTTGAACGCTGTACGAAATTGATGAGAAAAACATTTAATGGAATTTGACAAAAGTGTATTTAAAAATAAATACTCTCCTTTCGGTACTCAAAGAAACCCAAGAGAAACTTTTGAAGAGGTAAAACCACAATCATCCCCTGATTTTTTTTTCAGAACTTTCTTATGGGTGATGATCGGTTCTCAAATTTTTTTAGCGAGATGACTGTATAATTATATTTTGTTAGGTACTCTTGTAAAAATTTTCCCTTTCGCTTAGTTTCGAAGGTGAAAACTGTTGTCTTAACTCATGCTAACAGTTATTTCTAGTAGTGAGTTTAATAAAATTGTAATACAAAATTTAGTTGGCAGTGGGAACAAAGTCAAAACGCTCTCATCAAAACAGAAGTCAATTCGACGTAAAGAATTGAAACGCACCCTTCTTAAATTTTTTTTTTTTTTCATGTAAACTTTCAACTTTTCTCAGGGGCAAACGGTACATTTTGATATATAAATGAATTGGGTCCAATCGACTTATTTTGACCTCTACTACACGTGATAGCACTGTGTCCCAGCAATTTTGGGACATCCTATATATATATATATATATATATATATATATATATATATATATATCTACATATATTTATATATATATATATATATATATATATATATATATATATATATATATATATATATATATATATATATATATATATATATATATATATATATATATATATATATATATATATATATATATATATATCTATATATTTATATATTTATTTATATATATATATATATATATATATATATATACTTAAATTTCATAAGTTTTTCTTCTAAAGTTCTATTTTTGTTGATAGTGATGTCACAATTAATTGCCAGAGTAGCCAAACCTTTCAATAACAAAAATTTCGACAAACATGAGTTTTTAATTTGCAATGAATTTCATATATTCGGAAGGGTCATTACAAGTCCATTTCTTTGATAGTGCTCCTTTGAATCGTTTTTATTCGCTTCAAACGTCGATACCGGCAGTGTAGCTTATATTCTGAGCAACATAGTTAATTAACAATTTTTTGGTACTTGAACATGAAAATTGTGATCGTGATAACTGTGCACTATAGATCTGAGAATTTTTTTCATTCTTGGAGCTATTATTGAAAGGCTTCAGAGTAAATCCCCGTTGAAAAAATGAAAAAATTTCAATTTTTCAGTTGTTTATTAACAATTTACATAGTTTTGCAAAATGAATTTTTTCAATAATTTTAATGATCCGTTTTTTATTATTGGAAGCTACAAGGAAATGGTTTTTTTCCAATATTCATCTCCTATTTTTTTAAAAATTGTTATAAACGAGTGCGTTGTTTATAAGAGAATCAAGAAAAAAAAGTTATGATTAATTAAAGTATTCAATTTTGCAACTAAGTAAGTTGTAAGTAAAAAACTAAAAACTTTAATTTTTTTAACGGGGATCTATTCCTCAGTCTAGCTCCAAGAAAGGAAAAAAATATCAGATCTATAGTTTAACAGTTATCACACTTGCAATGTTCTTGTTCAAGCAGCAAAAAACTATTACATAACTAATTTACCTATCCAGTAAAGCCTAAAAGTTTTCATTCCTTAATTTAATATTTATTGTTGAAGTGTTAATGGGTGTTACTTTCGCAAGCCTTATTACCCGTTTTCGGAGCTACTTATATTTACCCATCTGAGTAAATTATAAATATTAATCCTTCAGTTCCGGGAGACTTTCCTTTAAAAAATATCCTCCTCTTTTTGTATCTTTATTTAGATATCAAAAATATCAATTAGTTTTTGAGATAATTTTTGCATTCAGTAAATTGATTATAACTTTTAAATTTTCGCGAACGGAACTTAACTTTTTTCAAAAAATATCTACATGCTCTTCCGAATCGAATGACACCTTATTCATATTCTTCCGAGACTCATGAAAAAAGATGAACAAAAAAAGCTCTTGTTGACTAGACTATATTCTTGTGATTAGTAAATCTTTCTCCAAGATCCATGATGTATAAGTCTAGAATTGGATTGAACGCCATCACAAGAAAATTTTTACTAACTCGACAATTTTTATTAACTTCAAAATATTATTGAGTAATTAAATTGACAATTAAAGAGTTAGTCATATTTTGAAACCTACTCTACCTCAAAAAATATTCGAAATATTAAATATTGTTTTAAAATCTTCTATGAGCAGGAGTCACGCTCCTCGAATGTAAACAGAAATTTAATCGGTCACTAGGACCAAAAAACGTATGTGAAATGGAAAATTTTATTCACGAAGGAAGAAGTCAACCAAAACCTCCTCCCACTTCTTCTCTTTCTAAATTTTATACTACCTATACTATTAAACGAAACTGCTCGTGCTTTAGATATAATACTATACTATGAAACAATTTAGAAAGAGAATAAGTGGGAGGAGATTTTGGTTGACTTCTTCCTTTCGAAATAAAAATTTTCTATTAGAGCCACGTTTATTACGTAGGATGTATATACATTAGGAACACGTTTTTTGCTCATAGTGACCGCTTAAACTACTAATTAAACATTAAATAAAATATGCTCAAAACTACTAGTTAGTTTACCCAAAATTAGAAAAAATATTCAATTTCTTGATTTATTATCATGTTAAAATTATGAGTAGATATTTACTTCACATGTGCTCAATCTGTCTATTATTATAGCGAGCGACCATTTCGTGGCTCCTGATTGGAGGCCTGTTCGAAGCGCGAAAATTATACAATACTCAATTGCACAGACGTCACGAAATCATATCTAGATGATTTTTATATAATTGCACATACATAATATCAAAAGAGGTGCTAGTGCTTAGTATGTATACTTAAATACGTAAATACGAAGACTTTTATTCAATTCTATTATAATTTTCTAGGCTCATGGGGGCGATTGATCCCCTTGATCTCCCCCCTGTCTACGCCACTGATATATATATATATATATATATATATATATATATATATATATATATATATATATATATATATATATATATTTATATATATATAATATGAAGGAGTAAATAATTTCAGTAAAGAGTAAGAGTATTGCAAATTACTTGACCAGAGTCAAGCTTTTGATTTGGTGGAACTTTTGTTACTTAACTCTAAGATGAAATATATAAGCTTTCATGCAATGATTTTGAAATGGTTTAGTAATTATTAAGTGATAGAAGACAAGCTGTCAAAATCGAGAGCAATATATCGGACTTCAGTTATGACAGATACGGAGTACCTCAGGGTAGTAATTTGGGACCTCTGCTATTTTCAATTTATACATTCGACCTGCCTGATATTTTCAAGTACTGCTATAACCATCTCTACACGGATGATTCGCAGGTGTTTTTGACTTATAAATCTGAAGATTTTGCTGACACTATCGGAATAATAAATGATGAGTTAGATAAATTAACAACATGGTGAGGTAATAATGCTTTGAAACTTAACGCTAAAAAGTCAAAAGCGCTTCTTATTCGCTGTAGAATGCGCTCTACATTGAACTATACAGAAATCTCTCAAGGGATGATCGGAGGGGAGAGTGTACCGTAGGTTACTGAGGCGAAGAATCTTGGTGTGTAGTTTGACAGTGAACTAAATTTCAGAAAACATAGTGTAGCTATTAAACATAATTGCCTTGTGAGGCTGAAGGCTTTGCAGATGCATAAGAATGAGCTGGATGAGAGTATCAAATTACAACTTGTGACGTTTGGCTATTGTTGTGCAGTTTACTATAATTGTATGCATAAAACGGACAAAGACAATTTGCTCAAAATTCAGAATGCTTGCATAAGGCTTGTGTGTTTCTCTCCTCACAGAGATAATGTCACACATGAGTTATTTTTCTATACAAACTTGTAGATCAAGAATGTCCGCAATACCTATTCAATAAATTGGTATTGAGGAGCACAGCACATAACCTAAATGTTATAAACAAGTATCAGTATAGTATACCTGAGCACAAAAGAGCTAAGTATGAGGATTGTTTCGAGTAAATGGCGCAGTTTCTGCTCAATAAGTATATCTCTGTGATAGGTAATAATTTTTCTGTTGGGATTTTCAAAAGGAAATTGAGAAATTATATTTTTGATAATGGTATTTAGCTTCTGGTGAAACCTGTTTTCGTTTTTTTTTCTCTAAATTTTTATATTTCTTTTTGTTAGTAATATTTCTTGTTCTCACAGTGTACTTTAGTAATTAAGTGTTATTAATAATTTAAAACTGAACTGCTTTTAATGCAATGAGCAGTATATTTGAATGGCTATTTGGTGGAGTGCAAGAATGGCTTGCCAAACTCCTACCATTTCTGTAATTGAAATATTATTATGCAATGAATATTACTATTATTAAGATGATTGGAACAGACGAGAGGTGTTGTGAGACACCCGGTTTTCGTTCGCTATAATTATTTTATATATTGAATAGCAAATACAATGAAATAAATCAACAACGCTTGATAAAAGATAAAATGAAAAAACGTTTGAGAATGATTAAATGAATAAAAAATGAATAAACTATAGAAACGTAATAAACTTGTAATCAATAGTATTTAAAAAGTTAAGAAAATAAATATTTTTTCTACTAATTATTATAAAAATATGAACTAACTATGAACATATTCAGTACATTCAATATTATCAATGATTGGTTTGTCTAAAGTAGATTTTGTTAGACCGCTTTTGATTGTAGGGGTATTTTTCGTTTACTTTTGTCATGAAATGAATGGTATGACTATGAGAATGGTAACTTCTGGTCATAAGATGCAATTGCTTTGATGAATAACTATAATTTCTTGCATTCGAACGGCATCCCGATATGATGAACTTCGCGAAAAAAATATGACCTTAGAGACAGAGTTCTGGTGCTCACGCATTTTAAAAATATTTTTTATCTTCCGATACCAATATAACTTATTCTTTCACATTTTATATGAGTTTCTTCAATGTGGGCATACACTTCGTTCATTGGCTGGTGTTGTTTTTTCTGATAATTTAATCTATCCAACTAAGATTTTAGTTTTTGTTCATATCAATCTGTTTGATGATTTTTAAGTAATGGTTGGAGTTATTTCTAGATAATGAATTATGGATCATACTATTATACTTTTTATGAAAATATGTATGGACTGAGTTTTTAGTTGTATATTCCACATGCACGTGTGTGTGTGTGTGCGTGTGGAAAATACGACAAAAACTCAGTCCATACATATTTTCATAAAAAGAATAATAGTATGATCCATATTTCATTATCTGGAAACACACACACACACACACACACACATATATATATATATATATATATATATATATATATATATATATATATATATATATATATATATATATATATATATATATATATATAATTTTTGTTATTTTCTTGGAAATAAGGTCATATAATATTAAACGTCACATTACATGTTCTTTAATAAATCATCCAAACGTTTCGGCCATGGTTTTGGCCTTTATCAATGGAAACTAAAACAAGCAAAAAGTTTGTCAGTTATCAAAGTAAAATTTTTCACAAACAACAGCCCACCTCTAACAGTCAGCAAACAGGTATTTTGTTCCAAAACATTGTTACATATTAACAGTGATATACATAAAAGTAAAAATTCGAAATAACGTACAACAATTATGACAGATCCAGATTCAATGTTTTTCTCTTTTTTAGGTTATTAAAAGGTTCATAGAATTTCTCACCACAGTAGAAACGCAAACAGACACTGTATAAAAAAAATATAACACAAAAAGATAGACGTAAGCAAGCGTGTTAGTCAATTTTTCTAATACCAAAAATATGATGGTTGCGGGCAGCTTCATCTATTTATTTATATGGTATTGTAGTAGATCTTGTTTAGGTTTTTTATATCTGTTTTAGTATTGACAGCGCTTGGAGTTTGTTTAATACAAATCATCTCATGTATTTCCCTTTTAGTCTGGTTATGCTCAGTTTTGATTATCCTGGTTTTAGGAAAGTCGAAATTATGGTTCAGCTCTTGCTCATGTTTGCTAAGGGCTGTTAGGTTCTTTTTGTCATATCTGTGCCCACTCAATCTGTTTTCTAGGTATTGGCTAGTTTGCCCAATGTACACCTGATTACAATTAGCACATGGGATCTCATATACTACGTGCGTTTTCTTGTTTTTAGGTGTTTTTGTTTTTAGTTTACTGTAGTTCCCTTCTAACAGATTATATGCTTTGTGGCATATAGTAATTTCATGTTTCTCAAACACTTTTTTAAAACTTTCTGATAATCCTGAGATATAAGGTAGTGACAGGTATCTATTGTTATCCTTTTTGTTGGTTGGTTGTACCACATTTTGTTCTCGAAATTTAGTTAGTCTATTTGCAAAAATCGAGTTTATGAGTTCTGCAGGATAGCTGTTCTCTTTAAGTACATTTTTAGCTTTCAAGATAGTGCTGCTTCTGTATTTACTATCAGAAAGTTTAATTGCTCGGCTAACCCTATAATAACTGATCTTTTTTGCGACATAGGATGGTTTGATATGTAGTTCAAATATCTACCCGACCAGGCGGATTTAGTATACCATTGAGTTTCAACTTTGTTAGCATTATGATGAAGAGTCATATCTAGGAAATTGATCTTATTGTGAGATTCTGATTCTATAGTAAACCGAATCTTTCGAAGATATTCGTGAAATAGTTTCACCAAATATTCTTCTTCGTCAACAGGGATAGCGGTCAGGCAGTCATCTACATAACGGTAGAAGAATATATATATATATATATATATATATATATATATATATATATATATATATATATATATATATATTCTCGGTAATTTCTATTGAATCATGTTTCTTAAGTACGCGAGGCTCTTTGTGGTTCATAATTGAAATGTGTGTCACAATGAAAGAGATATAAATATCGATTAATTCGTCATGTGCAAAGGCAAATACTATTTCGAAACTTCGAAGTTTATAAATTGTTTGCTTGACCGGATCGATTATACCAGTATGCGGGTTACACATGGGGGTTGAACGAAATCAAACTTTCTTTTAGGAAGTGTTGGAATTCCCTTTTCGGAGAGGTCTACGACAATCAAACTCACGACCCATTCTATTTACGTAGTAAAAAGTTTGGCCTTTATTTCAGAACTTCCAAATGTACATATTATATATATAAAAAAAACTCGTGAGCAGCAGAACTCCATCACTAAAGTCGTGTTTTTTGCGTGAACTGCATCGCGTCGAGGTGCGATTCTAGTGAATCGAATCATAATTTGAAAACTTATGCTTAAAAAGCATCAAACCGAATTAAAAAGTAGATAATAATTTATTTTCCAAAAAAAAATCGTGAAGTGCATCTCGGTTGAGGAAAAAAGTTGAAACCATTGAAAAAGCGCACCTCAACATCAACTCAATCCATATACTAAATTTCAAACATCCACCTTAAAAAAAAAATCAATTCGCGAAGTGCATCGCGTACTGATAGCAAAACAGATCGACAAGCAATTTGAACGGAATAGTCACCACGAAATGCAGCGCGGTGGAGATGAAGAGTTCAATCCAAAAAAGGATTTTAACTCAACATAAACTCAATGTACGTACCAATTTTCAACCTTCTAACTCCATCTGCAGAAGCTGTGGAGTTCAGCATTTTTTCGAAAACCATGAAAAAACAAGAAATATCTACGTAAAAATGTCGGCGGTTGGAAAAATTGAACCAAATTTTGATAGTTTCGTTCTTCAACTTCAGCAATTCCAGATGAAAATAATTCAGCTCATTTGATGTGAAACAGCTGGAGATGTCAATATGTACCGGGAAGAATATTTAGATG
This sequence comes from Cynegetis impunctata, assembly GCA_030704885.1. Taxonomy (NCBI): domain Eukaryota; kingdom Metazoa; phylum Arthropoda; class Insecta; order Coleoptera; family Coccinellidae; genus Cynegetis; species Cynegetis impunctata. The sequence continues at coordinate 759,210 of JARQZK010005082.1, read as the reverse complement.
AAGGTTATAAATACCTACGTAAACATGTCGGAGGTTGCGGAAATTTACTCAAATTTTGATACTTCCGTTCTGTAATGGAAACATTCCCAGGTACCAAATTTCAGCTCATTCGACTCGATGGGAGCCGCTGGAGTTGTTGCCTGTGAACTATTTTTAATTTTTTGATAATTATTAGCAATAACAGGCTTGGTGAAGCTCAAAAAACTCGATTTTATTAAAAATAGTGTTGCCTCTCGACGAGACGGGACGAGAGAAGGCTCTCTCTTGTCTCGTCTCGTTAGACGAGAGAAAATGTGACTCTCGTCTCGACGAGAGTCCGTTTCTCTCGCTCGAGAGAACCTCTCTCTCGTCTCGTCTCGACCCTTAAAAAAATTTATCAAATCACTATGTATTTTATTAGGGCTTGCTCACTCCAAACCTTTTTTATGGGTACGACACTGAAATGGACTTTTCTCCTGAGGAATGTATATAATTTTCTACCTTTCCAACATAAAAACATTTCTATACGATAAAATTCAGTTTTATTCCGATTTATCCTTGTACTTCACAACAATATTCAAAAAACCTGGCAAACTATAACATCTAAAGCAAGTAAACATACATAATTATAATAATTAATTGGAGGTAATAAATAACTCATATTATCTAATGCCTGGACACTAGAGGGAGGAAAAATAAGTTTTATAATAAAAACGTGTATTGAGGTAAAGGGAGACTTTTCTTCCCTAACGGAGGAGGGAGAAAAAGTGCCATTTTTCTTTCTTGTATGCGGGTGAAAAATGCAACTTTTAATGTTAAACAGTTAAACGGCCAATAACGGATATTTGAAGTTAATAGTAAAAAAACTATTATTTATAATAATTACAAGAATTTATTGTATTTTGGTATATTGTAACATAGTTACAAAAGTAAATGAAATTATTAAAAGTGAGTAGATAACTAAATAATATAATAAAACACTGAAACGGGAAGAAAAAACCTATTTGTGTAGTAATTGTATCATTTAAGAATATATACTTATATATAATTCTTTCAGTGACGTCAGGACTAGTCCTTTTTCTAACCTAATGTAAACACCATGCTAGATAGTAAATGACGGAGAATGTGAGGTCACTATCAACGATCACTGAAAAAAGTATACTGTTTTATATATTATTTTGTGTTAAAAAAATATTATGTATTAATTACTTTTAAATGTATACCTTGTGTTAGTCGATTTAATCAATGCATGATAGAAAATTTAGCATAAATATAAATATTTAAAATTCCTGCATTTTTATAGGTGTGTAAATAAAGCCCTTTTTCTTCGTTTAACTCACAAAACGTTTTTTTTTAAAGAATTCTCCTTGTACATTAGGTTCACGTTAAACTGAATATACATCATAAATAAGAAAAAGCGCCCCTTCCCTCCCCCCTTTCAACCACGCTTGAGTTGGAAAATTTAACAAGGAAAGTTGGTAAAATAGTGATAAATTTAGTAAAAAAAGATACGAGGGAACTTTTCATTCTTATTTTTTTGGCCAGTTGGCATTTTAATAATATAGAATTTTCATAATATGAGATGGCATTTCCATAATGCAAGTCGGGAATTGGTATCTTCTCCTCCCCTAAAAATATTCGCGACGATCCTGACTGCTAGACTAACTTTTATGAAATAACATTTAAAATTCGAACATAAAAAGGTACCAATATACATTTGTGTATTCGTCATATAAAAATTCAGATAATATTAGTAGTTCCGTTCCACATAATTTTGTCTCTTATAAACATGATGGAACGAACCATTGTATTCAATTCATAAATTGTCAAGTAGACAGCTATATGTGTAGTCGCCTTTACGCATTTAGCGGCCTGATGAAAAGTTAGCAGCTAATGGTGAATACGGTTAGTTTGCCAATCGAAGATAGCAATAGTGCAAACTTAGTCACACCCTGTATATAATATTACTATGTACTACTAATAACTACCCGCTATTAATTTAAAATGGATAACGTAAAAACTAAGTACAATTTACACTGCTTATTTTCAAAGGATATTACGAGAGATATACCTATCTAAATATTTATCACGATCTTTGCATACTTTATAAAAACTATGAGAAATATGACATAAATTACGGCTTAACTGTTTAATTTGTAAAATTGAAAAAAATTTTAGCTCGAGAGATCGAGAGAAACGAGAAATTCTCGACGAGAGAGGGGCTTTCACTCGTCTCGTCTCGAAATTTTTTTCGAGAGAAAATATCTCTCTCGTCTCGTCGAGACGAGACGAGACGAGAGACTAGAATCTCTCGTCTCGGCGGCATCACTAATTAAAAAGTTGACATTTCGCCACGACATTCGTGGCTTTTTCAAAACTTTTTTGAGATTCACCAAGCCTGTTATCGCTAATAATTATCAAAAAGTTATATATATATATATATATATATATATATATATATATATATATATATATATATATATATATATATATATATATATATATATATATATATATATATATATATATATATATATATATATATATATATATATATATATATATATATATATATATATATATATATATATATATATATATATATATATATATATATATATATATATATATATATATATATATATATATATATATATATATATATATATATATATATATATATATATATATATATATATATCAGACATGAAAATGTTACGAAAATCTTGATCTAGGAGGTCTAAAACGGATGGGAAAAATTATCCCATACCTGCTTTTCTTCGATACACTGCAATAGTATTTGCAATTAGAATTTTTCTCAAACTTCAGGGATCTGATCACGTAGTTACATTCAATACTATCGAGACAAAAGCAACCAGGTTCCCAGGAAATCCTGGACTCATCGATCCCCAATTATTCGACAATCAACTGATTGAAACAACCATGAAACTACAGCTTCAGGCATCGTTGTCAATTTCAGTTTTACCTGGAAGAAATATGTCTATTAACTTCGGGTAAATTAACACTAAAACGGAATAACCTTTTTTATGAGCATCCCTCCGGAAAAGCGAACGCGTAAATGCTTCTCAACCCCCTCGAAATGATTCCAATAAATAGCGCTATATGCTGAATTTGAAATATGAGTCGTACCAAAACCAAAACATTTCCATAGATTCGCTGTTCGGTTTAAAAAAGTTTTCTGGTATATCCATGTTCTGGTTGTTGAGATGTTTACGACAAATTTGTATATATTATCTGCACACTTGTGTGATGAGTGAATTGTGCGTTTGGTAGAATAATGGAGCCAATGGCTGCAGAACACCTTCAGTGTTTTGTACTCTGTGAAAGAAACATAAATTGGCAGCCTCCTTCCGATATTCAAGTCAATAAAGGTGACCGGTCATTTATTAGCTTCACTGTTCTTTTTCCAATTGAGTTAAGCAGGTGCAACGAAGGCTTAGTCGCAGAGCTCCAAACATGAAAGCAGTATTCAAATGTTGGATGGAGTTGAGCAATATAAATCACCAATAAGTGATTTTGGAGTAAAGATATTTTTAGCACGAAATGTATAAATGAGCTCTTGTGCATCTAACTCAGCAATAGAGGAGATTTACCGTGCCAGATTAAATTGAAGTTAATGAAATGAAATGAAAATGAAATGAAAATGAAAATAGTTTTTATTTAGCACTTAGCTACTTATGTCTAAATAACAGAAAATATCAATTTTGATTGCGTAAATAAACAAACAGTCTTTTACTAAATAACTGTACACTTGGTGAATTCTTCACTACATCGCAGGCAGCTCATTATAAAGGCAAAGTCCCTCATAGAACAAAGTTTTTTGTAATGCTGATGTTTTTACCTGCTCAATATTAAAGTTTTGCTTTGATCGAATATTATAATTATAGAGCATCAGTCGTCTCTTTAAATAAACATTAAGGTACTCTGGCATTAAATTATTTTCAATTTTGTACAACAAAGAAAGGTTTGCCTTCCTGATGCTCTGCTCAACATCTAACCAATTTAATGAATTTAGCATATCTTTAATCGGCACATATCTATTACAATTCAATAATAAACGCATTATTTTGTTTTGCTTTATTGTGCACCTCTTCTTTGTTACACGAAATTAACAATGAGCTGCAATAAGTAAAGTGAGGCAAAATTATAGCTTTAAAAATCAACATTTTGGACCATTTTGAAACAAAATATGATATTTTAGTAAAAAAATCCCACCTTTTTACCAATTTTTTTACATAAATAATTAATATGTGTTGAAAAATTTAATTGTGGATCCAAAATCACACCTAGATATTCAATTTCGGTTAGAAACTCTATAGCTGATCCATTTATAAATAAACTTAATCCTAAATTCAAAAAGCATTTACAGTTTGTCACGGAACCCACTACCATACACTTTGTTCTTAACGAATTCAGTTTTAATTTACTTCCACACAACCAATCATACAACACACTTAGCTCACCATTTAATGTATTTACAATTTCTGAATAATCCTTTCCGGACACAGATATGAGGGTATCATACGCAAATAAATTTATAAAACATTTCTTTAATGTCCTGTTTAGATCGTTTATGTACACAATAAATAATAGGGGTCCCAAGACACTTCCTTGAGGTACACCCAGTGAGCTTTCCTTTTTTTGAGATACCCTATGTCCTATTTTTTTTTGATTCCTGTCACTCAGATAATTATCAATCCAACTCAAAGCACAATCAGAAATACCATAAAGCTTCATTTTTTTCAAAAGAATTGTACGATCAATGGTTTCAAATGCACGTTTAAGATCTACAATCACACCAATAACTAATTCACCGTTGTTCATTTTCTCTCTCCAATTTACACAAACATACTGGATTGCTGATTCGCAAGAATGTTGACTTCTAAATCCTGATTGACCCTCAAACAACAGATGATTTGTTTCAAGATATTCTCTTAATTGATTGCACATGATTGTCTCCAAAATCTTATCTACAGTTGGTAGAAGATTTCTAGGCCTAAACTCTGAAGGAACAGTTGGTTTATTCACTTTGGGGATTGGCATTATGACGCTAGTTTTTAGTTCCTGAGGTACTTTCCCACTAGCTATTGAAGTATTAATCAGATACAATAGAGGATATCCAATCACCCCAAATAGTTGTTTTACCAATTTAACATTCAAACAATCATCACTTGAACCTTTATTATATCAATGCCCAATCCTAGAAGATGTAGATTATATATTTATCGATAGGCTGAATCAGTTGAATACTAAATAATATTGAGGATAGACAAGGAAAGTTTTCAAACCTTCCTGATAGTTCGGTTGACTGTGTCTTGGTGGAATTAAAAGTTACTAAATTATTGGATCTCTAGTTCGAAATGAAATGGTTGCGAATAAGCACTCAGCTTGCTGGTGGCGGATTTTGTTAGAGTACCGTCGTCAGCTTTCTTACCTATAATAGGCCAAAAATTTTCATGCTTTACGTATTTAAAAAATACTATAATTTGGAATGAAAAATGGACAATTTTATTGATGATAAATTAAGATTCATTAATTAAAAAATAAATACAGTATGAAAAAGTGTGAACAGCAGAGCTCCCAAATTTTTCGTTACACAAATTCAATATACATATGCATTATAGACCGTCGAAAGGGATACAGAGTTGAGCATTGCTTTCAAAATCAGCTTTACCGTCGAATTATAATACCCGAATTTTTCAAATAAAATACCCATTCATCACAGTTCCATCCTTAGAAAATCCGTTTTCTCATGTCGCCAAACTGTCACGAGGTTCCTCGAAAATCGTTCCATCATTTCCACAGAAAATTAAACTGATATTCAAGAATCATTTAATATTTTGTGTGCAGACTATTATCTACGCCATCGGAGCACATAAATTACCCTTAAATGTGGAAAATCTATTGCATTCAATCATTCCATTTTGGAATATGACATTCGGCTGCTATTTTTACAGCATGACAGAGTTTAATGTGCGTGGAAGACACGAAAGACATGTCGCTAATAATATCGAAGGGTGGGGGGATGAAAAGTCAACGACATGCTTTTTGGGTAGTGTGATGTCGTTTGGCAAATTGAACTTTAGGGACCGTATCGTAAAAAATGTTGAGGTACTAGACACTTTCAATCATCTCATATCCAATAGTAGTCATTTTTTTAAACACCCTTACACAAGAAAACGAATGTAGCATTCTTTATGTTGTAAGTACAATTGTACATTTGAGTATGAAACATGGCAAACCCCATCCATTCAAGAATAATAAACAGCTCCTTTGATATTATTAAGTGCTTTATACGCGAGGAAGCATTGAGTACTAGACGCTTTCAATCATTTCATTTCAAATATTAGTCAGTGTTTAAGACAACAGTACGAAATGTAGCATTCGCCATGTTGAAGATAGAATTTGACGTTTGAGTATTAACCATCGCAAAACCCAAAAATTTCAAGAATAAGATGAAGCTCCTCAGATATTATTGAGTGCTTTATACGCAAGAAGCAGTAAGTACTAGACACTAGACACACAATAATTTAATTCCAAATATAAGGCACTGTTTAAGACAACTGTACACAAGAAAACGATTGTATCATTCGCTATATTGTAGCTACAATTTTACGTTTGCGAATGAAACATGACAAATCCCATCAATTCAGGACAAAATGCAGCTCCTTTAGTATTATTAAGTGCTTTATACACGAGGAAGCAGTAAGGACTAGATGCTTCCAATAAATTCATTTCAAATATCAGGCACTGTTTAAGACAACAGTACGCAAAAAAACGATTGAAGCAATTGCTATATTGTAGCTACAATTTTACGCTTAGTATGAAACATGGCAAATCCACTCAAGAACAAAGAACAGGTTTTTCGATAGTATTAACTGCTTTTCACGCGAGGAGCAGTGAGTACTTGACGCTTTTAATCAGTTCATTTCAAATATTAGTATTTAAGACAAACGTACACAAGAAAATTGCAGCATTCGTCATGTTGTAGCTACAATTTTACGTTTGAGTATAAAATAAGGCAAATCACTTCAATTCACGAGCAGAAGGTAGCTCCTATGCTATTATTAAGTGCTTTATACAGAAGAAGCAGACACTATCAACCGTTCCATTTCAAATATTCGGCAGTGATTGTGACATTTGCTTTGTTGTGGCTACAATTTTTCGTTTGAGTACGGAACATGGCAAATCACACGAATACAAGAACAAGAGGCATCTCCTTCGATCTTATAAGTGAGTAGGTATATTCGAGAAGCAGTGATTATTGGAATGGTCCCTAGTTCATATTCACTACAGACGTACTGCGGCTTATGAATTCCCGAGTACCATCATTGAACAATAGCATTCAACATTGGCAATCTCAAGGTCTCGTAAATGAAAATCTCAGTGCAAGTGCTACAGTGGTCTATTTTCCTTCCAAATATTGTATTAATTAGTAGAAGTAGGGAACATGAAGATATATTCAAATCAATCCTTCTTGATTAATCATAATTGATGAGATCCAATAATATCGATAAATATTTCTTTGTTATTGCGTTGGACTTCTTTGCCGTGTTACTGTTATTCACCTTGAAGAGCAGCAACTTATAGCGTGTGTTAGGCACCGCGACATATTTTTTGTAAGTGGCAATGCTCGATTTAAACCATAGCAGTTGTAGCAACCACTTTCTGATAAGTTGGTGTTTTAGTTTTTGAGATGTGAACGGCAAATTAGTGGGTATAATCTGAACACTTTGTGTGATGAGTGAATTGTGTACCTGATAGAATAATGGAGGCCATATATGCAGAACACCTGCCTTAATAATATCTGTAAAAGCCACGCTAGTCGTCAGCATTCTTCCGATGTTTGGGTTAATAGAATTGAGCAATTAATGACGGGTAGCATTCCAATGCTGAGCGATCTTGAGCCTTACAAAACCAGCAATAGTTGGTTTGGCGTAAACAGATTCTTACCACTAAAAAGAATACTAAGCATCTGTGCAGCCGACTTGGCAATGGCGGACACGTATTCGTGTCAGTTTAAATTGGAATGAACACCGATTTCAGAAAGGTATAATTTATTGAATGGTTTAATAATTTGGTTTTTTAACCATAATTGAGATTCGATTAGTTTAATTGAGGACCTGGTTACCTATGTCTTGGTGGCATTTAAAGTATTTGAATTATCAGATCTGCACTTCGAAAAGATCTTAAGGTCAGTACTTATGAACTCAGGTTGAGTAACACAGCCTCTTGCTAGTAGCGGATGGTAATAAAGTACTGTTTCGAGCGAAGCTGTCTTCAGTAGTTTTAGAGAGATCATTAATATGTATAAAAAAAATGTGTCAGTGAGAAGATTTATATAAGATTATACAGCCATCTCTCTTGAGAACTTTTTCAATAATTTCCACTCATTAATATAGTAACTCAAGAAAGCCACATGTAGATTTTCGTTCTACGTTTTCATTCAATTAGTCCATCGAATATATCAAAGTGCAACCCTGTATCCACTATACATGCACATCAAAACAACGATGGAGAAATAAATTATAAATCAGCGTTTGACAATCAGACGCCATTATAAGCGGCGATGTCACCTACTGGTCGACGGTGTGTTATCTTGTTCCCAATTTAAATATGTCTGAAAAGGACAAAGGCTGATGGATATTTGGTACGGTTAGACATCTCTTAATGGTTGTTTCCAAAATTCATTTATTTTTCACAAGGAAATGGAAAAATTACGAGGATGAGGACATCATGAAAAGTCGGTTAGTTTTCATAGAAAACTATGGCAACACCACAAATAATTAATTCAATGAATGTCATCTATATTTTTATACAGGAAGAGAACAATTTAAACCCTTTTTGAGTATATATCCATGGAGAGCTATGAGATATGGCATAGTTGAATTATACAGACAGAGAAGAAGGGAAAGCTTAATAAAATAAGATATATAAAAGAAATTTAGTGAAAAGACTACCTTCGCCACTTTAGATAATCATTGTTTACGTTAATAAGAAATGCGAAATTGTTAATTAACTGTAAAAATATATTATTTGGAGTTCACTGTTAGTATTCTTGTATTTAAGTTATTGATTTTTCGTTAGGTATATTTTCAATTATCCTATGTACATCCTTATTCAGATAGCCACCCCTTTGAAATTTGAAAAAGCTTTTTTTACTGTGTCAACCAGTGGCGGCTCGTGAGGTTTTGGTTTGAGGAGGCTACAAGAGGTGTTAAAAAATACACCATAGGCGAAAATTTTTAGGATTTCAAGGACAACCGCCTTATAATTTAAAAAAAATCAAAATAAAACAAGCACCCTAAGCTATTAATTTGTTTTCACTTTCAAGTGTCTACCTTCAGACCTACAACTCTTATTTACAATATTCACAAAAACTCTTCTCAGCCAATTAATCAATTCATCTATTCATCAAATTTTTTTATCTTTCATAAAATAGGTACCTACCTACCTACTTAACGAATTTGTTAACAGCTGGTGAGAGCAAATAAAAAGTTATTATATATCTTTGAAGATTAGCGGGACTCTGCGATCTTTAACGTTAGCAAAATGATCTATAATATCCTCATAAAATTTTTTGTCTTTCGCCAAAAGTTTCACCAATTCCTTTTCAATAGACAACAAACTAATATTTTTCAAACGATCCTGGCTCATTGAATCTCGTAAATAAGTTTTAATTCTCTTAAGAGTGGAAAACGAGCGCTCTACGGAAGCCGACGTCACCGGGATAGAAACAATTAGACATAAGAGTTTATAAACTTGGGGTAAATCTTGATTCAAATCATTATCAAAAAGGTATTTAATAGTCCTCACATGATTTTCATTTTGCCCCAAAATTTCATTGTCATTATAAACAACACACAGTTCACTTTTTATGGCCACCTTATCAAAAAAAATGTATCTTTGACATAAATTTTCCAAAAGGTTATCTGGAAAATAAGCCGAAAATCCGGTTAACAAATTTTCATTGAGTAAGTCGAAGAAATGCAGTTCTTTCAAATCAGAGAACCTTATTTCTATTTGACCCCTAATAGTATCCAAAATTTCATAAAATATTTGTTTATAGTGAAGCTCCATATCTGCGTAACTGAATTTCTTTCGTTTTGGGCTAAATTGAGTCGTATCATCAGTAGTTTGAAATACAGAAAATAGTTTTTTAAAATAAAATTCTGCACGAAATTCTGAAATTTTTTCCAAAAGAAACTTGAGTAAATTACATCTGAAAACTTGTGTTGTAAGATTTGAAAAACTATTTCTGTTTGTTCAAAAATTAATTTAAAGATGTTAAAAAAATATATAAATTCCTTATCTTGTAAGTAAGATATTAATCCGCGTGCTGTATTTAAAGTTACTTTATCGGTGAAAAATTCCTCACTTTCAACTAGGTATAGAATTAAATCCTCAAATCCTAAGCGGCCCCAAACACAGACATTTTCACTAGTAAAAAGTAAACACTGCCAACAAAATAATTTATTTTTTACCTGTGATCCGGTAAGGCAAGGATGTCTCTCATAATTCCTTGTATTGAAACCGCGGTTTTGTTGTCTGTTACGCTGCACCAAATTGTTTAATTCAGGGGTAGGTCGCAATGTTTTTATCAAAACTTTATCCTCATAACTTAGTGCACTAAAGTTAATGAATAAAAAATATTCCACTAAGTCACCATTGAAAATTTTGAAATTAACTTCAGTAACCAAACTCATTTTAAAACAATACGCGAGCAATATAAGTAAACACGCTGCTGTTTACGGCCATTAGTAACTACGATCACACTACGATTGAATTAATTTCCAACGAATTCACTCGATTTCACGCGAAATTCTATAGTTGTGATTGGTCGACATTGTATGAGACTGGGTCTCGATCGGTGTTGCCATTTACATGTGTTTTGCTTTTCTATTGCAATGAAGTATTCATTCGGAGTATTTGCACCGTTGTTTGCTTTTCTGTGGCAGGCATAATGAACGTTGAGAATATACCTTTCTAAGCTTTCCGCAGCGTTGCCACAAATCTTGAAATGAATGAAATGCAGTAAATGTAAATACCTTCTATCTTAATTAATAAATTATATTATATAATGTAGGTTGAAAGGAAGGTAGGTGCATAAAATAATATGATTTTGATTAATATGAATATGCTGAATGATGACTATTCAATATAATATATTAGTGATACACGGAATATTATTGAGGAGGCTTAGCCTCCTTAGCCTCCTTTGACTAGCCGCCCCTGGTGTCAACGTGCACAGATTTCAAGATTTATTATATCATCATCATTTTTGTGATTGTACATCAGATAAGGATCTCTCTTTGTATCTTTGGTTTTCATGAACTTGTGAAAGTGACGGACAAAATAGGTTACACCGATGAAATCAGCTAGCTTTGCTTATCTTTCGTTTTTTTCACATCATGATAAAATACGAAGTACAAGAGGTTTTTTTATAATCTAAAATTAAACTTGGTTGAATCTAAAGGTGCCGCCCCACCAAAGAAAAGTTGCCAACTTCTATTTTGTCAACACGTGTTGGTGACAGAAGTTGGTAACGTTTCTTTGGTGGAGCAGCAGCTTAAGATGTTTAAAATCTATTGATTAGAATAACCCCCGTTAAATTGAAAGAGAAAGAACACTTAATTACTTATATGAAAACTGGTTCTTAAAAAGATTATCATTATATGAATAGATAGTAGATTATTCGTAGAAACTATAGTCTTCAAAATTATAGGTGATTTATAAGAACAGACTCTTCTATTACCATATAGACTATCTTAGCAAAATTTGCAAACACTGGTACTTAACTCATCACCGATATATTCAACTTATACTTAATCAATTTCACAATTGATTTCTCATCAAAAAAATAACAACAATTCGAATATAAGAATACAGCCGATGCACACGCCTAGCAATTAGTTCGTGGCAGGCGCTCGTCAGTTGTATCGGACACAGTTATTGAGATTTCTTTCTTTCGCCAAATTTCTGCAGGGTAATGTACTCTAAGGAACTTTACACTGCAGAAATTTACTCTAAGGAATTTAGGAAATTTACTCTAGGGAACTTTGAAAAAATTGTGCTAATGCGCCCCTGTCAACAAAGCCCACGTTTCTATACACGAAAAAATTTCTATGGGAAAAAATCAGTCTGACCTTTTCCTATAATACACGCCGAAAATTCGTCGCCCCATTTTGGCTTTCGTGTCAGTGGAAAAGCGGAAAAGTTTCATATCTTAGGAAAAGAATGGCGATGATGTGAATTTTTCTAGTTTGAAACACGACTTTCACCGATGATAATATACATAATGTATATCCGTTTAAATTTATGACACACCAACTGCTGAATTTCCACAAACCAAAAATGGACGGATAATTATTTATGTGGAAATTGCGACATTCCGTTTGTTTCGTTCTGAATGGTTGGGAAAATTGGGTACTCAAATTCTATATCGGTTTTATTCGAAATCATGTCAAAAGACTTGAAGAGAAAAACTCATGGATGCCTATAAATATATTTATATAAATATATATATATATATATATATATATATATATATATATATATATATATATATATATATATATAATCATTTATTTGAATAATTGTTTGTTGTTGCCTGTGAACTATTTTTAACTTTTTGATAATTATTAGCAATAACAGGATTGGTGAATCTCAAAACACTCGATTTTATTTAAAAGTTTTGATAAAGCCACGAATGTCGTGGCGAAACGTCAACTTTTTAATAAAATCCAGCTTTTTAAGATTCACCAAGCCTGTTATTACTAATAATTATCAAAAAGTTATATATATATATATATATATATGTATATATATATATATATATATATATATATATATATATATATATAATATATTAATATATTATATTATATATATATATATATATATATATATATATATATATATATATATATATATATATATATATATATATATATATATATATATATATATATATATATACATATATATGTATATAAATATATATTTATATATTATATTATATATATTTATATTTATATATATATATATATATATATATATATATATATATATATATATAAATTTATATATTTAGTTATGTGTATATTGAAGATAAAAGTTCGATAAAGATAATAATATATTGGAAAAATCATGAGCAAAATTGATGATTAAACAAAACAATCCTCAGTTCATGAGATCTAACTACACGGAATTCCCATTCATCCTTCGTCAGAGAATGTTAGATCATAAGATCGCAAACGCCATCTATCCAAAAGTGATATATATATATATATATATATATATATATATATATATATATATATATATATATATATATATATATATATATATATATATATATATATATATATATATATATATAATCTCTTGATAATTATGAGCAATAACAGGCTGGCCAAATCTCCCATACCGGAGAGTTCAAACAATAAACCACAATTGTGTGATTGTCTTCCGTATCAGAGGATTTTGTTTGTTGTACTATTTTTATCTTCAAATTTTCAATCTAATGCTTGGCTACGCCGTTCTGATGAGGACCAAAGAGTCCGAAACACGTGTCAACGGCTGCTTCCATATAAAACTTACTATACCGATAATCTACTCCACATCTTTAATGTTTTCCCATGAACTAATTTCTTTGTTGTTAGATAAATAGTACCCTATTATTTTTATTTTCAAAACATTACGTAGGTAAAGGTTTTCTTTGGTTTCCCTTACCATCTAATGATAACTATTTTGAATGTTAATATTAGACTGAATAGCATATAATGAATAATTAGCAAAGACAAAGCAGCCTTGTCTTTCAAAAACTTTTCAAATCAATAAATGTCAAAGGAATTTCAATTACGAATATCGTGATGAAACGTCAACTTTTTTAATAAAATCGAGTTTTTTAAGATTCAACCAGCCTGTTGAATTGCTAATAATTATCAAGAGATTAAAAATAGATCACAGGCAACAACAATTCGAATAAACTTATATATATATATATATATATATATATATATATATATATATATATATATATATATATATATATATAATATATATATATATATATATATATATATATATATATATATATATATATATATATATATATATATAACTTTTTGATAATTATTAGCAATAACTGGCTTGGTGAGTCTCAATAAACTCGATTTTATTAAAAAGTTGACGTTTCGCCACGACATTCGTGGCTTTATCAAAACTTTTGAAAATTTCAATTTTTCAAAAGTTTTGATAAAGCCACGAATGTCGTGGCGAAACGTCAACTTTTTAATAAAATCGAGTTTTTTGAGATTCACCAAGCCTGTTATCGCTAATAATTATCAAGAAGTTAAAAATAGTTCACAGGCAACAATAATTCAAATGAATAATATATATATATATATATATATATATATCGAACTAAGAACACCTTTATTAAAACTTAATTACCTTAAAATGACAATTGTTTCAACAACACAGTGTCTTCAGCAGATTGAGTTGCAAACTAATTCTTAAAAAAATTTCAATTTCCTATATGTCAGGAAGATAGGCTTTGAGTTGGAGATGAACTCCGTCAGCCAGATCAGAGGATACAGTTGTATGTAGAAATGAATTGGTTGGGGGTTGACCCCCCCAGAGAAATAAATCTTGTTTACACGATATAAGGCGCAATTTTGGTACCATAGGGTTGAAACTTTGTAGGTGGGTAGTTTCGTACGATATCTTGGATGCTATTTATTTCTATATAAATTGGTTGGAGGGTTGACCCCCCGGAGGAGGAGAAAAATCTTGTTTACACGATAAAGGGCGCAATTTTATAGAAATAGGGTTGAAGTACGTAGTTTCGTATGATACCTTGGATGTGATTGGTTTTGGTACGAATTGATTGGGGGGTTGATCCCCTGGGGAGGAAATAAATATTGTTTGCATATTAGAGGGCGCATTTTTTTTTAGAATTTGGAGAAAAATTCATAATTATGATCTATGAAAACCTGCTTTTCTAATGCAGCTCGCTGCGATAGAGTTTTTTTTTTCGTATAATTTTCAACCAATCAGAACGATCAATTTAGTTAAGTTACCTTGTATACTTTCGATAATACGTGATTATACATAGAGTAGCTCTACCAATCGAAAACTAACAGGAACGTCAAATTTTGACGTTTATCAATGCCTGTTCAGAAAAATTCGATTCGGAGATTTTTACTTAATTTACTCAATAAATAATCGTATCAAATACAATTCGTTCTTCAAAATAAATACGGTTTTACATCTCAAACTTCCTGCATAATTACAAATCGTGTCAGTTTGACAGAATAATCTGTCAAGACTGTCTGTTTAGACTGTCAAACTGACTCTTTATAATTATGCAACAAGTTATTGATGTATAACCTGATTATTTTGAAGTACTCATAGTATTACTACTGATTATATAACTCATGTATGAATAAGCCAATAGAATCTGTGAATTTTGGATAACTACTACGTATTGATAAGTGAATACACCCTTGGCGACGTGATATAATCGTTTTGGTGTTTCGCCTAGTGTCAAAATATAAACGTTCTCATATTGATGACGTTTTGACTGGAGGCTCCGTGGCTGAGCGGTATAGGTAACGCTATGCCGTCTTCGTTGACGGAGTTGGTAGGTTCGATTCCCACCGTGTTCTTGGGTGTTTGTATGCGTTCTGAGATTTTAGTGGTTCCCCTCATTTAGTATTTGATGGCTAAATGTCCAGTGTTGACGAAGCCAAATTGTACGGAGGACGGGCGTGTGAGAGGGCACACGTCCCTCCTCTTTAAAAAAAAAAAGAAAAAAGAAAATGTTTTGACATTTTTCAAAAAAAAATTATCATTTATATTCGTTATATAATCGTAACGAATACCACTCGAGCAATCGAAAATAATCGTTATACTGACCTCGTCACTCGACGTATTTTCTTGAAACATCACTCGAGCTGCGCTCTCGTGGATGTTTCGCAAAATACGTCTCGTGACTCGAAATCGATTATTTTCGATGCTCTTGTGATATTATAACTGAATGTATTAAATCATGAAGAATTCACAAGTTGTATTAACTCCTTTGGAAAGTTGCTTGATAATTTTTTAAATTATTGAAAACTTTCCTAGTTGACTTTATATCTTTAATAAATGAATATAATGTGATAGATAATATATTTCGATAATACTTCAGTATCTACCAGAACTCCATCCATGCCTCGTCATCAACAACGAATAGAAACGGAGCCAATTCTTCCGACATTTCGGAGTTGCCTACGAAGCATTCCATCGGCTCCTCGAATGCGTACATTTCCGAAACTTATGGAACAAGTTTAGATATCTAAAATCTCGCATAGTTGATTGGAAATATCTTGATTTCGCGGAAGACGGCCGCCAACGAGCTACCGTTTGAATTCCTATCTCTCTATCCGATGTTTGTTGTTCAGGCCATCGCGTTAGCCGGAAAATGCCCGAAAATATTCTGTTCGATAAGCATCGGAATCCGGTGGGAACGTTCACACGGAACGACGGACTCTGATGGCGTTTGATGTTGATATGTAGAAACGCCGCTTTTGTCACCTGGAATTAGATTTGTAGACTGGTCTGGCCATGTAAAACGCGTAGATGTTGAAGCCGACATTTTTTCTGATCGTTTTCGTTGAAATAATGCGTGTTAACGATTTAGTATATGCTTGTCCATCGCTTTTTACACGCTTTATATAAGCTTCAATTTTATGTTATTAAAGAGTTAGGTATGTACACAAATCGATGTTAACGTACTTTTGATATGGAAATTTTGAATGTGTATGTAATTTGTACAACAATATAATGTTTTGATGTTCACCTACCCACAAATTTATGTTTGTATACAGGATGCCCAAGATAAAAGTAATAGAGGAATTTTAGTATAAAAGTATATAAATTATTTAAAGGAGCAAAGCGCTTTCGACTTTCGTCGTCTTCAGTCCATCGCTTTTTAGACGCTTTATACAAGCTTCTCTTTTTTGTAATTAACAAGTTAACAAGTATGTACACAAATTGATGTTAACGTAATCTTGATATGGAAACTTTGAATGTGTGTGTAATTTGTATAAAAATATAATGTTTTGATGTTCACCTACCCACAAGCTTATGTTTGTACACATAATGTCCGTGATGAAAGTAATAGAGGAATTTTTGTATAATAGTATATTATTGAACGAGCGGTAATGTAGGTCATAACTCACGCAGATGAAGTTTGCAGCATGAGCTGCAAGCGAGTGCTGTAATTCATCAAGTGAGTTATGACCATTACCGCAAGTTGAATACTATACTTTATCTACGACTATAACAATAAATAGTAAGATACAAGTACAAATTCACAATAATTAGGTAGTATTAACTTAATTAATTTATTTATTTATTTATTTTCGCTTCGACATCTAGGTCATTAGCGGTGTCAGTTCGCTTAGATGTACATAGTATTGTTTGTGTTACATGATTTGGTTATCGTAAAATTTTTACAATTTAAATTTTGAAATTGATTTCTTCAATGAAAGATAATGTATTGATGCAAGACTGAGAACTGATGTTGAGGGCTTCTTCCATTTTGTTGCTTACGTTGTGTAGTCTTCTTTGGATTTTGAATAATTGATATTCTAGGATGATATGAGGTATGGTGAGTTGTGCGTTACATGCTTGGCACCATGGAGGGGGATCTTTATTTAGTAGGTATTGCTGCGTTCCTCTTGTATGACCAATTCTAAGTTTTCTCAGTGTTACAAGGTTTTGTCGTCTCTGTGTGAATGGCGGATTTGTATTTATCGTAGGGTCTATCAGTGCAAGCTTCGATCTTTGTAGTTGCCAGGATATTTTCCATTTGTTTTTCATTTTATTTTTACAGAGGTTACTTAGATCATAGTTTGTCATTGCTTCTATATAACGACCATCTGTGATAGCTAACTTTGCAGCTGCATCCATCTTCTCATTACCCTCAATGCCACAGTGGGAGGGAATCCACATCAAGGTCAGGGATTTTTTGGTGTTTAGGATAGCGTTGATAAGGTCAGCGATGTTATTAACAATAGTATTTTTGCTGTGAGGTTTCTGGATGGCTTCAATTGAACTGAGAGGGTCAGAGCACATGATGGTTCGAGATGTTCCATGTTCACTCTGAAGCTTTTTGGATTGCTACTAACTCAGCTGTGAAAATGCTACAATCTGCAGAGAGTTTGAATTTTCTCACTGCATTTACTGAGAGAAACGCACATCCTGTTCCTTCGGAAGATTTCGAGGCATCTGTGAAGACAATATATTTGTTCTGGTAGTTGGATATGCGATTTATAAAATGTTTTTCAATAATTTCAGGATGAGTTTCATTTTTTTAAAGGTTTTTAGAGAAGTGTCGATGGTTGGTCTCTTCATAGTCCACGGTGGGGATATAGTTTTCCTGTAGGGAATGCTCTTGGGGAAAGTAGTTTCCAATATTTCGTGGTTGAGTAGATGATATAGTGGTGGCCTCAAGTTTGGTTGGTTTAATTAACTTAATTTGAAAACGTCAGAATTATTTAAGTGACATTAGCAGATGAGTGACGGTCGATCTTACTTGGGATCTTAGTAGACTATATAGTGAGCTATAGCAGTGAGTTATTATTACTCACGCTGTTTGGTAATAGATACTATTAATTGCTAAAACGCAGTTGAATAATGAATATATTATTCAATAGGAGTAGATAAAAGTTAATAAATCATTTAAAGGAGCAAATCGCTTTCGACTTTCGTTATCTTTAGTCCATCGCTTTTTAGACGCTTTATATAAGCTTCACTTTTATGTAATTAACAAGTTAGGTATGCAAACAAATTGATGTTAACGTACTTTTGATATGGAAACTTTGAATGTGTATGTAATTTGTATAACAATATAATGTTTTGATGTTCTCCTACTCACAAATTTATGTTTGTATACAGATGTCCTAGATAAAAGTAATAGAGGACTTTTAAAGGAGTAAAGCGATTTCGACTTTCGTCATCTTCAGTGCTTCCTGCAAAGAAAATACTCTAATTGAATTAGGAGATCATGAACTTAAAAAGGTATTAATAAATTGTGTGTGAAAATTGAAAAAATTTGAATTTTTGAGTACTTACAAAGTAACAGGTAACAGGAAGATATTACAATTGGTGAAGACATCACAGTTACAAGTATTAAGCAAATTTTTTATAGGATAGATTTAAACAAAATAAAGTCAGAAAACTAAACGGAAATTTCTGATCAACTTGAAGACAAACAATTACTTGTCTGTCAAAGTCATTGAATAATATGAAAAAAATTTTATTTATTGACTTCAACAGACAAGTAATTGTTTGTCTTCAAGTTGATCAGACATGTCCACGTGGCCGTTTATTTCAGACTTTATTTTGTTTAAATCTATCTATTAGAAAATTTTGTTGATACTTGTAACTATGATGTCTTCACCAATTGTAATATCTTCCTGTTATCTGACTTAGTAAGTACTCAAAAATTCAAATTTTTTCCAATTTCATACCCAATTTATTTATATCTTTTAAGTTTACGATCTCCTCATTCAATTAGAGTATTTACTTTGAGGAAATCACTGAAGATGATGAAAGTCGAAAGTGCTTTGCTCTTTCAAATGATTTGTGCACTTTTATACAAAAATTCCTCTATTACCCACTGAACAAGAAACATAATAAGTCTATTTTGTGATATTCTTTTTAGAGACTTTTCGTGATGTTTATTTAAAACTTTAAAAAGATATCTCCTAAATGTTTAAATTTTATAACCAACTTCATTAACATCCATGTTATGTAATTAAAACATATTTTAGATGTACACAATACTACTTGAATTCGCAGTGATATACACATCCTATGAACTTCTTTTCAGTAACTTCTTTGAGGAAACATCCATACGATGTTAATTTGTATAGGTCTCACTAATGTTACATACAGAACATTACTGCAATATTACAAATTAACATGTTTCTGAGATGATCACATTTTGTAGTTACTTTTACAACTTTCGAACTACTCTTTAGTAACTTCCTGCGACTGGGTGAGCTGTTTGAATAATGTATTCATAAAATTATAAAAAAGAAGAAAAGAGAAGACGAAAAAAACAATGACAAACATGATATATGGCGGATCGTGGCGTGCAAGTAGGTTATAAGTGGTGGCAGCGTCGTTTTCAGTTTCTTGTTATAATGGACGAACAACAGTTATCGGCAAGTACTTATTTCAAAATCATAATTATCAAAACTTAGATATACTCATTTTAATATTTTAATCGGCTATTCAACATTGAAATTCCGGGTGGAGGGATATACCGTTGATATACCGTAACGTTTCGTAAAGTTTTGACAGTTTGAAATTCTTATAGTTTTAATATTAAAAAATTATTCTAATAAATATCCTGTAAACCAGCTATAAGGTATCAGTAATCTTTATCAATTCAGTTTTAAATCGTGTTACGTTATAGCAACTACAGCTTGATATATACAGTTGCACACAAATTCAATTTTTGTTAAGATGTGTCATATATCACTTTCCACACTTGTTATGTAATATGCTTACACTATTAAATTTTTTTAGGTTGGATTCTCGGACAGGATATTTGTTTTTAGGTTGGATTTCTTTTTCCGGACAAGATATTCATTTTAAGGCTGGATTTGTTTTATTTTTATTTTCAGTGTTCTATTTATTAATAGTTAATATACTATTCAAATCTTTTATTGCTTTTTTATTATAAATGTACAGGGTGAACAACTAAGAACGGCTGTAGGCCACATCTCAGAAAAGAATATTGATACAAATTAAAAAAATTACCTTTTAGAAAGAAAAATCGCTAGAAAATATTTATCTAAAATATCCACTAGGTGTGGAATGAGCACTCGAAATCATAATACCTACTGTGATTATCTCCAAAAAAGACATATACCAAAAGGTGACTTAAAAATGCAACTTTTGAAATCTTTATGATTGTATATTTAGGATACCTATAGTTTTTCTTTCTTGGTGATAATCACCTTATTATATGTTTTTAAGTGTTCTTTCCATTCCCTAGCGGATATTTTAGTAACACAAAAATATTTTTTAGGTTCATTTTCCTCGAGGTATTTTTTTAAAGTTGAATCATGATTCTTTTTTGAGATATCGCCGGCAGCCGGCGTTTTCAGTTGTTCACCGTGTATTTGCTGAAACATCTATAGGATGTAATCTAGAATGTTTGAGGTATATTATTTAGAGGTTTAAGTAATATCCATACAACATCTAAAAGAATATACTGTATCGTTTTTGAAATGTTGCATTCAGTTCATTGGTAAGATGTTGTTTCATAGACATTGCATCAACATGTACTAGATGTTAAAAGGCATTTCTGAATGTAACAGAAATGTTGATTTTAGTTCATTATGAAGACTTCCTTTTGAGGAAGTTCTAGTAACATCACAGTAATGTAAAAAGGCAGCGCTTTAACATCGCTGAGAAGTTCAGTTGTAACATCACAAAAGTTAACAGCCCTAAGCTGGGCATAAGCGTATGTGAAGATGTGCATGTGATGAAAACAAGAGAAAAAAAGGGAAGAACATTAGCACAATGTGATGTTAAATTAACGTGACTGTAACAATTATTTGCATAGTGGGTAATTTCATCTAAGACAACCTGTATATAAACATAAGTTTGTGTGTAGGTGGACATCAAAACAGCGGCTCCCCTCCAGTCAAATGAGCTGAAATGGTACCTGGGATTGTTTTTGTTGTAGACCAAAAGTGTCAGAATTTGAATAAATTTCTGCAACCAACGCCTTTTTTTCGTAGATATTTCTAATTTTCACATAAATATCCTTCCCGCTGTTAGCATCACATCAAATGAGTTGAAATTTGCTATCTGAAGTGATTTCCGAGGAAGAAAAGCTATCAAAATTTGGTTAAACTTTTTCAACCCCCGTCATTTCTACGTATTTATACATATTTTTCGTGGTTCTTGAAATATGCCAAACTCCACAGCTTCAGCAGATTGAGTTAGGTTAGAGGGTTCAAACGTGGTACTTTAGTTGGACTTTCTGTAGACGAAATGCCTTTTGATAGTTTCAACCATTATTCTCAGTCGCGCTGCACCGCTCGATGCACTTCGCAAATTTTTGTTCAATGAAATAAACCATTTTCTACTTTTCAATTCGGTTTGCTGTCTAAGATTGATTTTTCAAAATGTAATTCAATCCGTTAGAATTGCATCTCGACGCGATGCATTTTCCGCGAAAAATACTAACTCAGTGATGAACCTCTGCTGCTCACGAGCTTCTTCCGACCCTACCAACGTCAAAACGTTCCATCTGAAAACATGCCTCAATTAATTCAGGCCCGTTTAACACCTGTCCCTTCGCACTTTGAACGAAAACTATTATTCGTGATAAACAGCCTATTGGCCGCTTCCTGTTCCGTTTCTGGCCTCGTCAATCCGTCCCAGAATTGTGTATTGTTGTCACAGAAGAACATTAATCAGCCAATTAAGTACCGATACATTGTCATCTGGCCGATTGTTCGATAAATGTGTTGAATATGGGTATACTACGTTCGACACGATGAAGTTGTCATCTGTGATTTCTACGTCTCTACAACTTATTCCTCACTGTTTTCCCGGATTAAGAAACGATTTCACGTAAATTTTAGTGATCAAATCATGAAAAACATACTAGTCGACCATGGTCAATTTCATACATTACATAAAGTGAACAAGGAAAATTCTTTAATAATTTAAAAAATCATCAAACAACTTTCCAAGGAAGCTGGTTATACGTATTCAGCAACGCAAAATCTGCATTCACAATCGAACGGTGAATTATAGAAATTGTCAAGTCATTAATCATCGTATAAAGCGACTAGAATATTCGGAGCGCGCTCTCGTGGGTATTTCCAAAGGTTTTAAATCACTATGTTAGTGTGCCTTGGAATCATATACACCACTGTTGTAGAGTAGATATCTTCATATCAGGAGGACGTGTTCGAGCGACGAATTTCTGCATTTTCAGTCTAAGCGGTGAATTGTTGTTTCCCAATATCTTTGGTGGGATGGCGCTTTGGATTGTTATCCGAACAGTGTTACTGACCACGATTTGTATTGGGGAACAGTTAGAGATTTGTTAATTCACTCCGAGTCAAATAAGCTGCACTGATGAGATCTAATAAGATCGAAACAGCTGTATGCAGATTTTGAGTCGGGGTGATTTGACAATTTCTATAATTCACCGTTCGATTGTGAATGCAGATTTTGCGTTGCTGAATACGTATAACCAGCTTCCTTGGAAAGTTGTTTGATAATTTTTTAAATTATTAAAGAATTTTCCTTATTCACTTTATGTAATGTATAAATTTTAGTGTTTTGCAGATAGATAAATTGAATAATATTTTGAATAAAAACAAAACTTGAATTCACTACGTTTATTATCACAAAAATACTTTGAAAAATATTACACTGCGATTGCAATTTCGGTCACTAGACCATAATCGGGCAGATTGAGTTAAGAACTGAATACATAATTACATATTTGCGCTCACGGGTGGGAAAGAATTATTGCAGGTACCTACCTAAATAGACAAGATGAACACATTTCAAGAAGGGCTAATAGATGTGGATTTCCCAAATTGGTACAATGACATGTTTTTAAAAAAATTATTATTGTTTGAATACACTAAATATAGGAGAATATATCAAGTCAATCTGGTCGTTCAGCAAAATATCTTTTTGCATTATGATTGAGTTTAAAATTAACTAATGTTTCTAAGTAAGTTAGTTTGGATCCTTTCGGTAATTTGTGCATAATTTGAAAGTTATCTGTTTGTGGAAACGGGTGGTAGTTTTCGCGGCAATGATTTGAAAACGTTGAATCCGTTTTATTTTTCAAAAAAGATTGTTGGTGTTCTTTAAATCTTGTCTAGAACGATCGACCAGTCTGACCTATATACACTCCTTTACATACACGACAAATCAACTTATAAACTCCTGAACTTTCAAATTTTGAAGTGATATCTTTGGCATTGAATAAAAATCCTGAGAGTTTTGTATTAGGTTTGAAAGCAATTTTAATATTACATTTAGGTATGAAATTAACAACTTTTTCTGTTAGAGGGCCAAAATATGTTAAATACGTGAATTTTTCTGATTTTTCTACTTTCGATTAAGGATATATGCTGTTGTACGCTAGTTGACTACGTTTCTTGTTTATCATTTTATCTATCAAACTTGTATGAAAACCATTATTTGAAGCAATTTTTTTTATAGTAGAAATTTCTTTTGCTAAATTTGGTATGGATAATGGAATTGAAAGCGCTCATTGGATCATTGAGTTAGAAGCTGAATGATTATGGGAAAGAGGATGATTTGAATCCGACGGAATACATATATCCGTGAAAGTTGGTTTTCTATATATATCTAAACTCAAAGTATTATTATTATGAAAGATAGTTAAATCCAAGAAATTTATCTGTCGATCCAATTATTTTTCAATTTTAAACTTTATATTTGATTGAATGCTATTAATATAATTCAAAAACTGATTTAATTGTCTCGCGGTGACCTTAAAACAAGCAATTACATCATCAACGTATCTATGCCAAAAATTTATATGTGATGCTTTCGTAGAATTGAATATTATGTTCTCTATATGTGTTATGAAAATGTCTGCAATAAGCGGACTTAAGGGAGAACCCATAGCCAGCCCACTAGATTGTTCAAAAATTTTGTTATCAAATTGGAAGTAATTTTTGTTTTTGTTCATCATGTTAAATTATCACGTAGTAACGACGGATTCCATTAACTATTGAATAATATTCAATAATTTTTCTTGGATAACTTCGTTACTCGTAGGTGGAAAATTCATTATAGTGTGGATGAATTCTTCGTAGTCTGATTCTGACTATTTTCTGTTTTTCAGTTGGTGAAAACTTCGAAAAAACGCGCAAGTCCCTGCGCTCCTCATTTTGGTATTTAGTCATATTTTCGCCAAAAATAATAGACTATTACAGTGTGTGGAATGTCAACAGTCAAGAGTTGTGTTTTTATCTGTTTTACACTTTCTAGAGAACGATTCTCGAAATTTTTTTGAAGTCCCAAGTCAATTTGGAGGGGATGTGGAAATGAGATAAACCATAAAAACCTCGTAAAGATATAAAATCTACATTAACTTGGCGATGGTGAAGAAAAAGAGCAGAAACTTACAAAGCATCTTGGTATTGGTATTGGTATTGGTATGTTTGGATGGTGACCGATGCGCTGCGACCTTATTAGATCTATTGTGCCCCATCTTCTTCTGCTTCTCGATGTGTTCTCGTTTTACAGCAGCCCCTCAAGCCTCAATACCTTCAGGAATCTGAGGATTTTAAGGGGGTCTATTCGTGGTATTTCTTCTACAGTCAGCTGGTATGATCCCAGTGTGTTCAGTCTTTCATGGTGCACAGCATAGCACTCCATCAGTATATGGTGAGGTGTTTCTGGACGTTCCTTGCAGAATCTGCAGGTGCTGTCCCCTCTAAACCTAGCTTCCTTAGGTGTTCTTTGAGTCTGCAATGCCCCGTAAGAAATCCTGTGATTGTCTTTAGACTAGTTTTGCTGAGGTTAATCAGTGTCTTCGATCTTGCTCGGTTGAACTTTCCGAGGAGATCTTTGGCCTGCCTCAGTCCTGGAAGTCTTTGCCAGTATGTTGCTCTCATTGCTTCTTCAGCTTTATTGAGTTCTTCTTGGAAGTAAGATTTTCCAAGTCCGCAGAAAGGCTCTGGTCCGTGACGTTGACGCACCCTTTCGTGCCAGGGTGTCTGCTTGTTCATTACCCTTCACTCCGACGTGCCCCGGCACCCAGAGGAGGATCACTTTGTTGTTCCTGCCCAGATCGTTTAGTTTATCTAGGCATTCACAAACCATCTTTGAGTTGATGTTATAAGAGCTCAACGCTCTGATGGCTGCTTGGCTATCGGAGAGGATCGCAATTTCCTTGTTCCGGTATTTCCTATCGAGGTTGAACTGAATGCACCTTTCTATGGCGTGAATTTCCGCTTGAAAAATACAAGGGAACTGGCCCATGGGTTCTGAGTATTTGGTACGAGGCCCAACGACTCCTGCTCCAGTTCCTTCGGGAGTTTTAGACCCGTCCGTATACCATATTATGGTGTTCTTCTCCAGTGCTCGAATGGATTCTATGCTCCATTCCTTCTTGGTATTTAGTTCCGTTCGAAATAATTTCTTGAAACTAAATTTCCTGGTAATTTCGTCAGTTGGGAGGTCAGCAAGGTGTGCACTTCCGGTAAGGGTTGAGTCCCTTGTACCGTATGCAGCACCTTTGAGTCCAACTTTAGCCAACCTGAGGTTTGCTCCCAAGCAGTTCTCCTCACCATGATGTGGAGAGGAGTGAGGTCCAGAACTATCTCTAGTGCTGCCTGTTGGAGTCCGATCTCATTGCTCCTGTTATACAAAGACATGCTAGTCTTCTGCACTTTCTCCAAGGATTTCTTTGCTGTGGTGAGTTCGGTTCTGCCATACCACACTACTGCTCCGTAGGTGATCATAGGTCTCACTATCATGGTGTACATCCATCGCAGTATTGATGGGTTACAGCCCCACGTTTTTCCTGCGATGTTCCTGCACACCATCAGTGATGATTTTGCCTTGTTAACGATCTTTTCTACGTGCATGTTCCAGAGTAGTTTTGAGTCTAGGGTGAGCCCTAGATACTTCACAACTTGCTGCCATTCTAAGTCTGCTCCGTCGACACGAATAGTCCTTGAGTGCTGAAGCTTTGTTCTTCTAGTGAAGGGTACCACTGTGGTTTTTGATGCGTTAATTCTCAATCCCACCGAGAAGCACCACCTTCTGGTAGTCTCTAGCTCCCTTTCTATGAGGTCGCAGAGGGTTCCTCCGAATTTACCTTTGGCCATGATGACTATGTCGTCAGCATAGCCGAGGCAAGTGACTCCGTTCCCGGTCAGTGTTTCGAGTAATTCGTCCACTACAAGACTCCACATCAGAGGTGATAGTACCCCTCCTTGTGGGCATCCCCTGTTTGTACTGATCCGAAAGGTGTTCTCGCCCACCTTCGTTTCGGCCGTTCTTGTAGCCAGCATTTGGCACATCCATCTGGATGTGGTTCTGTCCACTCCCTTGTTCATTAGGGCCCTTTTTATTGCTTCGTGAGAGGTGTTGTCGAAAGCCCCCTCTATGTCTAAAACGGCGCAAATGGCCAGTTCTTTATACTCAAGTGATTTCTGGAAGTTTTCGGTAAGCACATAAAGAGTGGTTTCCGTTGATCTGCCCGCCCTGTATGCATGCTGCCCGGGGTGCAATGGCACCCTCTCCGGTATCTTGGTTCTAATGTAGTTATCTACCATCTTCTCCAGTGTCTTCAGTAGGAAGGATGTGAGACAGATTGGTCTGAATGACTTCGGGAGGGTGGGGTCCTTCCTTCCTGCTTTGGGAATGAAGGTTACCCGTGCTCTCCTCCAGGTGCTCGGTATGTACCCGAGCGCCAGACTAAATCTGGCTGCTTTAATAATGAACGGCAGTAATTCCTTCTGCCCTTTTTGCAAAAGGGCCGGAAATATGCCGTCAATTCCCGGTGACTTGAATGGTTGAAAGGAGTTAATTGCCCATTTAAGCCTCTGGGGAGTGCATATGGTTTTTGCTACTTCCCAGTCTTCTCGTTTGGCCCTGCCTGGTTCTCTCGTGATCTTCCGGGTTCAAATGGTATGCTGCCTGGAAAGTGCGTCTCCAGTAGGATGAGAGCTCGTTGCTCTTCATCCTCTGTGTAGCTACCATTTGTTCTTCTGAGTGACATTGGTCCTTGCTCTCTGCCTCTTGCCATGGTTTTGTGCAATCTGGCTGCTGCGGGGCTTGATGTGATTGTCTCACAGAAGCTCCTGAAGCTGTTTCTTTTGGCTTTCCTTATTTCTTCATTATATTCTGTCAGCCTTTCGGTGTATCCCTGCGAGTCTCCGTGCCGCTTTGCCTTGTTGAGCGTTAAATCTAATACTTCTTGTCTAGCCCTAGTTACAAAGGTGGGGACACATCCCACATTAAGTACGTTAAGGTTAGCCGCGAGTATAAATTCTAGCAGTTGCTCACCTCTTTGATTGGTGTCCGTGCTGCTCTAACATCAACTTAGGATCTTGCTCTAACATCAACTCAATCCACAAACAGAATTTCAACACTCTAACCCAATCTGAAGTAGTTATGGAGATGCACAAAACCAAAAGAGCGACGATATAACATGAATCCAACATAGAAAAATGAAGGCGTTTGAAGAAAAGCTCGAACCACCTATAGGTACTTCCCTTACATCAACTCAAATCAACTTTTCATTCCTCTTCATTTAGGTTGAAGTTGGGGTTGCAACAATAATTCGAAAATTTTTAAACCCCGCATACACTTCAAAATGCCCTACAGGACTGATTTTCTGATATGTTGTTCATAATTAATTTCAA
This sequence comes from Cynegetis impunctata, assembly GCA_030704885.1. Taxonomy (NCBI): domain Eukaryota; kingdom Metazoa; phylum Arthropoda; class Insecta; order Coleoptera; family Coccinellidae; genus Cynegetis; species Cynegetis impunctata. Next base: position 730,747 of record JARQZK010005082.1, on the reverse strand, counting down.
CATGCTTGAACACACAAAAATTTTGGCTCATGCACTTCTCCGTCACTCCCTTTCCCAAAGTTTTGGAATACCAAAATTTTGAATGAAATATCCAAACTTTGAATTTTTTGTTCTGACTGAAGAACAACCTCAAATATTGAATTTCAGCTGATTTGGTCTGATTGGTGCTGCAAGAGATGAAAAAATTTATCGTGAAAAAATAAGTATGTATATATATATATATATATATATATATATATATATATATATATATATATATATATATATATATATATATATATATATATATATATATATATATAATATATATATATAATATGTATATATATATATATATATATATATATATATATATATATATATATATATATATATACATAACACACTTGGCTTATGTTTCACTATATAAAAATATTTAGATACTGTATTTAAGAAGTAACGAATAGTCGACATGTTTCGAGTTATGGACTCATTATCAAGACTGACTACAGGAGAGTATTACATCTTATTTTATAAAACAGACAAAAGCAAAGGTGATACCTGAAAATCAATTTGTTCGTTTACAAGGGGTAATTTACTATTATGAGCGGAGCTTATTTCGAGAATTTCAAGAAGGTCAAGTCGCTTTCATTTGTTACCTGAATATAACAATTAGGTTTTGTTGAAATCCAGGAAATGATTAAATTTTATACAATGTTCGGAGAAGCCAATGGTATTTTTATTTTGTAAAATTGACTTTTTATGTTCTTCAACATCAATGTTTATATTCCTTCCTGTTTGTCCACTATAGAAAGCAGGACATTCGTCGCAAAATATTTGGTAAACACCACTGTTTTCTCCGATGATTTTTTTTATTATTGACCAAGAATGACTTCAAGTCTCTTTTATTTGTACAAATTGTTCAACGTTATAGTCTGTTACAAATTTTTGCTACTCACATTCGTCACAAAATTTATTATCAATTTAATCTCAGTTATATATATATATATATATATATATATATATATATATATATATATATATATATATATATATATATATATATATATATATATATATATATATATATATATATATATATATATATATATATATATATATATATATTAATATATATAAATATATATATATATATATATATATATATATATTTATATAAAATATATATGTATTTATATATATATATATATATATATATATATATATATATATATATATATATATATATATATATATAAGTATACATTTTTCACGATAAATTTTTGCATCTCTTGTAGCACCAATCAGACCAAATCAGCTGAAATTCAGTATTTGAGTTTGTTGTTCAGTCAGAACAAAACATTCAAAGTTTGGATATTTTCCTCAAAATTTTGCAATATCAGAAATGAGATATCAAAAAACTGTCAGAAATCTTGGTCCAAGAGTTATAGAATGGATTTAAAATGACCAGTCATGCACCTCACTGTTGTCTTTCGATATAGTGCATTATTCTATTATTTTTGAAAAAAATACCACTAAATATTGGGTGCACTTCGAAAAAACTGAAGAAATTGATGTGCTTATATCAAACATCAATTTCTATAAAAATTCCTTCACTTAACTAAACATTAGAGTCTGAATTTTATTTGGTACCTAAAGCTGTCAAAAATTTCTGCCAAACTGTTATGAAAATCTCAAAAAAAAAATAATATTCCTAGAACGCGTTATCAATAACAGCTTCGTTAAAACAAATCTATTTAATTCACGAAATACTGAGATTAATAAAGCTAACGGGTAAATTTCATCTCAACCTAATTTATTAGCATCTCCCACGGAATAACTTGGAAGTCCAGATGATTAAACGTAAACCGGCAAATCAGTTTCATTAATTTGACATCTAATTTTTTTCCACATAAATTCTTTGAACGACCGGCTTGTCGGTATGCTGGGTGCGAGAATTCTACGAAATTTGAAAAGTTTCAGATGACATAAAGATTAAAACCAGCTCATTTTCAACAAATCCGGCTATACGGGAGCTACACGAAAGTGTTAGTTCTGGAAGTGTAAACTAGCACTGTCGCCCGCCTAATCAGATTTACGGAAGACAGCGGCCCTCGATGTGATTTTCTTATCGAAAAAACTATCTTCGTGTCCCTGAAAAGGTGCAACTGAGCCCGAAACAAAAGTTTACTTATATGACATGTTTACTTATATAAAAGATTTAAGTTAACTATTAAGCAACGAAACATTTAGTAAAATTTGTATTTGCGCTTTTAGAAACATTTAAAATCTTCTCTCGACAATAATTTGTTTTCTTTATTAACAAATGTTATTGATATAGTAACTGAATTAATTCTGAATGAATTTTCTCCCGAAAATATAAGAGACAAATGCACTTTATCGAAAGTCAATAGTGAGGTGCAGTAGAGGTTTCTAAATCCTTTTTATGGATTTACGAATTTCTTTTTTGATATTTGAAATGGGCGATGGACAATTACTGCATGTTCGAGGGCATTGATACCATGGAACGATTGCTCTGGGTTAGGGTTGCCATCACCTAAATTGCTGACGCCGGACGAAAACTTAAAAAACCCCGGACTTTTGGGTGAAATTCTATTCTTTTCCGGACACCCCGTGAAGTATATTAGTTTTCGAATAAAATAAAACATCGTTTATATTTAAATTTTTTCATTTATTCAAACTTTGAACCGCTTGTTTGCGAACAAAACAACGAAAAACAAATAAAATATCTACTAGTATAACTCAGTTTACAGTTTTTTCTTTGAGGTATAATCAGGTAACAAAAATAATCAGAAAAACTTTTTTTTTAGGTGGGTATCGTCAAACAAAAAAACAATTAATAATGATAATTTTTGGTAGATCAAAATAGATCAAATAGACTACATTCTACGTTGTAACAAAAAATTATAGGATAGCTCATCTAGTTCGGTAAGAAAGGTTAGGTAACCAAAAGCCTAAATTATTCATTAACTATAAATTGAAAGTAAGTTACAAGTTTTAATATTAACGAGATCAAGTGCTTTTTACTAATTTAACTTAACTTGATATTTTTCAGACTTTCCAACTTCTGCCAAAATGTCTTTCTTTTCAGGAATTTTCAAAAGTGGGAGCAACTGAAATCTTTGAAATTTTACATTATTTTGGTCAGAGGAGAAACCGTCTGTGTATTTAGCAAGTTTCTCTCTGGATTTAGCTTGTAGGCGGCTTACGATTACAAATTACATTTTAACTAAGCTTTGCTTCAAAATATTGCTCCTCTTTCAATCAATCGGTATTATTCCCCTGACAAAAAATTTGTCTGGGTTTTTCCCGGAAATATTTTGAAAGCCCCCCGGACGCCCTCTAAACTAGGACAAATCCGGGGAGTCCAGGACGGATGTCAACCCTACTCTGGGTTAACTCCAGGTAGTGTATGACCAACCTGACATGCACATCCAATCGCTTATGTTCAAATAATCTTATTTTGTGCATATATTTATTTTTTCTTAAGCTTTACTTTCATGAGAGAATTAAAAAGTGATCTGAAAACTTCCTTAAAAGCAAAGTTTGTTGCTTTCTATCTATCGACAGCATGCATGACATTGGAAATTCCGGAATATGTTTATAACTTTTTGGTCAAAAATTAATATTGATGGAGGTAGATGCTATCTGTAAAACACTTTCAGTTTTTCATTTACTGCTGTGTTCTTAGGTAGTTGTTAAGAGTTTTTAAGTGCAGTAAAAAGAAGGAACGTATCAATGAGCGTGGAAATAGCATTATTCTTCCCACTAAATTAAGATATTATAAGAAGTACCAAACCAACAAAATTTATTCATTTTTACAACGTCAGCAAAAGATGATTATAAAAATAGATATTCATCAAGATTTTCTTTTATTAAAATTGTATTTCATAATATAAAGGAACTAAATTTTGATAAAAAATTTTATCTATAAAATCATGATTTTTATAACTTTCACATAATCATATATTTCATTGTATATAAATATTTGTAAATAATGTAAGTATAGTATATTTTCATTTCATTGGATATTTCAAGAAATGTACGTACAATTATTTATGCAATTTTTTATTTACCTGATCCTATCAGCAGTGCAATAGTTCCTACTTTTTGAGTTACATTTTTACTACAAAGGATTAAGTCAGGTAAGCTGTGTAAAATTTATATATATATATATATATATATATATATATATATATATATATATATATATATATATATATATATATATATATATATATATATATATATATATTTATAAAATTTAGAGAACTAGGACATTTATTCGAAACTAATAAAACAAACCTCCTAGCGGAGCTGGTTATAAGAGTTCACGAAGCATCGAAATATCAACATCTACCCTAGACGGTAATTGTTCGAAATGTTAATTTGTTTATCACAATCGATGGAAATAAAAAGACAGACTGTTTCGCCCTTATCGGGGCTCATCAGTATCATCCATCCACCGAGACTGATAACCAAACTAACATTTCAAACGGTCATACATATTTCTTCTAGTAACTCCATGACATATAAATATGACACAGTGCCACCAGTCGGAAACAATTTAACCACATCTTTCAGACAGACGAAAACATTTCGGCAACGAGAACTAGTACGTCCGGAACACCCGAAGGTGGCTACCATATTCGCTAAGCAAGAGTAAAGCTGACACATCAATTCGATGTGATTCAGCATTACACACCGCAAGCAGCAATCGCTCCGAATTTTATCGCAATGGCAAATGAATAATAAGTAAGAATTATTCGTGTTAAACAGAAAACACGCTCGTGGTTATAAAATTAAGTGAACTAGGACATTTATTTGAAACTAATCAAACAAACCTCCTAGCGGAGCTGGTTATAAGAGTTCACGAAGCATCGAAATATCAACATCTACCCTAGACGGTAATTGTTCGAAATGTTGAATGAAAGATATGACCTGTGTGGCGGAGCACTGCTGCCAACGCGTTTTCCAAATTAGTGAAAATGAACTAGTAAGTCCGAAACATCTTCATTGTCAGATAAAGTAATCTTTCATTATTCCAAACATAAACATTTCTACCAAATCACACTTAGTACCCCATGAAAATTCAACGCTCGGATTATCTTTAGAATACAATTATCACTATAAACTTTCATTACATAAATTCTCCCAGTTATAAATTCGTCGGGTACAAAACGGGCACACCTAATACAATTTCCCTATCGAAAATTTCGATCTTAATGCGGTGTCAAAATATCGCGGCCTACTAGCCCATTGTCTCCCGTTACGCACGTTTCGTCAGGCAACGACAAACCTTCGTCATTTCACCGAAATTAATAGATTCTTTATTCTTGCTAGGCCGAGCGAAAACTACGGCCACTTTCATTAAGGATAATTTTATGTCACCCGCATTCGAACTCCAACGTTTAGCGTTAATAGACCTGCACTTAACATGTTAAAAGTGACGGGATAATTGTTTGATACATTTCGCCCCGTTCCACAATTGATCGTTTCATTATCTGAAATTGAATCGTTTGACAAGCTGCTGAATTAATTAAACAATCGAATATCGGACGTAATTGATAGCGGAGGTGTAATTGACGCCAGGTGACGGATCTCGTCGTTCGTACAGATGGACGTAAGGGCGGAGTGGAAAGCTGGAATCTAGTAGTTTGGGCGAATCAATTGTTGTGTCACGTGAAACACTTTAATCGGTATCACGATATTGTATGTTTAACAGCAAAAGGTTTATTTCAATCTTTGTAGTATTTATTTTTTATTTATTAATGATGTTTTTGTGAACTCACTGCTTTTATTTTATTATACTGGTATTATAATAGGGAAATAGATTATTATTAGTGAAACTTTCTTCTTTGTATATCCATATCCATATCCATATCCATATATATATATATATATATATATATATATATATATATATATATATATATATATATATATATATATATATATATATATATATATATACATATATATATATATATATATATATATATATATATATATATCTATGTATATACATATATATATATATATACAAACTTGAAATTGAATCACTTTTCTGAGGTTTTTGAATAAGCAAAATTTTTCATCAAGAATAAAATTGTTCGCTAAAACTGAAAATAAAAAAGCTTTACTTCTTGTGCACCTGTTCCGTGGACACGCTGTATATTATTATACATCTATATGAATATGAATTAATGTTTCTATATATGAGATGGCCAGACTGGGCACATCTAGGTGATTTTTTATTTAGAGGGTTTTTAAGCAGTTCACGCAAGTTTTACTTCAAGATGGCTTTGCAGCGCATTAACTTCCATACCAACCGACTAGGGTTGCCAACCCTCCCGGATTGCCCGGGAGACTCCGGTAATAATGGTTAACCTACCGACCTCCCGGGTTGCAATAATTTCTCCGGTTTCTAGGGTTCCGTACCTCTAAAGGAAAAAACGAAACCCTTATAGGATCACTTTGTTGTCTGTCCGTCTGTCTGTCTGTCAAGACCCTTTTTCTCAGGAACGCGTGGAGGTATCAAGCTGGAATTTATATCAAATACTCAGGTCTACTGTCCCTTGGAGCCGTGAAAAAATTCTAAGCCAAGAAACAGCCGTTTGTGCCGCAAATTTCGTACGAAGCAACGTCTTATAGCACAGGTTAAGGAAAAATTAAGAAAACTGTAAAGTTTTAGTTACATCATGTAATAAATTTTTTATGTACGGAACCCTTGGTGCGCATGTCCGACTCGTACTTGGCCGGTTTTTCTAAAATTATACGCAACCGTCGCTCTAACAATCTTCGATCTTAAATGACTATGATTTTCAGGTGAAAAGTCGTCCAATATAAGATGCAAAGCGAACGAAAAGTAAATATAAATTTAAAAGTAATTGATATTCTCTCAATCCCCCCTCCCTTAGCCGACGTCTTAAAATTCTCCAGGGTTGGTCTTTTTGAGAGTTGGCAACCCTACAACCGACCTATGAATATATATATATATATATATATATATATATATATATATATATATATATATATATATATATATATATATATAAATTTTGATAATTATTAGCGATAACAGGCTTGGTGAATCTCAAAAAAACTCGATTTTTTTTAAGTCAACAAATGTCAAAAAAATTTCAATAATTCAAGTTTTTGAAAAACCACGAATGTCGTGGCGAAACGTCAACTTTTCAATAAAATCGACTTCTTTTGAGATTCATTAAGCCTGTTTTTGCTAATAATTAGTTAAAAAAATTAGTTAAAAGTTAAAAATAGTTCACAGACAACAACAATTCAAAATAAAATAATATATATTATATATATATATATATATATATATTATATATATATATATATATATATATATGTATATATTATATATATGTATATATATATATATATATGTATTATATATATATATATATATATATATATATATTTATATATAATATATATATACATATATATATATATATATAATATATATATTTTATATATATATATATATATTATATACATATAATATATTATATTATATATATAATATATATATATATATATATATATATATATATATATATATATATATATATATATATATATATGTATATATTTTATCCTAGAAAATTGAAATTCATTTTTCAAAATTCTAGAAATATCAGACAATGGCTTTATCATTCAACTAAAGCTTTCCAATCAAAAATCACAATATATTGGTTCAAAATTCTGACCGTGTATATTGAGTTGAATGCGATGCCAGTTAATGTATGAAAAATTTTACCAACTATTCTTTGAGAATATTGAGTACATATCTCTTATATTGTCCTTATTCGCAAATTGTAACCATTTCAATAATAAGATAACTTTCCTCATTGAAGTCTCATTCCTCTGATTTGAGTAATTTTTTTTCTTGGAGTTCCTACTAAGAAATACTTGTGACAAATAAAATAAATCCATGCAAAAATATCAACTACACCTAACAGGTGGAAACTGAACAGTTCTTACATTATTTAAGAAATGAGAGTTTAATGGAATGTCAGATATAGATCTTTTTTATGAATAAAACATAAGAAGTGAATGAATTATTTTAAAAATCGAATCATGAAAAATATACAAGATGACCATGTTCAATTTAATATACTACATAAAATCAACACGGAAAATTCTTCAATAATTTGAAAAATTATCAAACAACCTTCCAAGGGATCTGTTTATATGTATTCCCCGACGAGAATTCTAAATTCATAATCCAACAGTGAATTATAGAAATCGCCACCGCAACTAAAAATCTGCATACAGCTGTTTCGATTTTATTAGATCTCGTCCGTGCAGCTTATTTGACTCGAAGTGAATTAGGAAATTTCTAATTGTTTCTTTATAAAAATCGTCGTCGGGACTATTATCACATAAACCATAGTTGTCATGTCAGGAACTCATGTATTCTCCCGATTCTGAGTTTTCGATCTGAGCGGTGAATTGTTGGTTTCCAATATCCTTGGTGGACGGCGTTGGGTTGTTATCCAAATCAAATCAACAAAGAAACCCACCTCAACATTAACTCGATCCACATACCAAATTTCAACCCTCTATCGTAAAACAATTCGCGAATTGCATCGCGAAACAGATAGAGATGCAATTTGAGCGGAAAAGTCACCAAAAAATGCACCGCGATTGAGAAAAAGAGTTGAATCCAAAAAAGGGTTAGGTCAACATAAACTCAATGTACGTACCAAACTTCAACACTCTAACTCAATCTGCAAGAGCTGTGCAGTTCGGCAATTTTTCAAAAACCTTGAAAAAATAAGAAATATCTACGTAAATATGGTGAAAAAAACCAACAAAATTTTGATAGTTTAGTTCGCTGCAAGGATAAACAATCCTTGAGGTGACAAATTTCAGCTCATTCGACTCGATGGGAGCCGCTTGAGATGCAAGTATGTACGAAAAAAAAAAAAAAAAAAAAAAATATATACATATATAAATATATTATAATATATATATATATATATATATATATATATATACAGGGTGACCCAGAGCTACGTAATCGGTCCATAACTTTTTTGTCATTGAAGATATCGATATGAAATTTTCAGAGCAAATATGGTCTGACTAAGTCTATTTTTCAAAATTATTTTGAAGAATATTTCACTTCCGGTTTTGCCGGAAGTGATATCAACTCTGTTATTTCAAATGGAATACCCTGTATATTTTTTGATTTTCGAATTTCTTATGTAATTTATAATAAAACATTCTTTTTACCTAAAATGAACAGTTTTCGAGTTATTAATTATTTTCGTAAAATTTTGACAGTTGCGTCTTCAACAAAAATAGGCTATAAATTCTTTGTTAGTAGGTCTATTGGTATGCGGTTTGGATTTTTGTAACCTTGAAATAGTGTTTTATTCATTCCTTGTCAAAAATTTTTATAATTCTAACTTATTACTTGATAAAATCTAGGGTGAAGTTGGCAAATTTCAAACGTTAATAACTTTCTTATTTTTAATGGAATGCTATGTATATTTTTGCATGATTGAATTCGCTATTCAATTACCTTTCGATTTGTATAATCATTCCCTATACCTAAAGTTAATAATAACAAAGATATTTCACAATTTTGTAATAATTTATATATCAATACACCTGAGAAATCGTCTAGCGTGTTATTTTGACGTATCCATGGATACCAATAATAAAAATTATTTAAAATCTAATTGTGTCATCTTTTCTAGTATTTTTTCAGTTAATAAAATGGATTTTACGCGACAAGAAATGATAAATATGGTTTACTGTATTGGAGAAGCGGATCGAATTGTTCTGCTAGCTAGCAGAATTTATCATCAAAAATATTCTGATTCTGATTCAACTATTTTGTGATTCTGTTATTAATAAGCATTGACTTCTTTCTGTATAACATTGAAATGTATAATTTGGAGTAACTGTTGGATCATGCGAATGTACTCCTCCTGACCAAAATGATAATGTCAAACTTGACATTGCAATTTGACATCAGTCTACTACAAACATATGTTGTTTATAAACAACAATAATTATTGAATATTAACGTCTTAGAATTACTATTTTTTCAATATCTTTTCGGATATCAGCATCAGGTGCTACAAACCTAATGAACAGAAAAGGTGACACAATTAAATTTTAAACAATTTTCCTAATTGGTATCCATGGATACGTCAAAAATAACTCGCTAGTCGATTTCTCAAGTGTATTGATATATAAATTATTACAAAATTGTGAAATATCTTTGTTATTATCAACTTTAGGTATAGGGAATGGTTATACAAATCGAAAGGTAATTGAATAGCGAATTCAATAATGCAAAAATATACATAGCATTCCATTAGAAATAAGAAAGTTATTAACGTTTGAAATTTGCCAACTTCACCCTAGATTTTATCAAGTAATAAGTCAGAAATATGGAAAATTTTGACATGGAATAAATGAAACAATGTTTCAAGGTTACAAAAATCCAAACCGCATACCAATAGACCTACTAACAAAGAAGTTATAGCCTATTTTTGTTGAAGACGCAGCTGTCAAAATTTTACGAAAAAAATTAATAACTCGAAAACTGTTCATTTTAGGTAGAAAGAATGTTTTATTATAAATTACATAAGAAATTCGAAAATCAAAAAATATACAGTGTATTCCATTTGATACAACAAAGTTGATATCACTTCCGGCAAAACCGGAAGTGCAATTTTCTTCAAAATAATTTTGAAAA
>JARQZK010005082.1:642500-712500 GCA_030704885.1 Cynegetis impunctata | reverse complement strand
ATATAAATTAATATATAAATATATTATAATATATATATAACTCTTGATAATTATTAGCAATAAAGGCTGGATTGAATCTTTGAAAAACTCGATTTTAATAAAAAATTGACGTTCCACTATGATATTCGTAATTGAAATTTCTTTGACATTTATTGATTTAAAAAATTGAAAAAAACAGGGCTGCTTAGTAATATGCTATATAAGTTCAATATTAACATTCAAAATTGTTATCACCAGATGGTAAGGGAAACCAAAGAGAACCCTCACCTACGCAATGTTTGAAATAATAATAAAAGGGTACTATTTATCTAACAACAAAGAAATGATTCATGGAGAAACAATTAAAGAAGTGGAGTAGAATTATCGGTAATAGACGCTTATATGGAAGCAGCCGTTGACACCGTGTTTCGGGACTCTTTGTCCTCATCAGAAACGGCGTAGCCAAGTATTGGATTGAAAATTTGAAGATTGAAAAAAGGTACAACAACAAACAAAATCCTTAGATACGGAAGATAATCACACAATTGTGGTTTATTGTCTGAACTCTCCGGTATGGGAGATTTGGTCAAACTTTGCCACGGAGGCGATTAATGCTATCCGCGAGATCTAAGAACGAGTAAAGTAAAAGCAATAAACAATGAAATTAGTTTGCTGGAAAATATTAAATAGGTAGAGCAAAATTATCGGAATAGTTCGTTATATGGAAAAGTAGCCGTTTTCCCCCAAATGAAATTTTTTATTTATTTAGAACATTTCAAATTTTTTAAAAAAGGGGGTACTTACAGTTTATAATAACAAGTTAAAACCCTCAGGCTTAAGTTTAGCGATCATTGCCCATATTTTCAGGCTTGCAATATTTAATTATTTTTTCGAATTGTTGTTGCCTGTGAATCTTATTTTTAAACTCTTGATATTATTAAGCAATAGCAGGCTGGTTGAATCTTGAAAAAACTCGATTTTAATAAAAAAATTGGGACCGTTCCACTATGATATCGTAATTGAAATTTCTTGACTTGACATTATTTGATTTAAAAAAATTGAAAAAAACAGGGCTGCTTAGTATATGCTATTCAGTTCAATATTAACATTCAAAATTGTTATCACCAGATGGTAAGGGAAACCAGAAAAGAAACCCCTCACCTACGCAATGTTTTGAAAATAATTAATAAAAAATATTTTCTTCGTTGTTCCAATTGCTCCAGAATGATTTTTACCGGTGAAATTTATGTGGGTAAAATCGCATGCAAGGTGTCTCCGGAAATGAAACTTGTAGATAAGGCAGCTAAATATCTGCGTTCAAATGATGACAATATTAGATTCCATGAAGTGTGTATATACAGATTTGTTTCACCATATCAAGAATACTATATACAATAAGTGGACTGTCTGATTTTCAACTTGATCATTAGGGGTAAATTTTATAAATCAATTCAGTCGACCTTATTGAGCAGGGTTTGGTTCAGAGACATTCCAGTATGGCAGAATATTCATAAGAATATTGAGTCGACTTAGAAGTGGACACTTTTCTTTGTCCTCTATATCTTTTTAAACTTGGTCTTAGAGAGGATCCTTTATGTGAATGTGGTGAACAAGGAATATTGATCATCTATTATTCTTCTGTAGTAACTTTAGACATGAATGTAATACACTTTCGCCTAAACATTCAAAATACGATTAATTCATAATCAACCTTTCAGTTTAGCGTTTTTACTTTCGCTTAAATAGCTTTGAAATTTATAAACTTTTATACGATCATATTATTTCTATCGGTCTCAAAATTTGATACTTCGTTGTTATCCCTATGTTTTGACCCTACTGTAAACCTTTCCTTTCCGTGACTCACCTCTAGTATGTGTATGAAGAAAAAAAAAATCGCCTCGATGAGTCCCTTGGCGTATTGTGTCCCCGTATATTCCCCTGAGTTATTTGTTCTCACTTTCTTAATATTTTTGTTGGCTAATGATTAATTGTCGAGGCCATTTTTGTATTGAATTAAAAAAAAAAACAGTTATGCAGCCTTTTCTGCAAGCTTTCCGTAGATCAAACCAGCTGAACTAAATAATTGAAATTGCCGGCGCCGATGAGTAAGTGCGAACGATGGGTGCAAACTTCATATTTTGTGTTATATCTCCACCATGATAAAGGATCATTTTCTATTTCCTCTTCGTAGCCACTACTATTTTTCAACTTATAACAGCCAGATTGGAATGCAAACTTTGTGTTGGTAGTAAAATCTGGAAGCTTGTGCTCGGTTCATCATTCATCAGATTTGATTCTAGTCAAGGTTTTTTGAAAACAGAAGCTTCGTCATCACCAACACTTCTTGCAACATTCAAGTCATGTAGGGTTAGCAATCGTATTGGTTCGGACTGAACTTGTTCTTTAACTATCTCATTCAAAATTTTAATGTCTACCTCTGATCCAATTATGTGAATACACTGTATTATTTGGAAGGTCACGAAATCTGGAATTAATGTTTTTGAATGATGCTCTGGAAATTCTGATTCGTGTCCGATTTCATGTATTTCAACGACGTAAATATACTTCCGTTACAACTCCGCCTAAATTTTGCGGATGCGAATGCGGAAGCGGAGGTACGATTTCTTGCGGAAGTTTCGCAGTTGCGGAGGCGGAAGCGGAGCTCCGTTACAACCCTAATATATATATATATATATATATATATATATATATATATATATATATATATATATATATATATATATAAGTAAGTGGTAAGGAAAACCACAGAAAAACCTTACGCACGTATTGAACAAAGCTGTTATTTGATATGAGTATTTGACTTTAGAAAGATATTACATGTATTCTAAATATATGAATGCTGTGTATATGATTCATGGTGTTGAAAAAATTAAATTTGCGAAAGTGGGGCTACTAGGGCAAGGGGTGGTTATTCGATTGAATGTTTTCGAAGAATTTGAATTGTTTTTGATTGTTTTGCTTGAATTAATTGTAGTGTTTGTTAGATAAATTAAACCGTAGGTATATATTGTACTCAATTTAAGACCTTAGTTTAATGTTTTCGAATATGCAACATTTTTTAAATTTCTCGGAATTTCTGATACTTTTCTATTTTTGAAATTTTGCTGCTATTACGAACTTTGTTGCGTTTGATAAGTACTGTAGTTTGTGTTTTATATATTTGTGTGCTTTAAATATTTCCTCTAAATTTTATCTGATATGCGATTCACAATTTTAGCAATGAACTACACTGTAAAATTCTAGGAAATTCAATTTGAAACCCTTCTTTTTATTCAATATTTTAAAGTCAGAGTTAAATGAGTAATGCTCATTGATTTAAAGATTTGTATGAAGAGAGTCTCCTTTTTTATTTTCAAAACTGCGTTCATGTTCCGAAATTCTAATTTAAGAATTTCAGAAAGTTCTAGCAATGTAAAATATTTCACAATTACCACACATTAATTTTATATACTCCGTAACATTTTTGAATGTTCATGAATAAGGTCTTAGAATTAGTTTACTTCTTTGGAGCAGAGAAGTAAGATATCTTCCTAACACTAAGTTGCTGCCTTATAAAAAACTGGGACACAGATGGCATATTGTCCTATATGTTACCTATAAATCGTTATTAGTTCAACCGTTGACGTAATTGGTTCCTATATGTCAGGACAAATGGCGTTTTAACGTTTCCTTTAGGTGTCTTCTGCCACTTAGGGTCAAACATTTGCCACCTGATACACCAGACCTGATGGAACACCATCGACGATCTGAAATGATTCCTTAGGGTATCGGTCGATAAACTAAAGGAGATATACAGAGTGGCGCAATTAAAACGGTCCATCTGGAATATATTTAATGTTCAGGGTTTGCCTAGAACACCCCACATACAGGTTGATTTTGAATTCGAGGGTAATATCTTTTGATCGTAATTTCATGGATGTGGAGTTATACCTCTCTGCAAGGTGGAAATCCCTTTAAGAACTTCGAATAGCACTGGATGCAAATGGCATATTATTTCACATGAAAATCCCACATGTTCCTCTGCACGAATAGAGCCAAAGCAATACAGGCCAATCTCTATTCGTTGATCAACCGATACAGCAAGCTTAATATGGCCACCAAGATCCGACTGTATAAATCCATTTTCTGATCGACCTTTATCTATGCATCCCCAGTTTGGGTTACGCAGTTCGTTGTCATACTCAAAGGATCCAAATCGTGCAAAACAAGTCACTGAGGATGGCTATGTTCGCCTCAAAGAGTAGATTAATCGGGACTTGGTGATACTAATCGTAATCGAGTTCATGTAAGCTGACTTGCTAACAAATCCGGAACCTCTGGTCACATAACTACGAAACTACGATAATGATAGACCATGGAAACACAAGAGGCCCTATATGGTACTTCGAGAAGACCTGGAAGATACTTTAGCTCAATTTTTTTCCTGCCAAAAGAATATCGAATTCGAGTCAATAATTCAATTGCAATTATTTTTAAGTTCACTATAGTGAACTCCGAGTACTACCTACTTAGGATGCTGCGTTTCCATTACGCTGGAGGTTGTATATAATATATATTTATATAATATATATATATATATATATATATATAATATATATATATATTATATATATATATAGCTATAATATATATATAATATATATATATATATATATATATATTACCAACTGTAATATCAGTACACACAAAGTTGAAGGGAACTGCAATAATAACTACGAGACAGTCGAACGTAGTCTACAGCATCGGCATGCCTAAAATTGTCAGTTAGTTTACAATTGGTGAGACGGGGCGAACATTAAGTAAAGCGCATTTCATCACATAACATTAGAGTGATTCAAGGAGGAAACACTGGGTGGCTTCGTGCTCTAGCGCAGTGGATTCTCAACCTGTGTCGGCGACCACCTGTGGTCGGCGAAACGTTTTCAGGTGTGGTCCGCGGTCCGCCGAAGTGAACAAGTCCATAAAATAAACAAATTAAAAGTCCTTGGCTCACTTGAGACGTTAAATTTAATGCGTCTGACCTATTTTTTTTTTCATTCCAACTATCTCTTGTGAGGCAGCCATTCTCAACATGGTTGTGGGTCATCAAGATAAACACAGAAATAGGTTGCAAATTTTAATGCTCCTATGAACTGGCGTTAACTTCTTTCGAGCCTAAATAATTGAAGAAACCTCTCAAAGTGAGAAGAAGTACCAAGCGGGAGGTCCTTAAAGTCTTACATTTGGGCGCTATCTTATGACTTTTATTTTCTTTGTTTTTCTTATTTTATATTTATTTTGTCTTTCACTATGTAGTTCTATATATTTTATTATTTTGTTAAATAATAAATTCATTAGTAAAAAAACTTCAGTGGTTCAGCTCATTTTACACTATTATCTGGGAAATAATTAATAATAATATCTAAAGTTGGTCCGCCAAGAATTCCTGAAAGGTACATATGGTGTTCCTCCAGTAGTGAGAAAAAGGTTTGATGAACCACTGATTACTCTAAGCGGACCAGTTGAAAAATTCCATTGGGCCATCAATATAAATTACAATGAGAGTCGAAATATTTGATCTGGAGCGAAAGAACACAAGCACTAGTAGGAAATTTCTGGAAATGGTGGCGAATTGCCCAGCAGGAACTTTAACACTATGAATTGGAGAGTGGATATTGGACCCACATACACACAATTTTACTAAAACTTAATACTCATGGACAGAAGGATATAGGAGTTTGGTGGGCGTGCTTTTAAATACGTGTGATCTGTATTTATGGGCTTCTTGCCTGCCGTTGTTATATTAAATAATACAAGCAAAAAAAAACATTTATTGCCCCCAATCACTAGGTAGCAAGAGCGCCACTTTTCTTACAGGACAGCTGTGTGAGAAGGAGCCATGGGATACTGTGGAAACAAGAACTAAATCTAGGAGATACTAAGAAGAAGCCATATACAAATTTTTGTAATAAATACATGTCCACTCACTTCTTAACGGAGTTCCATTCAATAATCACCACGGAAAAAAAAAACAAACAAATGTCATAAGGAAACGGCATATAACATATTCAGGAATGAAATACATGTACGAACTAGAGAGGAAGTACCTTTATTTCACATAATCCCTCTCATCTTAATCTCTGAGAGGTTATAGATTAATATTTTTATATCTCTTGCTGTTTAAATACTACCAATGGGCTGTTGAAAATAGATCAATTGTAATATATCTGCATATCTGATTGGAAACTTTTTTGGCTCACAATGCGAATAAATTAGCGCGATTTGCGGATTAGGTATATTCGTTCTTGGAGTAGGTAAATAGAAACAAAGTGAACCTCTACTGTTCAAACGAGGTATATTAAAGCTAAGCTGAGACAATAACTCTGGACAATCAGTCAAATAGTTTGTGAGCTTATAGACAAATATGCAAGAGTGGTAAATTCTATGGTCCTCCAAAGATAACAGGGAAAATCTTTTTAATAATAAATTATTATTTAAACCTTTTTCGGGATAAATTCCATCAATTCTATACGCAATATATTTCAAGAATGTTCCTTGAATTGATTCGAGCAGATGAATGTGCTTAAGGTTTTAACGTTTATTGTTTGTTTTGTGATTCTCGTAAATTGACTACTCCCTTTTTGTTTTTTGTTCTTTTTTTATTTGTATATTTTTACAGATTTTCGTTTGTTTTTACGTTTTTTATACATGTTTTGTATTATTCAGATATTGATCACACTCGAGTTAAATCTGACTAGTTGGTTATAATATCACCGCATAAAGCCAGCTTGGGAGTATTGACATTTCACACTTTTTAGACATTTGACGGATACGTTAATAAAATAAATTAATGAATATAATTTCGATTGTTATAATTATATACTGTTGCAAATTTGTAGACGTCTGGCTTTGTTCTCGTTTTTTCTTTGAAATCTAAATGATAGTTAATTTGTTAAAACAGAAACTGAACTCCTGTAAGTGAAATTATATTTGTCTATATTTTATCAAATGCATAAGCTTCTAATTAACTAGTGTCATGAAGCGCTCCTGATGATGAGATAAAGCAATCTCGAAAGCTCGAGCTGAAGAAAAAAGAGTGAATCAATTCTTTTATTGCTGCAATCCCAAGCACCTATAGTTTACTTAAGTATCTCAGCTAAGATATCCTTTTCAATTATATATATATATATATTATAATAATATATATATATATATATATATATATATATATATATATATATATATATATATATATATATCATCTTTCATCATTAAAACTCCTCGTCTGGGGCAGAACACAAAAATTCGTTTACTTGTTCTCTTGTTAATACACATTTTTATTCTTGATGAAACGCATTAAGAGCGCAGTATTTTATCGATTTCCCACTCTTTCCTTAAGTTCTAGAGTCGCTCGTAACATTGAAATATTCGGCCATAAAGATGAAGCAGAATATTTCTCAACATGTTCTTTGTTTCGCCACTCACAAAACTGCTGATATTGTTTTCCATAATGGATTTTAGATTTATCCGGAAGCAAGTCCAACCTTATTGTGTTGGCTGCAGCTGATATATCGTCAGGAATATCAAAATCTCGCATGATTTTAATGACTTTTCAAAATGCCGAAATGAAATGACATAAAACCTTGTTGCTTTTATTTTCGCATTGCAGTTGTCAATGTTGAGATAAAGCTTTGTAAACTCGATTATTAGCGATTTAAAAACGTCTCGGACATTGCAGGTGCCCCGGCTGTCGCCTTGTCACTCAATGTACTCGACTATTATAAATCGCATACTAATCTCGTTATATTAATAGCTATAATTCACAAAGTGAGTTTTATATTACAATAGTTATTAGCGTCTGCAATTTTTTCTAATCTGCATTTCTCAAACAAATAATTCTTATTTTGAAAATTAATTCTAGTTCATTGTAGCAATTTTACCGAATAATTCAAGTTTTTTTGTCAAGTATTTACTGCATTCAATTCACCTAAACGAAAAATATAAATAATCTAATTTGGCAAAGTACTAGAAACAAAAATTATGATGTTAGCTCTTCCCCAACCCCAACTCGTTTCATGCACATAAAAACAAGGCGATAAATTGGGCTATTTTCCGCATCATTTATTCGACGGGCCCTCATCTCATTAGCTATAACTGTTATGTGTGCTCAATATTGATAAAATTGGTTCTCTGAATTACTTCTTCACAATGCTAAGTACTATCAACGAATTACTTCATTTCAACATTCATCCGAAATCAAACTGGGGGTGCGTAATATTTTTAACTATCGTACAGTTTAGTGAATTTTTTTTTATTCATCGATGGAAAATTGCCCGTGTTCTGATGCGGTTCAGCTTTTAATTATAAATTTCACATAAATTGTAATTTTTATTTATTTACTTATATTTTAATTGTAACGAAAACATACTTGAAAGTGAAAATTATTTTTATTTTTGTTCTTGTTATTAAAATTGTTATTCATTACTGTAGAATACTTTTGTTTTATCTGAATATTTGTGATATATCATGAAAAATTTTCATTTTAATATATTCATTCATCTTAGTTTCGAAGATGATCAAGCAAAAATATTCCATATATTGTTGTAATGAGAAATGATTATTGTTAGAGCTAGAGAAGAAAATTGAAAAAAATTTTAAAAAATTTAGAAGATGGAAGATATCTTTATTATTCTTGTTACATTATTTGATCATAATTTGACAACTACGTATGATATAAATACATGATTAAATACCAATAATATCATAAAAAGTGTTACAACAAACAAATAAAAAAGTTTTTTTATCCATCATAATTTTTTTGATGTTTAATATATATATATATATATATATATATATATATATATATATATATATATATACATATATATATATATATATATATATATATATATATATATATATATATATACTATATATATATATATATATATATAATATATATATATATATATATGTATATATATATATATATATATATATATTATATATATATTATATATATATATATATATATATATTATATATATATATATAATATATATATATATATATGTATATATATATATATATATATATATATATATATATATCTATATATATATATATATATATATATATATATATATATATATATATATATATATATATAGGGTAAAGTTGGGTGAGATGGCGCAGCGGGTGAGATGGCTCGTTCAATTTATTTCGTCTATGTGCTAGGAGATGGAATGCCGGTCGTCTCTAGCTCTTCTTGCATATGTTTCAATGTACGTTGGGTAAAATATCGCGACCAGTTACTACTTCAAAGGTAAAAAAATTGATTATACTATGTTTGATAAATGCTTGAAAAATTTCATCCTCTAGTTTTAGACGTTGTAAATTTTTTCTGCATGACCGTAGACTAAATTTATTTGCACCAGTATTTCAGTAAAACACTATTCTTCAAACCTGACCTTAAAATAATGCCTGAAATGCAACCATTAATACTAAATTGGGCGCGAAGTGATACTTTCACTGGTGGGTGAGACGGCGCGAGCCATCTGACCCGCACTGTCGGGTGCGATGGAATCCAACAAGACCTATTAACAGGTTGCAATTTGGCAAACTTCTTGCTGAAGCATGGACAAAATCGTGCTGTCTCCAACTTTAGAGCGACAGGAAATTATCCCTTCAGACCTGAGGCTATTCCAGATTATGCCTTTCTTAATGAGAATGAAGCTCCTTTACCCGAAGTAGCAGGCAATAATGCATCTAACATTGCAAACAATGATACTGTTGAACCAATAGGCAATACACCTGGAAAAATCTTAGACTCCATAAGCCCTATTCCCTCCACATTCAAAGTCGAAACAATAAGGAAGCGAGGAAGACAACTAGCCGAAGTTTTGATCTCGAAGGAAAATATTTTGAAACGTAAGTCTTTATTAGAGAAAAAGTCAGAGGCAATGAAACGGAAAAATGAAAGAAAGTTGAAAAATATATCTCAAACGAAAAATCAAAAAATCCAATCTATGTGTTTCATCAGAGAGAAGTACTTCAATTAGTGTAGATATGGAAACGGACTCGGATACTGCAAGTGAAGACTTAGAAAGTGAGTGTGTTGGATGTAGCGAGATTTATGAACAAATAAAAATCAGTGAAGATTGGATCGAGTGCATAGAGTGTCGATAATGGTTACACGAAGGCTGCACGAGTTTCACAAATAAGTGTCTTCGCAGTGGAAAATGCAAATAAGATAATATTTTTCAGTTGAACACTTATTTTATGTTTATTTTAGTTTATTTTATTTTGAATTCAAATTTATTTTCCGTTCTAAAGACGTATGATTTATTTCCAGTGGTTAGGTGAAAAAATTGTATATGCGCCATGTCACCCGCATGAATATCTTATTAATTTCTTAGTGCGCCATAATACCCTCCCTCGGTGGGAGAGATGGCTCATTAGGCCTTTTTCTATAAAAATTTCTCACTTGGCGAAAAAAACATTTTTCGTCTTATTTCATATATTTTTGTTTACTTCTATTCAATATCCTTTCCACGGTTTTAAAAAAAGGTGGGCCAACTCACCCGACTTTACCCTATATATATATATAATATATTATATATATATATATATATATATATAATATATATATATATATATATATATATATATATATATATATATATATTCCCGTTACTTAACGGCATCTCCAGCGGCTTCTATAAAACTAAATTTGGTATCTGGGATTGCTTTAGACACTGAACTAAACTATTAAAATTTGGGTAAATTTTTCAAACTGCCACCATTTGTACGTAAATATTTCGTGTATTTTCATGGATTTGGAAAATTGTATCAACTCCACAGCTTCTGCAGATTAAGTTAGAGGGTTTAAATTTGGTACGTTGATTGCATTTTTGTGAAAAGACAATCCTTTGTGTGTTTACAACTTTTCTTTCCAATCGTGTTGCACTTCGCGGAGACTATTCCGTTCGAATAGAATATCGACCTGCTTCGCTTTCAGTACGCGATGCAGTTCGAGAATTTTTTGTTTGTTTTTATTTTTGAATAAAATAAATTCTTTTCTAATTCTTATTTTTTGTTATTAAAGCGTTTTGCTATTAAAGCTTGGTTTTTCAGTACGCGATACACTTGTCGAATTTTTTTTCCCATTGAAATAAATTAGTTTTTATTTCGATTTCATATTAGAGAGTGGTTCTCGAATCATAATTGAAACCCTTCGAAAAATACTACCTTAGTGACAAAGCTCTGTTACTCATGCATTTTTTCTTGATATTCCTTGCAATATGACACCAATTTGAAATGCATTAATTTATAACAAATATTTGAAATGTATTTTGACAAGAAGGACTAAATTTCAATTTAATTCAATACTCAATTTTCTTCCGCAAAATTCCTAATTTCACAATAATACACCGGAAATTGATGGAATTACTATTGAGGCTTGACATTAGACCAGCACTACATGCGGTGCATCGAGAACCTGCACTGAAACCAAAATGCTCAAGTGAGACTCGAAAATACAGTGTACAACACTATACAAATTAAAAAAGGAGTGAGGGAGGGGTGATTGATGTTTCCACTCTTATTCAACCTCTATTCAGAGGCAATTTTTCAAGAGGCCTTGGAAGACGATGGAATGAGCATAAAAGTTAATGGAGTATGGATCAACATCCGTTATGACGCTGATGCGGTCTTGATAGCCGATAATATGGGCCATCTACAACAAATTGTAAAAATGTTGGGAGAACACAGTAAATCCATGGGTCTGAACATCAATATCAAAAAAACCAAATAAATTTTCATATACAGAAACATGAATGCATTCGCAAACTCCAGAATAAAATTTGGAACAGAGACTGAAAAAGTGGATAAAATCAAATACTTGGGAACATGGCTCTTCGAAGACTGGATGTCGGACAAAGAAATAAAATGCCTTATTGAGCAGGCCCAACAAGCATTACTGAGGTTTAGAAGTGTGCTTGCCTGTTCGGACTTTGATATCGACCTGAGGAAAAGATTCATAGCATGCTATTTCTGGTCGGTGCTTCTCTTTGGCGTGGAAGGTTGGAACCTGAAAATGAGTGGTGTCAAAAAACTGGAGGCCTTCGAGATGTGGCTGCTTCGCAGAATTCTCAACATAGGTATCATGGATAGCAAGAGTAACAAATGAGGAAGTTTTCAGGCGTGTGAACAGAGTACGCGAGCTATTCAATGCGGTCAAGAAAAGAAAACGGCCTCTTTTGGACATATCATGCGAAACGAAAAGTATAGGCTTCTACAGCTGATAACCGAGGGCAAGAAAGGAATAGGGAGAAAGAGGATTTCCTGGCTTCAGAACATCAGACAATGGACAGGTCTACGCGATATACAGTCTTTGATGCACACCGCGCGAGACAGAGAAGCAATGAAACTTGCGATCGCAAACATACATTAGTGGATATGCATCTGAAGAAGAAGACAATATGAAAGTACCATTACCAATTCCTTTAAATATTTCTACAAACTTTGGCCTCAGGAAAAATACAAGTGAACAACAACAAAATCAATAAATTTTACATCCACAGCGATAATTGGGATCTGACATGAAGGCGGAGCTTATAGGCCAAGCTACAGAGATTTTTTCATGTAAAAAGTGTTAGAAGAAAACCAGCTCCGCCATTGTGTGTAAGATAGTTCCACATGATATAGTGATATGTTTTTCACTCGACTTTATTATTTATGTCTTTGTTATTAACAATTTTATGCAATTTATGCGTTTTTTTAAGTTTTTTGCTCATAAAATTGAAACTATGTTCAAAATGCCGACGCTTTCTAATGTCGTGCTTATCCTTGCCTTCTGCTCTACCCCCACTCTTCAACTATTCTCACGAGCTCGGCCCTTTTTCGTCATATTCAGCTTTATTTTTAACATATTTCTCAGCGTTTTCATGTAAAACCAAGATGAACGTTTTGGACTATGAGAATTCTACTTTCAAAATATTTTTTGTAAATTGAAATCAGACCATACCTGTCGCATTCAGGTCTGCTGGAAAATTGCATAGTAAAATATTCAAATGGCCACAGATCAAAAACTATGAACCGGACAGTTCCTGCTCTTCGCATAAATAAAGTTTATATTAATAATTAATACTGACCGGAGGATCTACGCTACAACTCAAAAAACAACCGACTTTTGAAAAAACTGCATTTTGGCCGGTTTTTTCCAATTTTATCTTAGACTGAGGGTTTGATCGAGTCGTCCGACCTCTCTCTTTTTTTCGTCTTTTCATTTTCTACAATAAGTCTTTTAACACCATCACGATTACTGTGATAGTTTCAATTTTATAAGCAAAAAACTAAAAAAAAAGCATAAAATTGTTAATAACAAAGACATAAATAATAAAGTCGAGTGAAAAACATATCACTATATCATGTGGAACTATTTGACAAACAATGGCGGAGCTGGTTTTCTTCTAACACGTTTTGCACAAAATGCTCACTCTAAATGTCTGTAGCTTGGCCTATTAGGTGATAACGTCAAAACATGGCATCTCAAAATCACCTTTCAATACGAGTTATATGAGAGATTTGAAAGTTTTTTGAGTTTTTCCTATAACAATGTTAGTTTTGAGTGAAAGTGTGAAGCTATATGTAGGTGAACATTTACTCCAGCGAAAATACACAGAAGGTGATAGGCTGGAAAGATCCAAATTCATAATAGACTGTGGGAAAAATGAAGAGAATTTGAGGCCTGGCATCGTCAACTTTACTGCTTTCCGTTTATCTATTTTGATTTGATTTGACTTGTAATAGATATGATAAGCAATTATCAATAAACATATTTCAAATTTTTTTATTGATGATCCTTCATCCAACATTATTTTATCATTCCACATTGAATTATTTCTGAAAGAAATTTGGAAAAGATATATTTAAAATTTCACGCAAAACATTTATTTAGTAGTATACTTAGATTCAATGAGAAATCATAATATTTCATATAATCAAATGTGGTTTTCATAATAAAACACCATCAATCATAACGTAACTCAAGAAGTATTAATAATGAATATACAAAGAAAAACTTTTTCATTCCGTGTGTATTCTCATTATAACTAACTTCAATCTAATAAGCATTATATACATAAATTTGTTACTCCATCTTCATTTCACTTAATCTCGATCGGAGAAGACATATTTATCGTACCACATATTATCACTGGAAAAATTTCTTCTGATAATACCATTAAATGTTTAGGCAACACAGATCCAACAATTTTAAATGTTTTGGCTGCAGCATCTGAAATTTTCATTAATAATGGGAACTAATCTGAATTTCAATAAATTCTTTTGTAAAATGCAAAGACCACACCGTCATTCTCGGAGTTGTTGGATTCTTTTTCAGATTGATTTACCATGCCTTCAATAAATCAATCTCTTCCTTTTCTCCAAAATGATTTTCTCTCAATATAAAATATTTGTTAGGCTTCGGAAACCGATGAAAGGTAATACTTGCATTTGTATATGCTTTAGAATTACAATTTTTACACTCTTTAGACTTGCTGATTCTACGTTTTGAAAAATTAACACTTTTCATTATTTACCTTTTGCGACCTTATTTGTAAGAAATCAAAAACTTGACACGCAATTGCATATGTTGACGTTGGAAATAAAGACTTCATTCATCTGGCCGCCAGAGTTCGCCAGCTGACATGTCAGATCCCAGTATCTAACGGGATTCGAAAACGGGATAGACTGCACCATTTCATGCCTTCAACTCGACTGTGCTACAGGCGATTAATATAATGATGTTTTTTGATACAAAAAAATTAAATAACAGCTCAAAATTATGATAATCGATTTTTCTTTCGCGTAAGATTCAATTTCCTCGTACAGAATCGACCATCCGATATGTCCGGACAAACCGCCAGTATGTAACCAAGGAATATCTGATGAACGTCCAGAAAAAGTCATCCGTTCGAGAAATCTGCTTATGTAAAACCGTAGCTAAAGAGCTTATTCCGCCCGGCGTTCCGATCAATCCCTCGACGGGGTTTTTTCCCCTCGGTCATCTATGAAACATGCCCCAAGTCCGTAATAAAATACCGTTTAACGATCATTACGTGGCGGCCAAGAAGAAGACGGCCACTGAATTTTGATCAGGGTCGAGAAATTACACCCCCTCGCAGCGTCGTTGCTAAAAATGACTTTTCATTCCTTTTTTATCGGTAACTAAAGGTTGGTTCCGGCGACCCAATTTGATTCGGGACCGAAAATATGTTTTATTATTCTAGTAATCCAGAATGAATCGTGATAGTGATTCAGCTGATGTTGAGGATAGGGATGATGATGCCAAGTTAGTACCTACCAAAGTTTGTTCATTTTAGTGAGAAGGAAAAAAACAATTTGTCTCAAATTCCTCTAACAAATATTCCTAGTACAAGTTTCATACAATTTCAATACAAAATATAGTGGAAAAAAGGCAAAACTCTTTTTTATGATAAATGTTTAATATGAAGGCAACCTTCATCAGTAAAAAGGTCAATTAGACATAAGAAATTGGGATGCATTTATTCATGTAAATTTTCAACTCATCTCACAGGCAAACGGTTCATTTTGGTGTATAACTAAATTGGGTGTTAGACTTATTTTGACCTCTACTACACGTGGTAGCTCTATGCCCAAGTAATTTTGGAACACCCTATATATATATATATATATATATATATATATATATATATATATATATATATATATATATATATATATATATATATATATATAAATATATATATATATATATATATATATATATATATATATATATATATATATATATATATATATATATATAAATATTTTATATGTATTTAATATGTATGTATATATAAATATTTATATGTATTTAATAAATGTTAATGGAAACAAGGGCATCAAAAGTGGAATCTTTTTAGCTATACCAATATATTTCGAAAGTACATTGCTGTCTTCTTCAGGGTCTAAAAAACAAAAAACAAAAACTATGTAACAAAGCACAACTTCCAGATTTTAAATCACTTACAGCTAGTGATCAGTAAGTAAACTAAGCATATTAAACATTGAGAGTACGAATTACATGAGGCTGTAACGTCTACAAAAAAACTTGGAAAAATATATTTCACGAGATGAACAGAACAACCGAAGTATAGGTTTAAAACTTATGTCAGAATAACTGACATTTTTATGGTCTTACACAACGCATGAATTAGTCATAGAACATAACGTTCTCACTCACGACCACTTATTTTTATTGTCACATTCGAGTATGTTACAATAGATATTACTAAGTTGTCTAATATCTCCCTGTTTATTAATGGCAGCCGAACTATATTTGAGGGCGGCTCCGTGGCGGAGAGGTATAGATAACACTATGCCGTCTTCGTTGGCGGAGTCGGTGGGTTCGATTCCCACCGTGTCCTTGGGTGTTTGTGATTGTCCCATTACAATTTTTCATTACAATTTGACGAAGATTTCACTTGAGACTGGGTGTATGTACTAAGTTTGCCCATGAGGGTAGATGATGGAACACAGGCGAACAGTCGCCTGTGTCCCATCATCCCCTTTAAAAAAAAAAAAAACTATATTTGCTGATATTGTATGTTGTGTAAGACCATAGAAATGTCAGTTATTCTGACATAAGTTTTTAACCTAACATTCTGTTGTTCTGTTCATCTCGTGAAATATATTTTTCCAAGTTTTTTTGTAGACGTTACAGCCTTATGTCAAATAATTTGTACTCTTAATGTTTTGTATGCTTTGTTTACTTACTGATCACTAGCTGTGAGTGGTTTTAAATCTGGAAGTTGTGCTTTGTTACATAGTTTTTTTGTTCTGTTTTTTAGACCGTGAAGAAGACAGCAATGTACTGTCGAAATATATCGGTATAGCTAAAAAGATTCTACTTTTGATGCCTTTGCTGAGTTCCCATTAACATTCATTAAACTTATTTAAATTATTCGGCAATTAATATTTCAATTATATATATATATATATATACATATATATATATATATATATATATATATATATACATATATATATATATATATATATATATATATATATATATATATATATATATATTATATATATATATATATATAGTATATATATATATGTATATATATAAATATATATATAAATATATATATATATATATATATATATATATATATATGCATATATATTTTTTTACCGGTGAATATAGGCATTTCCATTTGAAATGAGAAAGAAAATGTATCAGGGATTATTTTCGATGCTGTTGTTGCTTTCGAAGAAAACGAAACTTTCAACATTTGAGGGCAACTACCGCCATTTTTGCGTAGATATTTCTATTTTTCGTGGTTTTTGAAAATTTGCTCAACTCCACAGTTTCTGCGTATTGAGTTGGAGTGTTGAAATTTGGTGTATGTGGATTGAGTTCATGTTGAAATATGATCCTTTGTTAGTTTCATCTCTCTTACTCAACCGCGCTGCAGTTCGCGGAAACTATTCCATTCGAATCGAATCTCGACCTGCTTCGCCAGTTTTTTTTTTATAATAAAATAAAGTATTTTCAAATTTTTATTTCGGGTTGCTATCAAAGTGTGATTTTTGAAACCACAGTTTATTTCGTTCGAATCGCATCTCGAAGCAATGCACTTTGCGCGAAAAATATAACCTTAGTAAAGGAGCTCTGCTGCGCACGCGTTTTTTTTCATTCTCCAGAAAAGATGCTATACAAATTAAAAAAGAAACGGTGTCATCGGACACTAGGTAGGAACGAAGTTCCATCGAACAATATAGAAGCAACACAATTTGCAAAAAAGAAACATGTGCATCTCGGGACGCTCGACAGAAGTGATAACTTATACTAATCCAAGTGGAAATAATTAATTTTGAAATGTGGGGCTAAGAGCTGCAACGATATTGTAAATGAATAAATGAAAAAAGCCTGGAGTTACCTTTGGGATTCGAACCCAGTAATACGAAACCAGTGTTCAGTACTCAGACCACTCGGCTGTCAACACAAAGTAGAAATAAGACACAAGAGTGTATATAATGAGAGTGTAACGTATCGCCACGCTATATAATGAAATATAAACCTACAATACGTAGTCATTATTTCATGGAACAAATTTGTAATGCTTTATCTTTTCATAATGCCATATCTGATTCCTGTCATAATCTGTTCCTTTATGCATATAACTAATACAAAATAATTTTGTATAAGTTATATGCATAAAAGAACAGGCTTCATTGTGAATCGCCTTCGTAGTAACTCTCGAACAACGAAAACGCCGTCCAGTATGGAATCAGAAAGAGAAGGGACGAGAGAACGGAAAGAAAGACGGGGTAAGAAAAAGATTTTATACGCTACTCCCTTGTGTGAGTCACATTATTACGGTTTCATTTTTACGGTTTTAGTCTCACATTATTTTCAGTTTGGTCGCGCAGCGAAATCTCTATCTTCTCAAAGCCTAACGTAAGGAACTTCGTTCCAATAATGGTTCCTTATGTTCGGAACCCAAAGAATTAGCTTCAGTCTTTAGTAAATATTTCTCAAATATAAGTAGACGTAGCTTAATGGATCATTATGGTAACTCACTATCGCATTCTTGTACTGTCTCGCGAATGGCAGATAATACTTTTTTCTTTCTACCTGTGTTAGACGCTGATGTGTTTGATGCCATAAGACTTCTTAAAAATAGTAAAAGTACTGGCATGGACTCTGTTTCTACAAAACTAGTAAAATATATTTCCAAGGTCATTTCTAAACCATTGTCTTACTTGATGAATTTGTCGATCTCTTCTGGCATATTTCCTAACATGTTTAAGACAGCTACTGTTATACCTGTACATAAAAAAAAAGATCCTCTTTAAATAGCAAATTATCGAACGATTTCAATCTTAAGTGTCTTTTCTAAAATTATGGAAAGAATTGTATTCGATCGAATGATGAAATATTTAAATAGGTTCAATAGGATTGCCATTTGTCAACATGGTTTTAGGGCTGGCAGATCCACTGAATCAGCTGTTGTTGAATTTATTTATGAATCTTTAGACTCTGGTTTGTATGTTGCAGGGATATTTTTTGATCTGACGCGTGCATTTGATTGTTTGATCTATGATTTCATCCTTGATAAATTGTACAATCTTGGGTTCAGAGGCATATTTCTGAAATGGCTTGAAAGTTATATATCTAATAGGCGCATGGCAGTTAGAATTCAGGAATGTTGGTCTGCAGAGGAGTGTACTGACTTGGGAGTTCCCCAGGGCTCCGTGTTGGGTCCCCTACTGTTTATGTTATTCATTAATGACTTACCTAACCATGTGGGGGCTGACGGTATAACTTTATTTGCAGATGACACATCGATTGCGGTCACCGCACGGGACCCTGAGGAGCTCCTTGGTAAATGTACACTTCTCATAAATGAATTTGATGCCTGGTGCCAATCAAATGCTCTGATGTTGAACATCAGTAAAACTGGGTGTCTGTATTTCAATCAACACACTTTGGATCGAAAATTGTTAATTCCATTTAAAAATGATAAAATTGTATCCAATACTTATGTAAAATTCTTGGGAGTTTTCCTTGATCAAGATATGAAATGGTCTGTACATATAGATGCGTTGACAAAAAATTGAATTCAGCGTTCTATGCAATAAACAGAATCAAGGATTGTTTGCATCTTAGTTATGTGATGGAAGTTTATTATGCTTTAGTTTACAGCCATATTACCTATAATATTCTACTTAGGGGTATTTCAGCTGATAGTCGTAGAATTTTCATTTCACAGAAGCGCATATTACGAATAATTTTCAAACTGAAACCACGCGACTCTTGTAGGCTTTTAGTTCTTGAGAAGAAAATTTTGACTACTCCTTGTATTTATTTTTATAAATGTCTGATACATGTTAAACTCCATGAATCAGAATTCACAAAGTTAAATAGTTTCCATGATTATAATACTAGACATGCAGAATTGTTGTTCATACCTAAGCATAGTACGGCTAGGTTTGAAAAATCACCAGCCTATCAGTGTTTCAAATTGTATAATCACTTACCGCTAGGGCTTAAGAGTCTTGGCCTTACCAGGTTTAAGAAAGTTTTAAAGTCGGTACTTCTCAAGAAAGGATATTACAGTGTTAGAGAGTACCTGGCTGATAAATCTATTTTGTAATATTAGTTTAACCTGACATGTCCAATACATTACAAAATGTCAAAATGGATGTAATAAAATTATTATTATTATTATTATTATTTGTTTCCAAACTGATTCCAAAAGTTGCTGAAATGAATTATGTAAATTGTTCAAGTTTTACCAAAAATTACCATTGTTAAATATTTCACACGAATGTCAGTAAGCAGTAATAAAACATCTTCAGGAGAAACCTCTTGCTGAATTCCCGTTAGGAATGTCACTGAACATCTTTTTTTACGAAACACAAGTCTGTGTACAGCGATCGATCTTCTCGTCCCGTATTCATTAACATATTGGACCACTCGGAAGGATTCGTAGCAATCTAAGTTTATAGGGGGCGAGGGTGGGTTAATTGATTGAAAGGGAACGCGTGGTTGTTTGGTAACGGATTTCAACTAGAAGTTGGGGATCGGAAGTGAACGGTGGATCAATTTCTTGTTGATACGAATGATAAGATTTTTCTGGACTTATTTGATTTATTTCTTGGTATTTTTTGAGGTTAACCCATACTCAACCAACTTAATTTGTATTTGAACTCCACACGATGTTAATTTAGTGGTCAACACGCGTGCGTCGAAGTTTAAATTAGTTGTGTAACGTTATAAGGCTAATATTAAGTTCAACTCTTCAATAACCATATACCGAATAATAAAAAAAACAATATTTTGATAATAATACCTTCCGATTAATAGCTTAAAGTTTGTTTTTCCAGTGAGTCAAAAATGTGTCATTTTTGATGACTTTCAAATGCAGAAGTAGGCTATGTATGAAGAGAATGCAAAAAAAATTCTGCACATGCAAAAAAGTACACATCAATAATACACAATACATATCATTTATTAGGTATCCTTTTCTATTGAACATATTACAATCATATTCTTCGAGTAACCATACTAACTTTGTTCCAAATTAGTGTATATTAATATATATTAACATAGTAGGTACATTCAAACGATGATTTTTCTTTAAGAAATGACTTCACTTAGGAATAAAAGTCTATATGTATGTTCTTGTTAACAGCACAAGTTGATTTTGTTTAAGAAAACTTCTACCACAGGGTTAGGACTTCATAGTTTTCGATTTTTCTCCACAATGAGCAAGAATGACGTGTTCTGATGTCTTAGATATTCTTTTCTGATAACACAAACTATCAAATGCTTTACACAGAAAATAATATTGAGCCTGATATCAATCACTGCCAATGATTGACCGCATATTCATTATCATAACGTATTTTTCATTAGGACAACGTCAAAAATTTATTGATAATAATGAATTTCTGTGATTGATCAATCAACGATTTTGTTGTTATAATGAAATCTATGTCATTATGATAATGTAATTGAATCATGAATCTAATGAAAAAAGTCATCTTTATAATGTTATTTACATCAGAGCAATGTAAAAAATACATCAAGTTAATTACTACATAGTGATCAATACTATGTACCTTTAATCATCACGACACATTGTCATAATCCTTCTTTTAATAAAGCTATGTTCAATAGGCATAACATTAATGATTGAAAACATTAACCTATGTATAGTTCATCATAGCAATGCACTGCGTTCATCACCTAATGTTTTAAGTCATTCGGTCAATGTCCGAGAGCATTGGGACAATGCATAAAGATCATGGATTGATGAATTTCTTGCTGCACCCCCACCGTCTCAACGTAAATATGCCAAATCTCCGCCTAATTCGCTATACGAGTATCTATCTAACGCTAACAGCCAAACGGTGAAATATTATTTGTGTATAAGTAAATTTTTGTAGAAGCAGTTTCTTTAGAAGGTGGTAAGTACAGTAACTGTATTATTTTAATCTTGTTAGTTTTTTATAACATTGAATGAAAGTTACGAACATATTTTTGCCAGAATACAATCTCAAAAAAATAAGTAGTTACACTGAACACTGTTGAAAGAGACGAAAGAATGAAAACATGGTGTGTTTCGAGCACTTGTAGTAAAAATATATGAATGTATTGCATTTTGAACAATTTTTACATTATTTCACGAACTACTATGAATTTTGCTATAAAAAAAAGGGATGCTCAATAATGGAACTTGCTCATACATTGTTTTGCTAAATACCCCTTTAAATTCAGTAAATTACTGAAAAGAAAATTGTATTTACAAAAAATCTACTATTTACTAAAATTTGACGGTCTACACTATTTCAACATCATCTTGAAAAATAATCATTTATTGCAGGTTGTGACCATACTTGTAAGTGTGATCTGGATCTGAAGTAGAAACTGAAATATTCCATGCACCTTCATATTTATTCAGTATTTACTTTTCCCCAATACAAATCATGGTCGGACTACTATCTGTATAACAACCCAGAGCGCCATCCACCAAAGATACTGGAAACCAACAATTCACCGCTGAGATCGAAAATGCAGAAACCCGTCGCTAGAATACATACTTACTGACATGAGATGTCTACTTTGCAACTGTGGCGTAGGTATGTTTTTTTTTAAATTATTGAAGAATTTTCCTTGTTCACTTTATGTAATATATTAAATTGTCCATGGTCAACTGTTATATTTTTCATGATTTTTAATTTATTCTTGTATAATTTTATGTAATACCTATAATATTCAATATAATATAGCTATAGTTGCAACTAACTATTATAACTTTACTTCTAGATTGATATGGACTCAACCATGAAGAACGAAAATGATAATTGTTTCTCAAAAACTGTGAAAAAGAAGTGCCAAAATCATTGCATTTCTGTTCAATGGCAATGTCAAAGACAAGGCGATTGAGTTTTTACTAGGTCCATTGGAAATCGAAAATATCGAGGAAAGTAGGTATCTGCTTATGTAGATTGTGTTTTTGAGTAAATGGTGTTCACCCCGTGATGCTAATGTTAGTAGTTCAAAAAGAGCTTGATATTATCATTCTATGTCAGATGGTTGTTCTAGTCAGGGTTGAAAGAGAACAATTTTTTTATTTGTTATGAAATCAAATGACAGATTCAGAGTAATTTGATACATATTTCGTGAACATCATATTTAAAGTTCATAAGATACTTATTTCATTAAAAAGTATAGTCCCAATGAAAGAAAATCAGTTTTCTAATATCTGGAATTCACCTTTTCCATTCTCGACCATAATATATTTTTATTTCTAGATGACCGAGATGAGGCAGCCACCAACAAAGTTGTGAAGAAAAATATTACTGGAAAAATGAATAACAAAAAATTTTCACTCACTGCACTCATTTTTATATCTTGCAAAAACACCACAAGAAATTGAAGAATGGATATACTTTTTTAATTCTAAGAAAACTTCAATTCAATCTTTCACAATCGACGAAGATATAACAAAAATTCAAGAAGGGTATACATACTTCGATGGAATTAGATATAAGTTTTTCTATGTTATAAGAGCTGTTTAAAAATTATTTATGTTTCCGATTTAAATTTTCTTCAAGAAAGTATTATGTGTCGGTCGTTTATTGAATACTTTTTTTTTAACCTCAAGGAATTGTATACAGTAAAACACATATCTTATGTCAATATTTGAAAAATTATGAATAAATTGTATTATTCCAATTCAATGAATCTTTTGTTTCTGTTTGTAGTTATCTTTGGAACGTTCTCGTTCGACAATGCCATCATAATTGCTTGGAGCATTAGCAATAATATATAGAAATTTTTTCCCTATTTGCAATTATATACCTGTCACTATATATATATATATATATATATATATATATATATATATATAGAGATATATATATATATATATATATATATATATATATATATATATATATATATATATATATATATATATATATATTATATATATATATATATAATATATATATATATATATATATATATATATATATATATATATATATATAATATATATATATAATATATATATATATATATATATATATATATATATATATATATATATATATATATATATATAGATATTATATATATATATATATATATATATTATATACATATATATATATATATATATATATATATATATATATATATATATATATATATATATATATATATTATATATATATATATATATATATATATATTATATATATATATATATATATATAATATATATATATATATATATATATTATATTATAGATATATATACATATATATATATATATATATATATATATATATATATACATATATATATATATATATATATATATATATATATATATATATATATATATATTAATATATATTAATATATATGTATATATGTATATATATATATATATATATGTATATATGTATATATATATATATATTTATATATAGATATATGTATATATATGTAGTGTAGTCTATTTTATTTATGAAAATAAAAATTTTAAGGGGGTTCAACCTGTAGGCTCAGATCGATGTATTTTTACATTATATTAACGTCTTCGAACATTGAACGATGTTCGAAAGTCATTGTGCGCATGGCTTAGAAATAATGTATCGGTGATTGAGTCAATGTCCTGAGTTCCTTAATTCAATGACTGCAGTTGATGGGTTGATGTACAGAAAACATTAATATCATGCTGGATGTTGATTGAATGATACACAATGGTCATTAGTAGAATGTACTTTGTTTTGAAATCCAGGTGATGAAATTAATGCCTCTCGGGGATTGATGTAATCACTTGAACATCAACCAATTAATAATAATACATTGAATCAATGAACTAGAGCATCGGTTGAAAATTGATGTCCGAATACATTATCACAATGGTTTTATTCATTATATTCACGTACGTTTTTCGTTCTGTGTATATTCTTTTTCGCATAGTAGTCTGGATTTTACTAGTAGAATCTATTAACTAACTGCTTCCTGCTGACTCCATCACATCAGCAGAAATATGCTCATTTTGAATATAATCCTTTGTGGGTTTCAAATCTTTTCCTACACTGCGCTGCACTTCGCATAGACATTTCTTCGCTACCAGTGCGCGATGCACTTTTTTTTTATTAAAATAAATTATTTTCTAATTTTTATTACCTAAGGTTTGCTATGAAAGCGTGGTTTTTCATTACTCGATGCACTTCGCAATTTTTAGCAGGTTTTCACTTTGAAACCTACTCATTAAAATGGGTTTTGACCCCCCGGGGAAGGAAATGAATCTTCTTTACACGACAGAAGAAGCAATTTTGTAGCAATAGGGTTGTAAGTTTCTATCTTGGTAGTTTTGTGTGATATCTTGAATGAGATTGGTTTTGGTTCGAATTGGTTGGGGGGTTGATCTCCCGGGGAAAGAAATAAATCTTATTTACACGATAAAGTTCGTGATCTTGGAGTAGTAGGGTTGAAAGTTTGTAGGTAGGTATTTTCAAAACATATCTTGGATGAGATTGGTTTTGGTTCAAATTGGTTGGGAGTTGACCCCCTGGAGGAAGAAATAAATCTTGTTTACACGATAAAGGACGTAATTTTGAAGCAATAGCATTAAAAGTTTGAGAGTAGGTAGTTTCGTATGATATATTGGATGGTATTGGTACAAATTGCTTGGGGGGTTGACCCCACCATGGGAGAAAATGAATCGTGTTCACACGATAGAAGGCGCAATTTTGGGACCATGGGGTTGAAACTTTGTAGGTAGGTAGATTCGTATGATATCTTGAATGGCATTTATTTCGATATAATATGGTTGACCCCTCGGAGAAGGAAATAAATATTGTTTACACGATAGAGGGCGCTATTTTTTTTGAGATTCGGAACAAAAATCATAATCGAATGAATAGATTTTTTAAACTGAATACGTTATGAAAACCTGCTTTTCTTATGGAACTCACTGCGATAGAGTTTTTGTCTTTTCAATTAAATCAATTATTTTCTAATTTGTTTGCGGCCGCCTATTGAAGCGTGGTTTTTCAAACTATAATTTATGCCGTTCGAATCGCATTTCAACGCTGCTCACTCTTTTTTCTATTACATTTTCTTGTACTGGAAGTCCAAAACTTAGTACCTAAATACTTAGTATTTTATGAAAGAAATACCAGTTCCATGGCAAAAGTATATAACTACGTTAATGGTTATTATTCTTATATTTTACAAGCTCCTTAAATGGTTTCATATCTACTTAAAAAAATGTACTAAATACGTTCGTTTACTACAATTCGCATACGTGAGAATGTAAGCATCACGACCAAACCAGCCAAGCCATGAGAAAAATAAGATTTACACCATTAGTACCGCGTCAGCGGCAGTGCCGATATAAACGTGTTTTTCGCGCCGCAATAACCGCATAACTCAAGAACCATAAGCCAGATTTGCCAAGCTCTAATCCTCGTCGAAACCCCCTAGCTTCCAGGAAATATTTAAAGCATCCGCTATGAGATTGAGTACGAAAGAAAAGTCACAAAGCTAATTGTTAAACTATTTCAAACCATTAGATCATTTAGATGTCCGACGACGGAAAAATAAGTTTTATGTATTGTGGACACGTCTGAAACAAACTGTATAATAGTAATTTTAACACGTTCACGGTCTTATATTATCTTCACTGAATTGCGTCCAGTACGGTCGTAAAAAAAACTAGCCATTTTGAATCGGTCTGAAAAATTTTAACAAGTATTCATCGACTTACTTCACGTCTACCGAACGTCTCTTTCCGACCTCCAACGTTCGGCTCGAACTTTCCGATCGTGACGTAGGGACGAAATATAACGACGCGTCGTTAAGGCGATCGTCGGATGTCTCAGCGTTCATCAACTGTCTATCATGATCATGACAAACTGGATTCTTCGATTTCTGAAGCGTTGGAATTTTGGCTCGAAGAACTGCATTTTAGAATCTGTGTTCGCTCGTTGTGTTCGATGGTCGGCGAGAGCTACGGCTACTTGATATTCCGTTCATTGGAATAAATGAATAAAGGTCGTATGCTATGGGATTTAAATTGTTCAATGCGGTTTAGATAGGTTCGCTTGGATTTCTATCGATTAGGATTTATTGGATCGGTGCAACTTTTTCGGAGATGCGGCTCGTGGGGGTGAATACATCGGGGTGAAATAATTGGATCAGTCGGACGACAAACAACGTTTTAATGCGTTTTTTCGAATGAATATCAAATAGTATTTCGTTACGTTGTTGAGCTAGTAGTGTTAACGCTGTCGACGTGAACACTTATTTAAATATAGGTTCAACGAATTAAAAGTGTCCCTGAATTCGATTTCATTGAATTACCATATTTCATTTTATGAGCATTAGGTATATTTTCGCTGAATTCTATAAGTACCTAATTTATTTTATTCGTAGTTTAGGAATTTTTTTATTTATTTGATAGATAAAACAGTTTATGATCGTGGATTTATTTATTACTTTTCTGACCAGAAACGTTTTTATGTTGGCTAACAAAACGGCAAAATATTCGTTACTATCTATAGACATTTTTATCCTATTTGAACAAAAGTTTCAGAATTTGGTATATTTTCAAATGAATCGGAAACTCTAAACCGTATGCCTGCATCTTCTATTAATGGGGGTGATTTTTTAGACAATGAAGTTGTTCGACAACATTAATATCTCTTAATATACCTACTTTTATTCCAGAAAAGTTTTCTGTACGATATAAGCGAGACAATGAATATGCTTATGCCGAAATTAAGAGTTCACACATCTTTGATTAGATTTGCTTTGGAATCAAGGAGATATTTGTCCATTACTCTGATGAATAAAACGAGACATCAAAAATGATTGTATAATCATAGAATGATTCAGCTTTTCTGTTTCGTTGTGGGTTATATGAATATTCAATGAGTTTAAAATTTTTTTTTCTGATGTTTTGTCAAAGGGCAATATAGAAGATCAATCTCAACTAGATTCGATTATACTAGTTGTAAGCATAATAGTTCCTGTTTGCTTCTGAAAAGACTGAAATTTTGTATAATCATAGTATGATTTAGTTTAAATTTTTTATAATTCTTTTTCGCTGTGGGTTATATGAATATTCCATGAGTTAAAATTTTTTTATCTTATTTAATATTTTTTCAAAGGGTCTTAAAGAAGATCAGTCTCAAGGCCATCCTTCTAATTATGAATATAATAATTTTTCCTGTAGTGTTTACTTCTGAAATATCTGAAATGTATTTAATGTAGTTTTGCACAAGTATATTAATATATTAATAGTTTAGCTATATTGAGGTCGTATATACTATATATATATAATATAAAATATATATATAATATATATATAGTATATATATATATATATATTATATATATATAAAACGGCTACTTCCTATATAAACGAACCTATACCGATAATTTTTGCTTTACTTGTTTATATATTTTTCCCAAAACTAATTTTTCTTTTTTTAATATTAATTTAAACTCTTTCTGAGATCTCTCGGATGGAATTAATCGCCTCGTGGCAAAGTTTTGACCAAATCTCGCCATACCGGAGAGTTCAAACATAAACCACAAATACGTGAATTTTCTATCATAACAGAGGATTTTATTTATTAAACTATTTTCATCTCCAAATTTCATCCAAATACTTAGACTACGCCGTTCTCCGAATGAGGACCAAAGAGTCCGAAACACGTGTCACGGCTTGCTTCCATATAAAGCGTACTATTTCCGATATAATTCTACTCCGCTTCTTTAATGTCTTTCCCCATCACTAATATTCTTTGTTTGTTAGATAAATTGTTACCCTATTATTATTATTTTCAAACATTACGTAGGTAAAGGTTTCTTTTGGTTTCCCTTTACGATAGATCTAATGATAAGAATTTGAAATATTAATATTAGACTGAATAGCATATACAAAGCAGCCCTGTTTTATTCATTTTTTCAATAATCAAATAAATGTCAAAGAAATTTCAATTGCGAATGTCATGGTGAGGCCCGTACAACTAATTTTTGATAAAATCGAGTATTTTTAAGATTCAACCAGCCTGTTATTGCTAACTAATTATCAATAAGTTATATATATATAATATACTATTTATATATATATAATATATATATATTATATAGATATATATATTATATATATATATATTTTATATATATTATATTTACTAATATTTTTATATATATATTATATATATATAAATAATTATATATAAATAATAAATATATATTTATATATTATTAATATATATATATATATATATATATATATATATATATATATATATATATATATATATATGAATATATATATTTATGTAAATACTCGTATAAGTACTAATTTATTTTTCAGTGGCAGGCTCTTGATGTATAAATAATACTTACGTCAAAAATGTGTCATTTTTTATGAGTGTAAAAAAAGGCAATTTTTGAAAAGAGATCAGAAAAAAAATTCAGCAGAAGATACAGACCTACATTGTTTGAATACGGGTAAAACACAATATACATAATTCACTTTTTAATCGTTTTTTATTAAACACATTACAATCATATTCTATCCTCACTAATTTTTTACAAGATTTATAGTAATAAAAAACTATGTTTTGGTAAATCAATCAGCATTTTTCCTTCAAGAGATGCCCTCACTTTGTGACAATCACCTTTATATATATATATATATATATATATATATATATATATATATATATATATATATATATATATATATATATATATATATATATATATATATATATATATATATATATATATATATATATATATATATATATATATATATATATATATATGTATATATTTATATACGTGAAAGTATTTTGTTCCTGTTCATTGATAATATAAGAAAGGAAAGTTTTGGTTATAACAGGTCAATTTATTCGAAATCTTATCTTCAAACGATTCGGAGAGCTTTGTTCCCTTTATCAATGAAATTGAGACACTAATTGTATTCTGAAAGTCTCGTGAAATGGTATACTCCATTTTGAGTGCTGCAAAAATTCAACGCATATTCAATTATCTATCCTACAATTTTAACCTCAACTATTTTACTTTCCTAGTAAGTACATAGTTAAGGTTAATATTGTAGAATAGATAATTGAATATGCGTTGAATTTTTGCAGCATTCAAACTGGAGTATCTAGGTATACCATTACGAGACTTTCAGAATAAAATTAGTGTCTATTTCATTGATAAAGGGGACAAAGATCTCCGAAACGTCTGCAGACAAGTTTTTGAATAAATTGGCCTGTATAACCAAAAATTTCCTTTCTGATATATATCTCTATATATATATATATATATATATATATATATAAATATAAATATATATATATAGATATAGATATATATAAATATATATATATATATATATATATATATATATATATATATGTATATATGTTAATTTTCAGGTTCTCGCGGAGATAATCTGGTTGTCTGGTTTCCCGGGTTTGTATCCGCTTATGGGCTTCGTCTTCGTTGAAGTCTGCTCGACGTTTCGGCAAAATCACATTTGCCATATTCAGGTAGCTCTTCTTGGTCGAAATGAATACACTGAAGTTCAGTGTATTCAAGTTGGAAGGAGTCAAGGTCATCTCAGTTGATCCACCACATTTTACAATTTTTTGCATATTTCTCATACTAAGTACATACTTTTAATATTGTAGTTCTAGAATAAAACTTGAATTTAATTAGATTTCTTCATTTCACCTGAGTTAGGCGGTACTCTGCACTTACCTCAAAAAATTGAGGTGTCGGGGCAAGTGCGCTAGTCATCAGTGGGACAAGTGCAGGATGCTGCGCACTTGCCCCCGATTCTTACTTAAGAAAAATGGAAGAAGAAGAAAGAGCAGAGAGAAGATGCTACAGACTTTAAAAAAGTTGATGACATGGCCGTTGGTGACTGGGTCATCGTTCAATTTTTGGGCAAGAAAACGTTCAAACATTACGTGGGAGAGATCATTGAATTTGATAAAGATGAGCCAATGATATCACTAAAAGTTGGTAGGCAAGGGGAAGCTATTTTTAATATTGATTTGCCTAGTTACAAGATTTAGTGATGAATTTTTTTTTTATTGTTGTATTGTAGAATTTGGATTTTTTGCATCATTCTGATACTCTTTTGTGATGAAAAGTCTTGCGATTTTGTTAAATTTTCATAGTATAATGTTTGAGTTGTTCAATGGAAATAAATATATAACGTTTATCACATTTTTAAATTGATTTTTTTCTAACCACCCAGTAAATTTCTGATCGACAAGCTGTCAAACTCTGTATCTCAGAGAGTTATGCTCCGATTTTCAAAAATTCAAAAACCATTCAAACATCAGGAATCGAACTATCTGGCACTTGCCCCGTCGTGCACTAATTAGTCTTTGTAACGTTTCGAAGGCTGGGTTATGCACTTACCCCATTTTATGGGGTAAGTGCATACTAGGGACCTTTTTTTTCTTTTCGTTTATGAAACATGTAAATTTCGATTTTTCGCAGAATCCTATGACACAGAACAATACAGAAGTGGTAGAAGTTTCTTTTGCATAACTTATAATCTCACTTACATAAAAAGCAGATTTTATGTAGCTGTTTAAAGGCGAACTCGACAAAATGTATAGCGCACTTGCCCCACCTTACCTTATATATATATATATATATATATATATATATATATATATATATATATATATATATATATATATATATATTATATATATATATATATATATATATATATATATATATATATATATATATATATATATATATATATATATATGTAGATTTTTTATTATGTATTCATGGGATTTTCAAAGGGATTGCCAACATGCCAACAATGATAGGTTTTTTATTAGAAAAACAAATTTTCATTACGAACTGATTCAAGTGAGACGAGTTTCATCATTTATATA
Organism: Cynegetis impunctata; assembly: GCA_030704885.1. Lineage (NCBI taxonomy): Eukaryota > Metazoa > Arthropoda > Insecta > Coleoptera > Coccinellidae > Cynegetis > Cynegetis impunctata. Next base: position 680,480 of record JARQZK010005082.1, on the reverse strand, counting down.
GACTTGTAGCTTTTTGTGCCTTTCATTGAAGAAGGGATAGTAATTTGAAAATTGCTTAAATAAATTCCAAGCATTTTGCCGTATACCGAACCTGAGTTAGCGAAACGCAGCCGACAGCTACCACTCAGCTAACACTCGACCATTTGAAAGATAAATGGATATACACGGATGTATCTAGTTTATCTTGTTCTTTCTACTAACCATTATACGTCCAGTAGCACTTCTCTTCCAATCGTTATTTTGTGAAATTCTTAATTAGTCGTAGTGGTATCATTAGGGCTAACGGCCAGTGGAAATTCCTTTCTTCTGTTATATTAACACTCTCGACTAACTGGAATCGATTCTTAACCAAACGACACCGACGATGATTGCCTAAGACCGATATCGCTGCCAAAGAGGAAATTGGATTTGTTCCCCATATTTCCTCGTTTAAATGTATGGAAATACGAGCATAGGAAGTTCTTCAAGCGATCGATAAAACGGGTTTTAATAATAAAGGTTAAGTAGTTAACTTTAATGATGTTTTGATAGTTCTATTTATTAAGTGATTTTCAAATGTTACCGTTTGTTAGTTTCGAATATTGTAATTCGCTTTTTTTTGTAAACGTTCGAATGAAATATTTACGTGGAAATAAATTGGTAGCTAATCAGTTCTGATTAAGGAATTTAATTTTTTGAATGAATATTTCCCATGCTTTTTTTCATTCACGAGAGGAGATGCTTTACAGATTATATGATTTGTTTTCAAACTGATGTTAAATGTTGGTGAAAGGAATTATTTAAATCACGAAAATTTTCTAAAATATATGGAGCTCTTCAACTTATATGCTGTACATCAAAATTTTTATATATATATAATTATATATATATATATACTATATATATATATATATATATTATATATATATATATATTATATATATATATATTATATATATATATATATATATATAATTATATATATATATATATATATATATATATATATATATATATATATATATAGGGCCCCCGTAAGGGCTACTGGCGCCTGTGTGCAAAAAAGGATTTTGGCGCCCCTTAAGGCATTTTGGATCTTATTTTTTTGATAGGTAGGTAGGTGCTTGAAATAAAGCAAAAAACTGAAGTCATTAATTTGTAGACTAAAAGACTAAAATATCGAAATGAAAAAAACAGAATAAAATCATTGGTATTGGTATTGGTGAGTGCGGATGGTGACCGATGCGCTGCGACCTTATTAGATCTATTGTGCCCCATCTTCTTCTGCTTCTCGATGTTTTCTCGTTTTACAGCAGCCCCTCAAGCCTCAATACCTTCAGGAATTTGAGGATTTTAAGGGGGTCTATTCGTGGTATTTCTTCTACAGTCAGATGGTATGATCCCAGTGTGTTAAGTATTTCATGGTGCACAGCATAGCACTCCATTAGTATATGGTGGGGTGTTTCTGGACGTTCCTTGCAGAATCTGCAGGTGCTGTCCCCCTCTAAACCTAGCTTCCTTAGGTGTTCTTTGAGTCTGCAATGCCCCGTAAGAAATCCTGTTATTGTCTTTAGACTAGTTTTGCTGAGGCTTGATCAGGTACGTTCGATCTTGCTCGGTTGAACTTTCCGAGAAGATCTTTGGCCTGCCTCAGTCCTGGAAAGTCTTTGCCAGTATGTTGCCTCATCTGCTTCTTCAGCTTTATTGAGTTTCTAACTTGAAGTGAGATTTTCCAAGTCCGCAGAAAGGTTCTGGCCCGATCAGTGGCGTTGACGCACCCTTTCGCTGCCAGGGTGTTGCTTTGTTTTCATTATACCTTTCACTCCGCGTGCCCGGCACCACAGAGGAGTATACTTTTGTGTTCCTGCCAATGCGTTTAGCTTTTGTCTAGGCATTCACAGAACCATCTTTTGAGTTGAATGTTATAAGAGCTCAACGCTTTGATGCTGCTTGGCTATCGGAGAGGATCGCAATTTCCTTGTTCCGATATTTCCTATCGATGTTGAACTGAATGCAACCTTTCTATGGCGGAATTTCCGGGCTTGAAAAAATACTGGGATACTGGGCCCCATTGGGGTTCTGAGTTTATTTGTACAGCCCAACGAACTCCTGCTCAGTTACTACGGGAGTTTTAGACCGTCCGTACCATATTATGGTATTCTTTCCCAGTGTCGATGGATTCTATGCTCCATTCCTTCTTGTATTTAGTTCCGTTCGAAATAATTTTCTTGAAACTAAATTTCTGGTAATTTCATCAGTTGGGCGTCATGCAAGTGTGCACTGTCCGATAAGGTTGAGTCCTTGTACGTAGCAGACCTTTGAGTCCAACTTTAGCCAACCTGAGGTTTGCTCCCCAAGCAGTTCTCCTCACCGTGATGTGAGAGGAGTGAGGTCCAGAATGACCTCTTAGTGCTGCTGTTGGAGTCGATCTCATTGCTCCTGTTATATCAAAGACATGCTAGTCTTTGCACTTTCTCCAAGGTTTTCTTTGCTGTGGTGAGTTCGGTTCTGCCATACACACTACTGCTCCGTAGGTGATCATAGGTCTCACTATCATGGTGTACATCCATCGCAGTATTGATGGGTTACAGCCACAAACGTTTTTCCTGCGATGTTTCTGCACACCATCAGTGATTGATTTTGCCTTGTTAACGATCTTGTCTACGTGCATGTTCCAGAGTAGTTTGAGTCTAGGGTTTGAGCCCTAGATGACTTCCCAACTTTGCTGCCATTCTAAGTCTGCTCCGTGAGACGAATAGTCCTTAGTGCTGAAGCTTTGTTCTTCTAGTGAACGGGTAACCACTGTGGTTTTTGATGCGTTAATTCTCAATCCCACCGAGAGGCACCACCTTCTGGTAGTCTCTAGCTCCCTTTCTATGAGGTCGCAGAGGGTTCCTTCGAATTTACCTTTGGCCATGATGACTATGTCGTCAGCATAGCCGAGGCAAGTGACTCCGTTCCCGGTCAGTGTTTCGAGTAATTCGTCCACTACAAGACTCCACATCAGAGGTGATAGTACCCCTCCTTGTGGGCATCCCCTGTTTATACTGATCCGAAAGGTGTTCTCGCCCACCTTCGTTTCGGCCGTTCTTGTAGCCAGCATTTGGCACATCCATCTGGATGTGGTTCTATCCAATCCCTTGTTCATTAGGGCCCTTTTTATTGCTTCGTGAGAGGTGTTGTCGAATATGTCTAGGAAGGCGCAAATGGCTATTTCTTTATACTCAAGTGATTTCTGGATGTTTTCGGTGAGCACATAAAGAGCGGTTTCCGTTGATCTGCCCGCCCTGTATGCATGCTGCCCGGGGTGCAATGGCACCTTCTCCAGTATCTTGGTTCTAATGTAGTTATCTACCATCTTCTCCAGTGTCTTCAGTAGGAAGGATGTGAGACAGATTGGTCTGAATGACTTAGGGAGGGTGGGGTCCTTCCTTCCTGCTTTGGGAATGAAGGTTACCCGTGCTCTCCTCCAGGTGCTCGGTATGTACCCGAGCGCCAGACTAAATCTGGCTGCTTTAACAATGACGGCAGTAATTCCGTCTGCCCTTTTGCAAAGAGAGCGGAAATATGCCGTCAATTCCCGTGACTTGAATGGTTGGAAGGAGTTATTGGCCCATTTCAGCCTCTGGAAGTGCATATGGTTTATGCTCCTTCCCAGTCATCTCATTTGGCCCTGCCTGGTTCTTACCGTGATCTTCCGGGTTCCCATTGTATGATACCTGGAAAGTGCGTCTCCAGTAAGATTAGAGCTCGTTGCTCTTCATTCTCTGTGTAGCTACCATTTGTCTTCTGAGTGACATTGGTCCTTGCTCTCTGCCTCTTGCCATGGTTTTGTGCAATCTGGCTTGCCTGCGGGCTTGATGTGATTGTCTCACAGAAGCTCCTGAAGCTGTTTCTTTTGGCTTTCCTTATTTCTTTAATTATATTCTGTCAGCCTTTCGGTGTATCCCTGCCAGTCTCCGTGCCGCTTCGCCTTGTTGAATAGCCGGCGGACTTCGGATCTTAGATTTTGACAGGTGGTTTGTTCCACCAAATGGTGCTACTGTGTGATTTATTTTCTTTTATCGGGCAGCTGGATTCGTATGCATCCATGATTGCCCCATTAACTTCCTCTAGGGTCTGCTCAAATTCGATATGACTGTTGCTGTCGAACTTGATCTGTTCTAGGTTACATTTTAGATTGGTGGTGTATTTTTCCCAAATCTGTGTTTCTAGGATTTCTAGTGAAGGATGTTTTTGGTCTACAAGCCCTTCCACGTTGAACCACATAATGATTCTATGGTCGGAGAGAGATGGTTCGTCTGAAACCCTCCATTTCCTTACCAATCTACTAATGCTCGGGCTGCCGAGCGTTAAATCTAATACTTCTTGTCTAGCCCTAGTTACAAAGGTGGGGAACACATCCCACATTAAGTACGTTAAGGTTAGCCGCGAGTATAAATTCTAGCAGTTGCTCACCTCTTTGATTGGTGTCCGTGCTGCCCCAGATAGTGTTGTGCGCATTTGCATCGCAGCCTAGCAGGAGGGGTAAATTGCTCCTGCTGCAATAGTCGGATAAGCCTCTGTACTTCCTCTGGTGGTGCTTGCCCATCTCCAGCAAAGTATCCTGAGGCTATTACTATGTCGAGGGGTGAGTGCCCTGTGGCGGATCTTGGCCCGAACCGGCACTAGGTCCCTCGTCATAAATTCTGAAAGACAGATAATAATATAATATCGTTTCTGATAAGAATGCAAGCTCTGGGGTTGTCACATCTGACATCCCAGATTACCTTACCTTCTCTGTTCGGCAGTCCTCTGACCTGCCCCCTGTTTGACCCAAAGGTTCTTGGATCAACACTACTCCCAAGTTTTCCCTGGAGAACACCCCTGATAAGGCGGCTGATGCCCCCTTAGCGTGATGAGTGTTCACCTGGGCAAACTTTTGTTGGGATAGCCATTACTGCTGGAGAGTTGGAGTGCTTGCCTCCTCATCGTCCTGCAGCATTTGTTTCTCCTTCGCTGGGAGTCGCCGTGATTTCCTGGTCCATACTCCCAGTCGATTCGACTTCACTGGCTGTATTTTTCTACAGCTTCAGGGGCTGGTTTCTTGCCCGCCTCTTCTTCCTCCTTTTTTTTACTCGAGTCCTTGCGGAGGCCATGAACGGGGATTTTCCCGAACCTAAAGAAAATGGTGTGTCCCATTTTCTTGATGGCCTCGCAGGACTCATCATCGATCCCTATATTTAGAAGCTGGCCCATTGCCCTCCTTCTTGCTCCTAGCACTTTCCATAGATGGGTGTGAAGCCTTATGTTCTGTGTACTTACCATGGCTAGCGCTTTCTCCACTTCGCAGTCCGAGCTTCTCGGAAAGAACACAGTGCTGGTGTGAGCCCTTGGCATATCCTCTCCCAGGCCCTCCTCCCGATCCGCTCCCTCCCAGGTGCACAGACTGGGGGCATTTGACCTAAGCCAGTCTGCCGTCTCATTGGTGACGCCGTCTACCGCGAGCATGCTTGGACGAAAAGTGAATTCCTCCAAACTGGAGTTTACACTCTGCGCCAGCGCCATCTCCTGTACGATGGCGTCTTCAAGTGCTGTTAGTTGCTCAGCACTCAGCGTCTCCCCTGGGTAGTTTTTTGGGGAACACTGCAACTCTTGTTGTGTTTGCTGCTTCGGCATAACTGGTGGTTTGCCCAGTTTGCCTAGCAGTGGCGGTACGACTTCCCGCTTCTGTCTTCCTCCTCTTAACATCGGGACGTTGAGGGGAGTTTTGGGTTTCGGGGCCCCTTTTCTCTCGCGTCTGTTGTGGAGGTTGTTTCTTGAGGTTTCTTCCTCTGCGATGGAGTTCCTTCTCGCTTTCCTCAGGTGACAAGCCCTGTTTAAGAAAGCGGAGGTACCATCTTACTCCTGCTCCGCTGAGGCCCTTTCTCAACGGATCGTCGATAGCCACCAGGCTTGCCTGGGGGTGGCAGATCTTGTTTCCTCCGGTTGTTTTTGGAGGGTTTCTTCGAGGAAGAACCTTTACCGGATGCTTGCTTGCTCGAAGGTTTTCCTTCTCTTACATGTTTTTCCCCCCTCCTGCTTCCCGAGGTGAGCTCGGAGTGCGAGAGGTGCCAGGACGCCCTTGAGCATCCTGGGTTGCGGTTGACTTCCCGCGATTTTTGTTTTTTTTCTTTGAAATCTTCCATCTTGTTCCCACGAAAAGCAAGGGAATTAGAATAGTCGACCACGCCGGAGCCCCGCACGGCGTTGGCAAGGCTATTACTCGAGGAGGTCGCCCAGTATCCTCGAGGCTCCGTTAACGACGGTGCTCTCCCACCGCCATGCATCCATAGGCATGGTTCGCATAACACCTTAGATTGGAGGGTCGGTCAGCGCCACCTTATTGATTATTCGGTGGTAACCTGCAGCGTGTCTGTGGATAGCACAGCCAGCACTGCAGGTCGTTCGGCTATCCGCCACCTGCCGACGCTCCCAGTAGCCACCCAGACCCTGGGGAATAAAATCATAACAGAATAAATTCTTGTTCACGCTCAATAAAAATATATTTGGGTAAAAAAATTAATTATAACCAGTATCCTATAAAGGGCTAATGTTGATAGTATAAAGTAAAGTAGGGAACACTTACCATTTTATAAAAAATCAAACCGTTGAAATTGTAGGTATCCAGCACTTAATTTTTTAGAAAAAAAAGTAGTGAACACAATATTATACAACACAACACTTGACAAAATAAAAATAAATTCAAATGTAAAAATTAATAGAATTACTTGTTTTTATGCCCTTGTTGTACGGTCCAGTGAACTAACCGCTTCAAAAACATCGCTTTTCTAGCGCTCCAGGCATTATTCATGTCTGAACAGGAAAAATCAAGAAACTACCGCCTGACATGTCCTCGCAGCATAGGAATCGGCAGTAACTGGATGATATACCAATAAAATTTCGTGTGTATTTATACCTAATCCTTTTTAATATCTCAACATAAATTTAAACTTTGTTTTGTTTGCAAATTTTTTTGACCCTGGGTTTTGGCGCCCCTAAAGGATGGCGCCCGTGTTCATTGCACACTTTGCACGTATGGTAGCGGCGGCCCTCTTACTATTAACCATTGTTTTAATATATAGATATATATATATATATATATATATATATATATATATATATATATATATATATATATATATATATATTAAAACAATGGTTAATAGTAACAATTTACACATTTATTAAATGAAATAACGCATGACACACGTTTCGGTGAAACTTCACCCTCTTCAGATCTATGTTTCTCCGTTATATCGAAAACAAGAAATAAAGAGATGAAATCACTTTAGAGATGGCAAAAGATAACTCAATTAACTATTTGGATTTGAAAATAACAAAAATAGCGTCATACATAGTACTTCCCTACATCCATTCCAACACAAAATGGCAGCTTTCAATAGTATGGTACATCGTTTAGTAAATATTCCACTTTCAAACACCAATTTTAACATCGAAAAAAAAAATAATTAAACAAATTGCCGTAAATTATAATTTTGACCCCATAATAATAGACAATATGATAGACAAAAAGTTGTTCAAAAATGCGATTAGCCAGGTGTACCCCATTACTAAAGATAATATCAAAAATAACAGCCTCACTTTCATCGAAAATTCAAGTAAAAAACTTAAATCTCTCTTATATAAGCACGACACTAACATTTCTTATCGTACCGGTAATAATTTAGGAAATCATATAAAACATAATAAATCCAGAGTTCATAAAGATAATAAATCAGGAGTTTATAAAATCAATTGTGGTGATTGTGATAAGTTTTACATTGGTAGAACTTTCAGAAGTTTTCAAACTAGAATTTCAGAACACAATCGTAGCTTTGTTAATCAAAAGGCGGATTCACATTATGCAAACCATTTAATCCAAGAAAATCACACAAGCAATTTTCATTTTAAAATATTAAATGCTGAAAGTAAGGGGATTGAACTTAATATTTTAGAAACATTACAGATAAATAAATACAAGCATTCCAGTCTCCTATTGAATAGCCAAATCGATCATACTTCAAGTCCCCTTCTCAATATTTTCAAAATTACCGTACTATCTGACTAGCAGTTCAGAATTGGTTTTTCCTATTCTTCTAATAATTTGTGACCATCCTTCTGTTTACCCTTTCTACACAATTTTTTATCTGTTTATTTCTTGTTTTCGATATAACAGAGAAACATTGTTAGTTTGCCTTTAGCATCTGAAGAAGGTGAAGTTTCACCGAAGCGTACGTCATGCGTCATTTCATTTAATGAATTTGTAAATTGTAATTATTAACCATTGATTTGAAATGTTTGTTAATTAACACCATGTATCGGCCCAATCAATATATATATATATATATATATATATATATATATATATATATATATATATATATATATATATATATATATATATATATATATATATATTAATATATATATATATATATATATATATATATATATATATATATATATATATATATATATATATATATATATATATATATATATAAGGGTGTCTACTTGAAAATCCTGAAAATCTCAGGGAATTTTTTTTCTCCTGAAATATTCAGGGAATTTTGATTTCACTCGGGGAATTTTTTCAAGAGTTATCATTTTTCTCCAAATTTGCTTTCTGCAAATGTAAAACCAGTATTAAATTGCAAAAGAAAAAAAATCGTCATGTATATTTCCAGAAATAATAATAAGCACTAATGAAATCTTATGTAAAGGCAAATTAGCTGACAGCATTTGCACATGACGCAAGTTTTTTCAGAACCTCTGTAAACAGATGTATTGAACTCGTGCGTCTGAAGCATTGAGAAAACAAAAATCGCCCGGAATATCCTGCAACTCTCAGGGGAATTTTAGATATTGACTTGAGAAGACACATATAAATTTGTATCGAATATAAATTTGTATCGAACTCTTGTTTCAGTATTTCCATATCATTTCATCTACACCAACAAAGCATAGAATAAAGTGAACAAATAAATTTTACAACACATATCACAATCTAAATGTGCATACTGAAGTCAATTCTGACAGTACAACTAATCTGAAATCGTCCAGAATTTGATGTTTTTTGAAACCTAGCAGCGAAATATTCGTCTAGTAATAATACTTACTAAGAAGGAAGCTCCTGTTCTTATTCTTAAGGACACCTGAAAGCAAATTACAAATAGAAGTTGTGAAGTTTTGATATGTTTAAGTGTATATTTCTTTGCAAGTTATCATGCTTATATCATTCGCATACCACACCACCTCTGAGGCGAGTTTAATATCTCCTGTTCTTTCTCCAAATAAGTCTCTGTTCTTATGAACGACGAGGATAGACTCATATAAATAGACTTAATAGACATGCCAGAGTCAGCATAGAACTTCCAACAAAATAAGGTCCACATCCAGTATCCCCCGTCAGACTCAGTCTAGATCTAAACATTATTTTTTGTTGTTTGAATGCTCTTTCAAAGTCAGAAGATCCTGCCCAAGAGATAATTTCATTTCTGAGCCTAAATTCCACATATGCATGGTAGGCATAAAGTGAATAACTATGTTTCTCATCTACCTTTGCAGACTTGAAAATGGTCTCTTTGGTAATAAGGAGAACACTTCGTGCCTATTGAATACTTCTAGGTGCCTAGGTGGTTTGATGATGATTATCATTTGAAACTGGTTGTGTGCAATATGTTACTAGATTTGGTTCATTTTGATCAAGGGTGGTTAGGTTGAATGAATGATATTGAATTATTTGGGCTGTTTGAGTTTCATTCATTCATGTAGTGCTTTGAATTAGTAGCTATGTATTTGGTCATTTATGAAATTTCTTGAATTTTATTCCAGAACATTGTATATTTTCAAGGAAGTGCAGTAAAATTCTGAGTTTTATCCTTTACATGTTCAATTGGTGCTATTGTTTGTGTTTCTGAACATTTGTGTGTTTCTAAATTTCCAAATTTTGAGGATTTTGACGGATAATGTTGTGACTTGTTACGATTTTCAAAATTTATACCTATAAACTTGTTCAAAATGATGTCTCAAATAGGGTATTTCTTCAATTAGGTGGAATAAATTTGTTTCTTTCATTATTACGTCTTGTTTTTGTTCAGAAATGTAAAAAAGACGAAAAGTGTTATGAAATATATATATATATATATATATATATATATATATATATATATATTTATATATATATATATATAATATATATTTATATGTATATATTATATATATATATATATATATATAACATATATATATATATATATAGTATATATATATATATATTTATATGTATAATATATATATATATATATATATATATATATATATATATATATACATATATATATATATATATATATATATATATATATATATATATATATGTGGATGCCTTGTTCATCTAATGTAGCCCATAGTTTCTGAAGAGGGACCAAATCAAATGCCTTTCTTAGGACATTAAAAGTAACATGCAAGTTCTCTACCTTTTGTTATGTTTCTTTTCTGCTAGATGTCTCAGGTAAATATGTTGTCCATACAAGATCTTCCTGGCCTAAAGCCACTTTGTTCTTCGATTTCTTTGCTTTTTTTCTCTATTCGGGCCTCAAAAATTGTTCCATATAGTCTTCCAGTGAATGAGGTTGTGCTTAAGTCCTATAGCTCTCACATTTATTTCTGTCGCGTTTTTTATGTATTGAATTAATGTGGGAGATTGTCCAATCTTGAGGTATGGTTTCCCCAAATAAAAATTCATCAAATATATTACATAACACTTTCCATGCTTTTGTTGTTGCCTGTTCTATTAGTTCGATAGGCAGATCACCTGGTCCTGGTGCTTTATTATTTTTCATTTTCCGTAACTCTTTCTCTCCTTCTCCTACCGTTACCTCTCTTATTGTATGTTCTTCTACCCTTTCATTATTCAATCTAGTGTCTAAGTATTCTTTTCTATTCTCTGTTAGTAAACCACTGTAGTCTTCTTTCCATATTTCTGTTTTAATATGGTATTTTTCTTTAAGTTGTTTATTGATTTCCAAGCTTCCCTGTATTTATATAATGTAAATAATCTTACTAAAAATTACTAACACTGGTACTTGCATGACTTCATCATCACTATATTCAACTTGTAATGAGTAGCAACATTGTTTGAGAGTACTCAAATGAAGAGATTTGCGAAACACATTTGCACATAGCTGACTCGTACATCTGTTACTGATACATATTTTTAGTAATAGTTTTAATTCGCCAAGTGTCTGGAGTGTTTCAATAATTCAAAATGTTCTGGAAACGTCACAAATTCTGGAACGGAATATAAGGTTCTTCATCTTGCGATACATCGCCTGTAACCAAGAAAACGAATAACGAGCAAACTGAAAATTCATAAATTGCTATAACTCAGGCGAGTATGACAACACTGTCCTATTTATATACAAGTAAATTCTCGGTTTATTTAGTTTCAATCGTGGAATTTCCATACCATTACTAAACTGTCAATTAAATTCTAAACGAACTCCTTTCAGTTTTTGCCCAAATCACGCCTCACCTGTTAGTTGTATGATTGGCACATATGTCACTGAAAGACGGAGACTTGACGCGGTAACTATTACTGGCTATTAAGCCATTCTAATGTGCGTGTTTTTCTGCAATAGCAGCAATAAATGATTATGATTCATTGAAAGTTTTTAGATAGTTTCATATGGCAACCGACGGTATTTATTGATTGGGTCATTAGGCAGAGACGTTTATAAAAATAACTGGTATCAATTTTCACCTAACAAATGCAGTGCTAATTACATGATAGTTATTCGAAAGCTGCATCGAATCTGGTTTTCTTCTGGAAATAAATGTTTCAACGAAAAAAATTGTGAACTGTTTTAATTCCAATTTACACAAATTTCGAAACAAAGTGAAATTATATGGATGGTTATGAAGTATTTGTTTCATTAGTTGTGAATTTAAGGAACATTAATTTTTTCATAATATAATATCAGAAATAAGAATTTTTTAATAAAAAGTACAACTAAGCATGTAATCTCAAGCCTCCTTCAAATTCTAATTAATACGTCTTAAGATGATTTAATATTTATTTTGTTAGCTTTAGTGAAGTTATAGGTGACACAGCAAAATTGAAAAACTTGAACTGACTTCGATTGTTGCAATTTTAAGTAAATTAACAATTTTAGGTTTGTTTCATTTAATTCATAGCTTGAAGATACAATTAGTTATAATTTCGAACATACAATTGTAACTTCGAACCTGCAATTCTAACTTCAAACTTGTAGTTGTAACTTCGAAATTATAGTTACAATTAAGAAACTGAAGTTTTAACTTCGAACTTATAGTTGTAACTTCGAACCTGAAGTTGTAACTAGTAACCTACTATTAAAGCATCAAAACTTCCATTATTGAGGCTTCTAAGTACAATTATAGATTGTAGAGAAATTCGTTACAATCATTTATACCAGAGTTTCCCAAACTGTGAACCATGACGCCCCGGGGCGCCGTGGTCACTTCACAGTGGCGCCGTGACACATTTTGCATATCTCATCTCAAAATTAATTCAAAAAATACAAATATCGTAATTTTTGTGGTGATCTATTTTCACTTGATCCTGCGTAAAATTACCTCATGATCGTAATATATTCTTGCAAGTTGTCAAGCCTTCTGGAGCTTAAGGTATGATCGGGCTGGACATGTCGATGTGCCTATCACGATAGATATGAAATATTTTGCAAGATCTTTAGGAAAGCATCAAGCAGAAGCTCTCCAAGGAAAGAACAGTCACCATTTCAAAACCAATCAACGGACTAAATATCAGCTTTCATGATGAGCTTATGGAGAAGATGATCTCAAAGATTCTGTTTCACTATTTGACATCAAGTGCACTTAATCTTCCTCAAGATATGAAAACCATATTTCATAGGCATATATCACAACTCATTATTTGGTTTAAGAAATACTATATAAATAAAAAGTTCCACAGATTTGCGTGGATTCAAGATCCATACAACACTAGTGCTCCAGCAGAATTTACTTTTGCTGAAGAAGAGAATCTGATCGAGTTATCTGGCGAAAAAGTTTGAGAGCCAAATTTGACTGCATGGGATTGACAGAATTTTCGATTTTAGTGAGAGATGAATACTCCCGTGGAAGTGATAAAACGCTGTGTATTTTTATTAAATTTTAGAACACGTATCTGTGAAAAACTGGATTTCCGGCGGTCGCTATAATGAATAGCAAGTATACTGTAAAAATCAAATTCAGAAGGCAAATAAGGGTCCCTCCATCACTTTAATTCCACGTTCTGGGAAAATACGTAACGGTTTGAAGGCTCACCCATCAGATTTAATATTAATTAGTTTCATATTATTAAAGTGAAAATATAAATATTGAATAATGAAAATATACAAGTTTTAGTTTCTTCAATATCTCTCATTATTAGTTATACTTCACCTATTCATATCTGGGTTTGGCGCTGTGGAATAATTTCAAGTAGGAAAGAGCGTCGCGACTCGAAAAATTTTGGGAACCGCTGAGTTATACCATATTCTGAATTATTTGAGATGTATATTATATGTCATTTTCACGTATGCGTAGGCGTTATAAAAAGGCGCAGTAGCGGTTCCAGGTCAAAGAGCAAGAAATATCCTCTTAGCGGTCGTAAAATAATTTGTTTTAATGGTGTCCCAATAATATAACATAGCCCGAGTGAAATATAGACGAGACGTTGAATGGACGGAACTAATACGTTACGTTACGGCTCGTTCGCTTCGATTAGAATACAATCACGCTGTCAGCGAGCGGTAATTTGTGTACCGTGGCGCGCTCGACCCACCCTGTACGTAGGTACTAGACGCGTGTGAATTTTGCTGCCTTTTGTGGGGATCGAGTGTGGAGGAAACGAAAGAGTTAATTTTTTGAGATATTCCTCGATCGCGATGGCTGTTCCCTCGATTTTTATGATTTGATCTATATGTATATATATATATATATATATATATATATTTATATATATATATATATATATATATATATATATATATATATATCAAATCATCAAAAAAAATATATCTTCGAAATTGATGGAGCAGCCATCGCGATCGAGAAATATCTCAAAAAATTAACTCTTTCGTTTCCTCCACACTCGATATATATATATATATATATATATATATATATATATATATATATATATATATATATATATATAATTTATATATATATATATATATATATATATATATATATATATATATATATAAATATATATATATATATATATATATATATATATATATATATATATATATATATATATATATAATAATAATAATAATAATAATTATATTTATTTCAAAGGATGTTAACAAATATGATACAGCAAATGAAATAACGTCAATGACAATATAGTCTAAATTTTAAATCAACATATCAACACATACTCCAGTAATCATTTAAAGAGTATGGTTCCAATTTAATTAGCAGTTTTTTAACACTATTTTTAAATCTTCCCTGGTTTTTAATTTTCTTTATATTATCTGGAAGTCTATTGAAGAATCCTACGGAGGCATAATTTGGGTGTTTTTCAGATGCTGTTAATCTATGCTTAGGGAAAAGATAATTCAAGTTACGTGTGCTGTAACTGTGCATCTCTCCACAATTCTGAAATTCCTTCCTATTTTTGAACAGGAATATAAGATTTTCTAGAATGTAATGGGCATACACTGTCAACAGATTATCTCCAAGAGATTGCAAGATTCTCTCCACTTGAGTCCCAAAATTGTCCTAATGACTCGCTTCTGAACGCAAAAAATTTCTTTTAATAAAGAGCTGCTGCCAATAAAAATTATTCCAAATCTCATCAACCCCTCAAAGTTTGCGTAGTAAAATATTTTCAAGGATTTCCCGTTTAGGTATCTGCTTAATACTTTTATACTATATTGATACTGAGTTCAATTTTTTTCCTAGTTCAATAATATGGTTGTTCCAGGTAAGGTGTTCGTCGATGTATATCCCCAAAAACTTCATTGAATTTTCTAATTTAATTTCATTATCTGACATTTTAATCACACCTGGTGTATCAATTCTTCTTTGTTTTGTCCGAAAGAGTATAATTTTTGTTTTTTCTGCATTCAGAATCAATCCATTATTCATAAACCCAGACTTGCACACAGTCAAAAGCAGCTTTTGATGAGCGGAGCAACTCCGGATAGCTCGAATCAGCTACCAATAGGTTGGTGTCGTCTGCGTAATTAGTGAGATTGACCTGTGAAATTACTTATTTTAAAAACTTCTGCTATGTCATTAATAAATATTATGAAGAGCACTGGTCCTAAAATACTTCCTTGTGGGACACCAAAATTAATTTCTTTATTTCAGACTTAGATGTTATTCCCTCTTAGAAAATTTTTACTCTCTGTTGCCTATTGTTTAAATATGGTTCGAACCATCCTAATACATTGCCTCTTACTCCGTATTTTTCAAGTTTTAGTAATATGAGCTGATGTGACAGACTATCGAAAGCTTTAGAGAGGTCTAAAAACATTCCAAGTAGTATTTCATTATTTTCAAAAGACTCTATTATTTTGCTGGTAAATTGATTGATTGCAGTTATGACAGACCTACCCCTGATATAGCCGTGCTGATTATTATTAAATAAGTTACAGGAATCCATAAAACTTACTAATCTATTGCACATGGCCATCTCGAACAACTTTGAAAAGGAAGGTAAAACACTTATTGGTCTGTAGTTTTCAAGCAAACCAGGATCTCCTTTTTTGTAAATTGGAGTTATAAGTGCCAATTTTAATTGTTTTGGGAATACGCCTAACTGAAATGAGTTATTCATGATGTGACAAATCACTTCTGCTATTTCTTTAATACATTTTTGACTAGGCTTATGGGTATTTCATCGTTTCCGCTAGCGTGTTTAGCTTTGAGTTTTTGACCCAATTCATTAATTTCCATAGTGGTTACAGGTGTTAAAAATAAGGACTTAGGGTTGTCTAGAATACTACAGTTCAAATTCACAGCATATCTATCTTTTAATAGATCCGGAATTATGTTCAGTAGATATTCATTATAGGTGTTTGCTATATGTGATGGACTGCCCTTCAATTCTGAATTTGCAACATGATCATTACCGATTAATTCTTTGTGAATACCCCACATAGTTTTCATTTTATTATCTGAGCTAGTTATTTTATGATGGTAATTTTCTGAACGTTTTTTGATTAGTAAATTATGATAATCTCTCTTTAAGTCATTATATACTGCCTGAAATTCTGGGCGAAAATTCAGCACAACCTGTATCGCACTTAACCTATTTTTGCATTCCTCTATCTCCGTATCATTTTTAATCGTCTTTACCTTTTTTCCGATGCTCACTGGCTGAAGTGGTAAACATTCCTATAATGTTTTTAGAAACTCATTCATGAAGCTATTCCATTGAGCATCTACATCTGTTACCTTCATATTGTAGATTTCAGACCAGTCCAGTTCTTTCAGTTTACTTACAAAATATTCAGTGTTTTGTTGTGAAATATTCTTACATACTTCAGTTGTGAACTAGTTTGTTTTTGTCTTCAAAGAAACTCAGTTTTAAGCCATAATGATCAGTGATAGAGGAATGCAATACATTCACAGTATACTTTTTATTTGAATTGGTAAGTATATTATCGATACAACTTTTAGAAGTAGAAGTAACCCTTGTGTAGCAGCTATTTGTAAAAACAAAAGAAAACGCATTGAGAAGAAAATTCAGTTTAGTTATATTTTTAGTATTGTCTTTTAGTTCAATATTAAAGTCACCTGCTATGAAGGCTACCTTATTTTCACAGACTATCACTTCTAGCATCTGTTCAAGTTTTTGATAGAATTCCTCTAGGTTCCCAATGTCTGGGGGTCTATAGACACTGGCGATAATAATGGTTTGGTTATCCATTATATACTCTACAGCTGCACACTCAAACACCCTATCTTTAGATATCTTATTTAGGTTGGGTTTTGCCTTATATTTTGTACCTTTCCCAACGAATATAGCTACTCCTCCATGCTCGCCTGTTTTCCTGCAGAATTGTGAACCTATCGTGAATCCATGTACTTTATAGTTCTTCAGTTGTGATTCTGTTTTCCAGTGTTCTGCTAGTGATATAAAACGACAGTCTGGGTTTGCTCTAAGAAGAGCATTAAGCTCCTCTATTGAGTTGCCAATGGACTGAACATTTTGATGAATTAAGCTAACCTGGGTCATTTTGTGGGTGTTGTAGCTTTTTGGTACCTGGTTTTGTTTATTTATAAAAAAGAACCGCTCTGTTGTTTCAAAAATTCTGAATGCTTTGTAAAGTCAAATCTTTTTTTATACCTACTCCTTGAGGCCAAAAATCTGTTTTGTACATAACATCCTTCCTCTCAATTGGTCCTGTTACTACGAACCTTTTTCAATTGATTTTCTCCATTAGGGATTTCCTTCACAGTAATCTTATCGTTGTCGAAACCAGGAGAGCCTTTAATATATTCTTCTATTTTCTGTTCTGTGGCTGTTCTATTTACACGGTATAGGTATAGCCACACTTTCCTTGCCGGTCCATTGAAGTCTTGATTAGTTTGTCTCTTGCCTGTGCCTATACTTTTCTTGTGATTGTATGTTCGAGAATTTTTATATCTTACTTCAGTGAAATCTGCTTCTTTACTATTATTAAACTTAACAGATAATTTATCGTTGTTTATTTCTGTCGTATCAACCTTTTCCGTTTGTTTAGTTCGATTATTGTATTTATGATGCGGTAGTTGTGATTTTTTCTACAGCGTCTTTCCTAGAAGTTGTTATCGTATATATATATATATATATATATATATATATATATATATATATATATATATATATATATATATATATATATATATATATATATATATATATATATACGAGGATGTATTGATATCTAGTTAGCCTAGACCAGTTCCCTGCATAAACAAAATATTGCGTTACCATAGCAACGAACAATAACTTATTAGAAGTGTCAGTCAAAAAAAGTAAACCAGAGTTACGCAATAAATTAAAAGAAAAAATATGACCACCGAAATTGTGAAAATCGAAAAATTGGAGTATCGAGCCATCATCAACTACATGTATTTAAAAGGGTTAAGAGGTAAGCAGATTTACGAAGATATGCTTAATACCCTTGGTGATTAATGTCCCCGAAAATATCGATGCAGTTCATGACATGATTTTAACAGACCGTCGAATTGGGCTAAAACGGATATCTGAAGCACTGAATATTTCATACGAACGCGTTCATCATATAGTTCATGTCAAATTGGACTTGAGAAAAATTGCTGCAAAATGGATCCCCAAATGTTTGAATGTTGACCAAAAGCGTGCAAGGGTAGTAGCATAGCGTTCGATCTGTGCTCGATTTGAAAACGATGTAGACCTCTTAAACCGAATTGTTACTATGGATGAAACTTGGGTACATTTCTACGATCCAGAAACAGAGCAACAATCGATGGAATGGTGACACCCCGGTTTTTCAAGACCTAAGAAATTTCGTGTCCAAAAATCTGCTGGAAAAGTTCTTGCTTCAGTTTTTTGGGATATATATATATATATATATAAGGAGTTGCTGACGTTCCGTCACTTCATGGACACACTGTCAAAATCTAGACAAAATTTTTAATAAGAATTAGAAAGAACTGAACTTGTAAAACGTTACGAAAATATTCAATCTATATGATATAGCTAACGTGGAGATACTGATAAGTTATATGTAACTATATTGATTTCTCGTATGAGCATTTCAATTTTTTTATTATTATTAGACCACGCTTCCACAAAATCAAAATGGATAGACGCGTATATATATATATATATATATATATATATATATATATATATATATATATATATATATATATATATATATATATATATATATATATATATATATATATATATATATATATATATATATATATATATATATATATATATATATATATATATATATATATATATATATATATATATATATATATATATATATATATATATATAATCTCTTGATAATTATTAGCAATAACAGGCTGGTTGAATCTTAAAAAACTCGATTGTCTTCCGTAGCAGAGGTTTTTATTTGTTATACTATTTTCATCTCCAAATTTTCAATCCAATGCTTTGCTACGCCGTTCTGATGAGGACCAAAGAGTCCGAAACACGTGTCAACGGCTGCTTTCATATAAACGTTCTATACCGATAATTCTGCTCTACTTTTTTAATATTTTCCTGCGACTAATTTCTTTGTTGTTAGATAAATAGTACCCTATTATTTTTATTTTCGAACATTACGTAGGTAAAAGTTTCTGTGGTTTCCTTCAAATTTTTTCAAATCAATAAATGTCAAAGAAATTTCAATTTTTTCAAAAGTTTTGAAAAACTACGAATGTCGTAGTGAAACGTCAACTTTTTAATAAAATCGAGTTTTTTAAGATTCAACCATTCTGTTATTGCTAATAATTATCAAGAGATTAAAAATAGATCACAGGCAAAAACAATTCGAATAAATATATATATATATATATATATATATATATATATATATATATATATATATATATATATATATATATATATATATATATATATATATATATATGTATATTTATATATATATATATATATATATATATACATATATATATATATATATATATATATATCTACTATTAATATGAACATATACTTTACTATCTATTTATTCTTATATATCTACTATCTATTCCTATAATTATAATCACGGATTCGAATAAATTATTAATTTCTGGTCATACAAAACAGTCTTCTTGGCAGGAATTTATTAAAAAATCAACAATAATCCACTGAAAACAAACAAGATAGAAAAGCACTATCTATGTAGTTTTTTCAATATGGGTCCTTCTTCAGTTATCATTACTAAGATTGAATATACTGATTAGGTTCATAATTTTATGATAATTAGATAATGATAAAATGTTTATTTTCTTTGAAATAATTTATCAATTAAAATTATCATTTTTTCCCTTAATTATTTTCTCATTCGAGTACTCTCAGACGCTGCTAGTTTATTTCATTGTGCCTGCTATTCAATACATAATATATAACCCGGTTGCTCCATGGCAACTTTCGTCTTTTTTACTTATTTCTTTATCTATTTATTTCATTTAAGCATTCACATATAGATTTATTCTATTATTCAGTTAGTCATGCATATATTTATTGATTCTCTCGTTTTTCATCCAATTTTTCATTTATTGATTCATTTGTTTATTTATATATTCATTTATTCTTTCGTTCATCATTTCATTCATTTATCTATTTATTCATTTATTCATTCATTTATTTATTCGTTCATTTATTCATTAATTTATTTATTCATTTATTTATTCATCAATTTATTCATTCATTTATTCATTGAATGATAAGATCTATTATTGAATTCATCAATTAGTTGTAGCTGTGTGAAATTTTCAATAATTATTTTCAGAAATCTAAGGTTTTCAACATAAATATCATTCTGCCTGTCCAACTGGCAATTCAAAGAAAATTCAGACCATAGTTTCGTATAATTTAAGACCTACAGAAAATAAAAATTTACCAATTAGCATCAAATACATCTCCAGATATTTTCAGAGTACCCGCATTATGCTGGAATCCGCGGATTTTCGCCAATAACCCCAACAAAAATAAGCGGAGATCGTGGAAACGAAACGAAGATGCAAAAAAAAATTGTAAATCTGTCAACGCGAGCGGAGTTATTCGCGGATTCAAGTGAACTGGTAGCAACTGCGTGGTAGGTGTGAGAATGCCATCTTCGAGGTGTGGACATGTCCGAATGGACCAAAGGTGCCGACCGGGGCTGGAGGCCGATTACACCGGACACCGAGCCGGGGCATCGATTCAAACATTGACTAATTATGCACCAGATCGTTGGCAGAATCTTTTGGGATTGTTTCGTCGTATCGAGAATTCGGATTGAGCTTCTTCGTTCGAAGATTCCGCCGGTGGAGTGGCGGCAATGACCTTATAGTGATGTTATTTTTTTTTGGAAATTTTTGTTTGGCGAGAGGTTTACCAAAACGCAATTTAAATTGTAGTCTGCACTGTTGGAAATTTCGTGCTATGTTTCGAGTAGAAGAAATTTGACATGGAAATTTTAATGTAACTTGTGTGAAAATAATTACGTTTTAGTAATTTTATTCATTTCAAAATAATTTGGTAACATTAATAGAAGTCATTTCTAATTGTGAATAAGTGTAATATAAAGATAAATATGTGTTTTGTTGAGAATTCATACATAATGCCAACACTGAGGCAGGAACTTACAGCTATGCGTACATAGCAGTAATTTTGTTATTATATATTTCAAGTACAAAATAAAGGTTTTTCAGTCAAAAGCTGTTTTTTTCACAACTCAAAGAGGTCTAGTTATAATTTACAGAAAAAGATCCGGATGATATCCGGATGTGATTCAAATCAACTCAAACTATACTTAATTGTCTTTAAAATTAACCAATTTTTCGACAAAGCGAAAAACTAAATAATGCAACACAGAAATAAAGGTTGAAGGTTAAAGGTTTTCATTGGTGCTATTACAAATATATATAATTTTTGTTGATTATAATAATAATAATGATAATAAGCGTATGGCATTATTGCCGGGGAGCCTACACATTATGTGCGGTATTCCGGCGCCAATTGCCTCTTTAACCCTGTTTTAGGTAATTAGTACCGAGGCGTACTAACCCAGGGGTACCGACAGCTTAACGTGTCCTCCGAAACACGGTAGCGGTGGTATAGAAAATTTGTTGGTTTGTCGTGGGAGTCGAACCCACGTCCTCTCGATTGCAAGTCAAATAATAAAAATTGAGAATAGTAATAAAACCTATTCCTAACTATACGCTACATATCTATTTTCTAAAATATGTTAAAATTAAATTAATATTAAGTACAAAATGTTTTAAATACATAACACTTCAAGATAACAATTGAATTATGCACATGCAACACAGCTGGAATCTGACATAAGACATCTAAAACTCCACCACATCCTCATTCAAAAATTCAGCAACATCATAGTATGCCTTCCCGAGCAGAAAATTTTTAACTCTTATTTTGAAGGCCTTCAAACTCAATGCTTTTACCTTATTAGGTAATTTGTTGTGAAATTTTGGTCCATAGAAATTTGTTCCGCTCATGGACCTTTTGAGTCTTAATTGGGAAGTCTGTATGTTGTCTCGATTTCTTTTCTGGTAAGAGTGAATGTCCGAGTGTATATTGTAATTATTGATGTTTTGTCTAATATATATTAGACATTCCAGAATGTATTGAGAGCTGAATGTCATGATTTGAAGTTTTTTGAAAAGTGATCTGCAGTGTGTTCTACAGTTTACTCCCTCAATAGCACGAAGAGCTGCTTTTTGAATTCTAAAAAGTGTTTGCCCACCTGTTGAATGTCCCCATACCAGAATTCCATAGCTAATGTGTGAATGAATAAATTAGAAAAACACATCAAGCGAAAAATTCTAAAAACTAAACAATGTAAAACATAGAAATAAAAACAAATCAAACCCCATTTCCATACAAAATATATACAAACTTTATATTATCAACAATAGAACCGAGAGAAAGTGTCAACATTTTTTTAAAATCGAAGCTGATGCCTGTGCTATTCAATTTGGTCATATTGATCAATCAATGCTCAGAATAGTACTCCTGTGCAGAGTAATAAGATCTATCAAGAAAATAGGAATTTGTTCGTTTTCGAACATAGTTTCATAGTTTTTGTTCAGCTATAGTTCAAGTTACACATACCTGGTAGTAGTTATATGCCTCTTGGCATCCTGACGAATTGATATACATTTATCTCGCCCAGAATCTCTCTTACCCTCTCAAAACTCGTTTTATACTGTGAGAAATTTTACTGCAATTACTGATTTTCCACGGTTTATATGATCGTGATGGTACCATTTTAAGTAGGAAAAATTCAAATCGGGATCGCATGAGGAATCAATGTGGTTAAGTTTTAAGTCTCTACATTGCGTTCTGACAAAATGCATTAAATAACTAGTTGAAGCTATGAATAAAGCTACACACTCTTTAATGCAGTGACACCCTTAAAAATTGACATTTTTCTCGCCCTCGACTTATTTCACAAGGTCTATATGATCACGATGGTACCACTTTTAGGGAGCAGAACACGATTGTATGGAAACATATGAGGAATCTATATGGCTGAATTCCAAGACTTCAGGGTGTGTCCTGAGAAAATGCATTCATTCACTAGTTCATAGACACTCTTGAAGCTATGGTTCGTAACTTGACAGAGTAGCACGTCCCTTGCTGTGACGTTATATGACTCTAGAAATTACTGATTAATTCACTCACTCATCGTACCATTTCTCTTACTTTTAATCTTTCTTACTATTTCAAAAATCGTTTTATAATGTGAGAAATTTTACCGAGATGACTGATTTTCCAAGGTCTATATGATCATGATGGTGTTAATTTAAGTGGGTATAACCTAATCGGTATAGTATGGAAATATTTGAGGAATCTATGTGGCTGAGTTCCAATACTCTAGGTTGCGTCCTGACAAAACTGATTAAATAATTAGTTCATAGACACTCTTGAAGCTATGGTTCAAGTTACACACCCCTTACCATAGTTACACGTCCTTTGGTATCAACTCAAGGTGAGCATAACAACAACAAGATTGTTGGGCAACATATGAGGAATCTACGTAGCTACGTTCCAAGTATATGGGTTGTATCTTGACAAAATTAATTCAATCACTGCTTCAAGGACTTTCTTGTAGCTCTGTATACACCCTTTGGTTGTTGCACCAGCTTTGGTGTAGTGATATGCCCCTTGGCATTTCTGACAAATTTGCTCAACCATCGTACCATTTTTTCAACCCACAATCTTTCTTATTCTCTCTAAAATACTTTCAAAATAGAAGAAATTATACCTAAATGACTGATTTTCCAAAGACTTCACGATTATATGGTAACACTTCAAGTGGACATAACTCACTACGGGATTTTGTGGCAGCAAGGAATCTATGTGAGTAAGTTCTAAGCTTCTGAATTTTGTTTTCGAAAGTATCTTAAAAATGGTTTTGGAATTCCAGGGTCGATCTAAGTGACCTGATGATAAAGTGTTATTATCGTATTGGATTTTGTCCAAAACATGGAAAAAATGGTGCCACCCAAAGAAATTACTTTGTGAAAGGCTCTCTTGTCCCAAGGAGAGGTTGGAACACCGAGTGTAACTAGTCTAGGCCTCTCCAACGGTGTGTGTTAGAATTGGCAAAATCTAAGAGCCCCATGTGGCAGATTAGTGATTCTTGGATTTTTTTCGAAATCCAAGAGCTTCGTGCTGAAGTAGGAAGTTTCAAAGACATTTTTCTTCATGCTAGATATGGTGATGAAGTTCACACAAATTGACGATGGCAGAAAGTTTAACCTAAACTTAGAATTAGAATATTTTATATATATAATATATATATATATATATATATATATATATATATATATTATATATATATTTATATATATATATATATATATATATATATATATATATATATATATATATATATATATATATATATATATATATATATATATATATATATATATATATATATATATATAATATATATATATATATATATATATATATATATATATATATATATATATATATATATATAATCTCTTGATAATTATTAGCAATAACAGGCTTGTTGAATCTTAAAAAACTCGATTTTATTAAAAAGTTGACGTTTCACCACGACATTCGTGGCTTTATCAAAACTTTTGAAAGAATTGAAATTTCTTTGACATTTATTGATTTGAAAAAATTTGAATAGAAAAAGACTACTATGTTTCACTAAAATTTTTCTGCTGTGGCCGTTCTTTGTTATTTATTACGTGCTATTCAGTCCAATATTAACATTCAAATCTGTTATTATTAGATGGTAAGGGAAACCACCGAAACCTTTACCCACGTAATGTTCGAAATAGGTTCAAATTATTTTGATTTTGAAGAGTCAAAGAATAGGGTACTATTTATCCTTTTTTAAAAAATTTCTCATTGCGACTGTGGCCGTCTTCAGATATTAATTACCTGCTATTTAAGCCAATATCAACAGACAGGTCTGTTGTTAATAACTGAAGACGACCACAGCCGCAATGAGAAATTTTCGAAAATTTTTGAAATTTTGAAAACTGGTTAGATGTCTGGGGCCTATTCAGCTAAAATATTCTCATTTATTGAGCATTTCCGGTTATACCGGAAATGGACCATAAGTCGCTCATTTCCAATGGAATACCCTATTTATTATTACATTTTTGCATTCTACCCAAGATTCTAGGCAGATTTTATGCATCATGTCTCGAGATAGCTTTATCACATTGTGCATAAATAATAAATAAGTTTAAATAATCCTCGTCTGTATAATTTAACAAGGGTGTCATTACAATGATTAGAAGTGTCAAATACGTTCGTGGCTATCCTAGATCTAATTGTTTATTGTTGATTAAATTCAAAATCGTCATATAAAAATATAAAATTGGCAATATTTCGAAAACTTAAAAATTTAGGTATGAATAACGTTATACAAAGTAATCTTAATATTTCATGCTCAATACTACAAAATAAGAAAAATGGGGGTTTCCATTTGAAAAAAATTGATTTGTATCAGTTTTCTCAATCTCATTTTAGATCTTATTGTTTAAATTATATGATTATATATGATTAGTTATCCAAATATTATACAAAAACTATAAAAGTGAGTCCTTCTCAATAACGAATCCAACCCAAAGTAAGCAATAAGAGCTTCCTTATAGGAACAATTGATAATTATATAAGGACTTGCAATTGTCATTTTTGACGTGAAAACTTAAATATTTCAGAAACGCTTAGACTTAGGTATAGGACATGATGCATAAAATCTGCCTAGAATCTTTGGTACTATTCAAAAATGTAATAATAAATATGGTATCTTATTCAAAATAAGCGACTTAGGGTCTATTTCCGGTATAACTAGAAATGCCCAATAAATGAAAATATTTTAGCTGAATAGGCCCCACGACATCTAGCCAGTTTCTTAAATTTCAAATTAAGTTTCTGAGATATCAATCGATGCAGTTTCTGGTGGTCCAGCCTATATATATATATATATATATATATATATATATATATATACATACATAATATATATATATATATATATATATATATATATATATATATATATATATATATATATATATATAATATATATATATATATATATATATATATATATATATATAATATATATATCTACAGTGCTTTCATGATGAAAGGAACAAATTCAATAAAAAAGTAGGTAACTAATTCATGTGAACATCCTCGGACAGGTCGATTAGTATTTTTATTTGGGCAATGTTCGCAATAAAAATTTTGTATACAGGGTGTCTCATTCAAGAGCTATGGCTTTGTCATTAGTTTTTTTAAGGGTAATACCCTGTATATTATTTCACTTTACAATTCTACGATAAATTCTTATCACTTTTTGTGACATACCATATGCCCTCAACTTGATGGATTCCCAGATTATAACGAGATAGTGGAGCACCTGGAGATTTAAAATGTGGATTAAAAGTACAAAAAAAATTTAGGTAAACATTGTCATTAAATCTGAAGAATGAAATTTCACATGTACCATCTGAATTCATTCACTGGTGCTGTATAGTCCGCAGTTTTCACGTTTTTAACGCTCCAGGCACTACACTACTTCATTGTTTAAGAAAATGCAATTACTTGAGAGAGAACGTATTGAAGTACTTATGATGATTGGTTTTGGAGATAGGGTGCGGTTCACAAAAGAAGTCTGCAATCTATCAATGAAATCATCCTGATCGTCCGCCAATTACTAGATCGACAGTCAGCAAAATTGAATCAAAATTCAGGAGATACGGCCACGTTAGAGATTTACCTAAAGGAAGACCACCGAGAGTATCTGAAGAAACAGTGCTGAACGTTCTAACTAGAAAGCCAAGATAACCCTCATTCACATCCATTACTACAATTTCCAATAATTTCAAATTTATCAGTAGGGTCCGTGCATAAAATTACTTAAGGTAAATAAGTATCATCCCCTATAAAATTAAGCTGGTACATGAATTATTAGAAGACGATTTTGACCGCAGAGTACAGTTTTGTGAGCAGATTCTTGAAATTCATAATCAACATCTAAATTTCATTACAAACATAATTTTTTTTTTCTGATGAAGCCACCTTTACTTTAAATGGCCACGTCAACAGACAAAAATGTAGGTAATTGGGCGACCGAGAATCCTCATTGGATGCAAGAATGCCACACACAGCGGCCTCAAAAAATTAATACATGGGCAGCGATTGTTCGAAATCGTATAGTTGTCCTATTTTTTTGAAGGAAACACTAAACGGAGAGGACTACTTGAACTTTCTTCTCCAGTTCGAACTCATTCCGGCTTTAGCTGTTTTGTTTCCTAACCCACAAGATCCTGACATACCTAATAACGAGATATGGTTTCAACAAGATGGGGCACCTCCTCACTATCAATCGCTGTTCGACAATTTCTTGATGGCAACTTTTCCCAACAGATGGATAGGACGGAGAGGTCCGATTGAGTGGCCGCCAAGATCACCGGACATAACCCCATTGGATTTTTTCCTATGGGGTTATTTGAAGTCTAAGTTTATTTTGAATAGGACCAAATAATATTGATGATCTGAAAGAGAGAATCAGGCAGGAAATAAGACTTATCAGTCCAGAAGTAATTGAAAATGTGCAACGGGAAAACATTGAATCGACTTCAAAAATGTCTCGAAGTAAAACGGACAACAGATTGAACATATGTAAAAATTAAATTAGTAATTACATTTGTGTGTTTTCATATCGTACCTCTCATTACCACTATCTCCGTTTCTGGCAATCCATCGAGTTGAGGCATATGGTATGTTCAAAAAAAGTGATAAGAATTTTATCGTAGAATTGTAAAGTGAAATATATACAGGGTATTACCTTTAAAAAACTAATGACAAAGCCATAGCTCTTTGAATGAGACACCCTGTATACAAAATTTTTTTTGCGAAAAATGCCCAAATAAAAATTACTAATCGACCTGTCCGAGGATTTTAACATGAAATAGAAACCTAATTTTTTAATGAATTTGTTCCTTTCATCATGAAAGCACTGTATTTATATATATATTATATACATATATATATATATATATATATATATATATATATATATATATATATATATATACATATATATATATATATATATATATATATATATATATATTATATATATATATATATATATATATATATATATATATATATATATATATATATTATATATATATATATATTATATATATATATATATATATATATATATATATATATATTTATATATATATATATATATATATATAATATATATATATATATATATATATATATATATATATATATATATACATATACAAGTAAAATGTTTCCTTTGAGTATTATGAAATTATCAATGCCAAGAAATTCAGTGTTCAAAATTAACTCAAAATTCTCAACTATTTCTACTAGTATCCTGATAAGTTCAATTTTTCAATAAATTTTTGCTGATTTCAAAAAAATTGTTACAGTTTTGAAAATTGAATATTTTCAACATTCAGAAACGAAATTTCAATTGATCAGGTAGTATTCTATATTAAATCACATAAATGATCTTCAACTGCATACAAAAACACGAAAATAGATAACAAGATCTAGATCAAAGATCTAGATCAATGACATTAACAACCGTATCATTAGTCCACATTTAGATAATATCGAATAATCCATTTAATAATCCACAATCTAAATACACGAGTTTATTCGATATGCAAATTATCATATATAACGTATAAAGATACTTTTTTTCACATCCTCAACCAATCCGTAATCGAACCACGTTCTCGGAAACGTTTCGCTCGAATTTAAACTTCTTCGTCCGGAATCTGATTGATTTCCAACTCGATCGCACGCATAAAAATCCCTTAAACACCCTGCATTAGCATACGAATCCATTTAAATTTTCTCGAATTAATTGGGTATAATGATCTCGTGGACGTCGGCCAGCGCGATGTTTATATAATAAAGATATTTTCCGGTTTTATAAATCACCGATAACTGCCGGAATGACTATGAGGCGAACGTATCATCAATCAAAAAGGACCGAGACGTAAAATCTCATCATTAGAAATTACTATTTATTACTATAATTGAACCGTGGCTCTATTAGCCACTCCGGATAAATTTATTCTCCGGCAAAAAATCGGAATGAGGTACGGACTGTACGTTGAGTATATCCATGTTATGGTGAATAAGTTTTTATCTCGGTATTGATTAGGATTCGAATCTAATTTGTTCAAGTGTTTTAAACTTATCATTGATTCTTCAGGAGCAATTAACTCGTTCGCATGTTTGCGCCTTTTTTTTTCGGAAAATTCAGGGATGCTGGAGAATAAACCTAAATATAATTTTTGTGTTGTTGGTACGTTTGGTATTGATTTTGCCGATACATGGTGTAAATTAATAAACATATTGAAACAATGGTTAAAAATAACAATTTACACATTTATTAAAAGAAATAACGCATGACGCACGTTTCGGTGGAACTTCACTTTCTTCAGATGCTAATGGCAAACTAACTATGTTACTCTATTATATCGAAAATAAGAAATGAAGAGATGACAAATTGTGTAGAAGGGGTAAATAGAAAATGGGTTACAAATAACTATTAGAATAGGAAAAACTAATTAAATACAAGCATTCCGGTCTCCTATTGAATAGCCAAATCGATCATACTTCAAGCCCCCTTCTGAATCTTTTCAAAACTACCTGACTAGCAGTTCAGAATTGGTTTTTCCTATTCTGATAATTACTTGTAACCATCCTTCTATTTACCCCTTCTACACAATTCGTCATCTCTTTATTTCTTGTTTTCGATATAACAGAGTAACATAGTTAGTTTGCCATTAGCATCTGAATAAGGTGAAGTTCCACCGAAACGTGCGTCATGCGTTATTGGAACGAAGTTCCTTATCGCGCGTTGCGAAAGGGAGCTAGACGGAAAAAATTAAGACCAAAAGTTGTGACGACACTTTTTGCGCGCGCACGCCGTGAACGTCCCAAACATATGTTTCCTACTTCAGTTACCACATGCCAATTATTACTAACACCTCTCAAGTTTTTCTTTTAATAAATGTGTAAATTGTTATTTTTAACCATTGTTTTAATTTGTTGGTATTTATTCTTGTACTAAACGGCTGAACCATTTATAATGAAATATTAGTCGCAAATTGCAAGAAAATTTCACCGCTTGGTCTAAGAATTCGAGATTTTTAGTCGAATTATCGGAAATGAACAAAACTTAATTTTCTTGATAGACCTCATTACTCAGTAGAGGACTACTATTTTGAGCATTGATTGATCGATATGACCAAATTGAAAAGCACAGACATCAGCTTCGATAACAAAATAAATAAATTAATTCAAAACAAAATTTGGCACTTACTCGCGGTTCTATTTTTGATAATTTAAAACTTTTATATATTTTTTATGAAAATGTGGTTTGATGTGTTTTTATTTCTAAGTTTCACATTGTTTCGTTCTAAGATTTTTTTGATTGATGTGTTTTTGTTTCTATATTTTACATTGTTAAGTTTTAGTCGATAAATTGTACAATTTTAAAGACAATGAAGCATATTTGAATATATATATATATATATATATATTTATATATATATATAGTTATATAAATATATATATATTTTTTATATATATATATATATATAATAAATATATATATATATATATATATATATATATATATATATATATATATATATATATATATATATATATATATATATATATATATATATATATATATATATATATATATATAAATATATATATATATATATATATATATATATATATATATATATATATATATATATATATATATATATATATATATATATATATATAAATATATATTATATATAGATATATATATATATATATATATATATATATATATATATATATATATATATATATATATATATATATATATATATATATATATATATATATATATATAGAGGATTACAGCGTATCTATTGAAAGTCAATATTCAGAGATGATAGATCTCTCAAAATAAATTGACCTCTTTGAAGTCTTGTATCTCTCTTATCATCAGCTTTTGAGAAAAAGTGTACATGTAGAAGTACCCTTATTTTTGGAAGAGCTGCAATTTAGTATCTGGAGGCAGAACGATAATACCAAAATTTGGGTAAATTTCTTCCATCACTGCCAGTTTTATGTAAATATTTGTGTTTTTATTTATATATTTTTCCAGGAACATATTAGCAGCTCCAGCGTTTCCCCGTTCTTGTCCCTTTATAACCGATGATTTATAATATTTGACAACGTTACCTAGTTATTTCATATAAAGTACAGCGTAGATAATCTGGACAATTTCTGACTGGATCAAATTGCAGGTTATTAGAGTGTCTGAATTTTCAAAATTAATCAAAAAAATCCATTCAATGCCTTGAAATGAAATAAAACATGATTATTCATCAATAATTTATCTTTGGGGTCAAATGTTCGAAGCAGATATATGAAGCATGTATTTGTGAAATATAGCCACAAATGTTTACTGTAGAACAAAGTACATAATTACATACAGAAACTTATAAGTAGCAAAAACATGCGTACCTATATGTGGTTGAAAAACCTACAGACTACATGCTGTAGAATATTGTCATTGTCACAGCTCTCAAAAAATCTTTTTTATTATTATCACGTCTTGACTTTTTCCTGCGTTGAACATCACCATGTATATATACATATATATATATATATATATATAGATATATATATATATAGATATGTATGTATATATATATATATATATATATATATATATATATATATATATATATATATATATATATATATATATATATATATATATATATATATATATATATATATATATATATATATATATATATAGGTATATATGAATATGAAAATCGAGTGTTACCGTGTAAATTAAACTAAGAAAAATGTGAGTTCCGAGCAAAATTTAAAAGGGCCAAGTAATGTGAATACATAACCAATTGGACATCATGTCTATATTTCGGATAATGATTCATATCCTTACTCAGGACTCTACAATATAAATATACAATGTCAAAAAAATAAACATTGAAGACACAATTATAACAACTAACAATTAACGAGGTTGTATGTGAATATAACCATCATCAGAATTACAGATTTAAAATAGAAATCAAAAATTGTAAATACAGTACTAAACAAGTACGACAGTGTTAAGATATTCAAATATATATATATATATATATATATATATATATATATATATATATATATATATATATATATATATATATAGACTTGCAATACTTACTGGGACACATTAATATGGGATGGCCTTACCCGAGGGGATTCCATATCCCCCAGTAGAGCGGGGTCCTCTACAGAAGAATTTGAAAAAAAAGAAGCAGAAGCAAAATGATGAGTCTCAATCATTTTTTTTTAGCCGTAGGGAATCTGGTATAGTTTTTCGTTTTTAATAATGAAGAGAGAAGTGTTAATGAAATGAAATTTGAAATACTTCATAAAATTGTTTAATTGAACAATTACCAAGTTTTTCATTTTTTTGTAAAACTATAGTTTCTCATCTAACTACAAAAATCATTGTAAGAGTTGTTTTTCTCAATCTGAAGAAGAGAAGAACAATTGATTAGTTGACAATGTTAATCTTTGCTTTAAAAACAAAGCGCTCACGTCTCTCTGTCCGTTAAAGTGATAGTGTACACCTCTCCACTAAATAGCGCTCACCCTTCTCATAGGCCTGACATTATAATAAAACTTCTTACAGCCATTTTTCATTAATTTTCACATTTTACACCCGTTTTCCGGGACATCGATAAAACCGGCCGGTACACCGGGACAAGAGCAAGATAGCGGGACTGTCCCGAGGGATGTATGGCTAGACTATGTATATATATATATATATATATATATATATATATATATATATATATATATATATATATATATATATATATATATATATATATATATATATATATATATATATATATACATATATATATATATATATATATATATATATATATATATATATATATATATATATATATATATATCATCTAAGGGATACTGAAAAGAACTGACTGTAAACTCGTAATTACGATGCAAACTACTTCACCGCAAAGTATCCAACGCAGCATTCTCTTGACCACTACAATTTCGGAACTTCATAAAGGAAACGTCACCATAAAGCCAGTAACTTACATGAATTTATCGCTCACGGATCTACACGGTTTTTCTATTTCGCCCAGATCTAGTTGGCGATAACTCGTGATCGATGGGTCGAAACAAGTGCATAGCGGGCCGGTGACAGCCCAAGAATTGACCCCTGCAGAGCACCCGCAGCGGGAGATTCGATGGGCGAAATGACTCCCTTGTCCGAACCATAAACAGAGGTTAAAATTAGTTTTTGTCTACCTGCCCCGGAATTGTTTTAAGGACGGTTTCGGATCTAGAAATTGATTGTCAGTTTGGATTTTTGTTACACAAGAATAAAGGAAAGAAGGCGTTAACGAATATTCAGCTTTTCGTATCGCTTTGTTGGATACACTGCGTATATAATTTAATCGTCAGGTTGTCGTGTTTTTTCAAAAAGATAAACAGTTAAGGAACCTGTTTCGAATGAAGAGTTGATAATAAGCATTATGAGTTTTAAATATATTAAAATCTATGGAAATCAATTATTATACTCGGTTCAATATCACTAAATCTGAGCTTATGAAAGCTGTTTTTTCATTTTCAATTAAACTTAACTTTTTATCAACTGTGTGTGACTCGATGCTAATGCTACATCGAAAAAAAATATATACATGGTTTCAAGGGTGTCTGTTGAATAAGATTAGAATTTCTTCGGAAATAAGCTAACCTGACTTTCAAATAATAATTATCAACTATCACCTCCGTTATTTTCTTATTTCGAACCATAATTTGAAATGTGAACTTAGTAATAAGTTCATATGTGTGCTCACGTCAAATTAAGGGTAGAAGTATTTTTTTTGTTCGTTGGGTTATTGCGTGGATGAAAAGTAGGTGAAAAAATTACTGTTGAAACATTTCAAAAATAATTTAATATTATTATTGAGAGTAAAACAATTCCTGAAATCACTAGCTACGGAATTCAATCAATACTAATGTTAATTGAAATTTAGAGTACCCTGTAAAACATATATCAGTATAATAGAGTAATATAATAATAAAGATATTATATGTCCACTGCATAAGAAGGGCGACCAACTAGATTGTAGTAACTACAGGGGCATCACTTTGCTGTCAACTGCGTATAAGATGTTTGCTAATGTACTTTCTGAAAGACTGACATTTTTCACAAAAGATATCGTTGGTCAGTACCAATTCGCGCCCGGAAAATCAACCATACACCAAATACACTCGCATAGACAGATACTTGAAAAAACACTGGAGTACAATATAGACTCACACCATCTTTTTGTCGACTTTAAAGCAGCATATGACAGTGTGAACAGAAACGCACTGTATAACGCAATGACATAGTTTGGAATCCCATCTAAGTTAATAAAGATGACAAAAATAACTATGCAAAAGGTGAGCTCACGCGTGAGAATACAAGGAGAAGACTCGGAGTTCTTCGACATAAACACTGGCCTTAGACAGGGAGATGCGCTGGCGTGCCTACTCTTCAATATTGCCTTAGAAAAGGCAATCAGACAGATAAATATTAGGAATAATGGAACGATATTTAATAGGTCAGTTCAAATTCTAGCATTCGCGGATGACATAGTGATAGTGGGCAGAACCATGAGAGATGTGGTGCAGTGTTTCACAAGGCTGCTTGAGGCAGCTAATGAACTAGGGCTTGCCATTAATGCGGAAAAAACCAAATATATGTTGGTTACGAAGAACCAGCCTCAAAATGTGCAACAAAGAATCCAAATTAATGACTTTAGTTTCGAACATGTCACAGAATTCACATATCTTGGGTCGCTTGTAAATTCAACAAATACAACAAGTATTGAAATAAAAAGACGCATAGCAATAGCAAGTAAAACTTTGTACGGCCTTCAAAAACACCTACGAAATAAAAACATACGTCGCTCTGTGAAGCTCAATATTAACAAGAAATTAATAAGACCAGCATTGTCATATGGAGCTGAAACTTGGACGTTGTCTCAAAACGATGAGAGACTACTTGGAACCTTTGAAAGAAGGATTCTTAGAAAGATTTTTGGAGCCGTAAACGAAAACGATCTGTGACGTCGAAGATACAACTTTGAATTATACCAGCTATTCACCGACCCAGATATTGTGAAGTTCATAAAGGTACAGAGGCTCAAATGGGTAGGGCACATTGCTAGAATGGCAGATAACGACCACACAAAAAAGCTTACAATGTCCAATCCAGAAGGCAGAAGAAGCAGAGGACGACCACGCGCAAGATGGATGGATGATGTGGAAGAGGACCTGAAGATGGAGGGAGGTCGCCGGGAACAGACAGGAGTGGCGTAGAATTTGTGAGCAGGCCGAGATCCACAAAGGATTGTCGAGGCAAGCATGATAATGATGATAATAATAAAGATAGTATAGGGTATACCAGACAAAACTTTCCATCGGAATATTTTTAGTATGAAGTTTAGAAAAAAATTGAAAAATAGGTCGATTTTTAATTTGTAGTTCTAGGTATCAACTTTTAAATTGTAAATGGCACTATATGGCATATAAATGTTAAATTGTTTATTGAAATCGAAAATTGCACACAATAAATGCTCAAACTCTACACCGAATTGTTCCTTGCAAATGTTGAGCCTATCTTCCAAACAATCCTCACATTTGTAAAAATCTCTGGAGTTAACTTACGACATATTATTTTACAAAATACGTTGTTTTATATCTTTTTCGAAATTTTAATTTTGTATATATGTATATATATACAGGGCTATTCAAATTCGAGTCTATGCATGAGGATTTCGATGACGGATTCGGTAAGAGATACAGGGTTGATTAAATTGGGGCAAAGTTGCATATTTCAGAGTTCAATTATATGGATGAAAAAAATCTGATCTAGCTTCTTTAGTTCTGGAGTAATACAGGAAAAATCGAAAATTTAGAAATTCTTCTTTTGCCTATATCTTTCTATTTTAGGAATTTTGTTAAAACAAATTGTCACTCTGCCAATGCAACTTTTTGTAGGCTATCCAAATATCTGAATGAAAATTATATACAGGGTATCGTATAAGTTCAAATACGGACCTGTATTTTTTTTTGCATTTTTTTTAAATGCCAAGAGTCATGTTTCATATTGGCGTTTTATTTTTATCTGTATCATAATAAAAGTGTTTTGGAAATATTCAACTAATACTAGGCATTCTATACCTTATTCTATGGTGTATTGTTAGAGTTGAAGTTTTAAAACAATGTTGAAATTTTACTGGTAATAGTTCAATATTTCCAAAACATTCTGTAATTCAGATGGAAATACTACGACAATATGAAACATGACTCTTGTCATTCAAAAAAATGACAAAAAATACAGGTCCGTATTTGAAAATTAAAATTTGGGTGTGGCCCAATTTATACGATACCCTGTATATAATTTCTATTCAGATATTTGGATAGCCTACCAAAAGTTGCAAAGGCAAAGTGACAATTTGTTTTAAAAAAATTCCTAAAATAAAAAGATATAGGCAAAAAAGAATTTCGAAATTCTTGATTATTCCTGTATAACTCCAGTACTAATAAAACTAGATCAGATTTTTTTCATCCATATAATTGACCTCTGGAATATGCAACTTTGCCCCCATTTAACCAACCCTGTATAATCACATGACTAAATAGCTCCTTTTGAAATTTCAAAGTTGATACCTTGCTCTACGAAAGGCAGGAAAATACAGAACAACTAGTGACATCGATGCCCCTCTCACATTAAAAATCGACCCTTCTTTGTAATTATTTAAAACTTTAAATTGAAGGAATTATTCAATAAGAACATTTTATAAGGGACACTCAGTATGTATTTGTTTTGCATAGAGTTTCTTCAATTTAAATCCATGTGAGTCGTTATTGTTTTTTGGGATAATAAATTGGTGGAACTGTAGTTTCTACATCTCTCATAATTTTTGTAGCGAGTTTTTTATAGAAGTAGAACACATGTACGACTCAATGCTTATCGATAAAGTGTCACTGAAGAGGGCTAATAAGATCGTTATGGCGGTATGTTTTTATCGAATCGAAGTAGTGATTTTTCGTATTCTATTATTGACTAGTACGGTATAAATTCGTAAATAGGTGATTGACTATGTGTCGATGACTATTAGGCTCTTGCACCGTATATTATTAAACTAAGTTTAATGGTAAACCGAGTTTAATTTGACATTTTCGCTTGCACCAAAATATAAACGGCGTTTAAGACGCCCTAAACTCCACATAAATTAAACGCCCAATTTTCGGCGTTTAATTTGAAGTTTAAGTAAATTTTGAGGTTATTTGTAGAAGAAATGGTTTATTTTTCCTTAAAAATTTAATTTTTGCCGGCGGAAACTCGAATTTTTGTTTAAAATGTTTTATGAAGAGTTTGATATCTATAACGACAACTTGAACGTTCTATAATTCCTGGAATATTGTAGCCTGTAACAGTAGACACATATTTATTTCAAAAATGTTTGCTTGACAATCGTCAAGCTATGCAAACATATTGGTATCCGATTATATTGTATTATTGTTATAAATTTATTTGTTTAATC